>CM074719.1:22167462-22547665 GCA_037306005.1 Rhinophrynus dorsalis
TGTCATTGTTCTCTGCCTCTCTTCTCCTCACTGCGATCATGTATAGTATACATTATATCTGTCACTGTTCTCTGTCTTTTTCCTCCTCACAGTAATCGTGTATAGTAATCATTCCATCTGTCACTGTTCTCTCTCCTCTCCTCCTCACTGTGAACATGTATAGTATACATTATATCTGTCACTGTTCTCTGCCTCTCTCCTCCTCACTGTGATAATGCATAGTATACATTATATCTGTCACTGTTCTCTGCCTCTCTCCTCCTCACTGTGATTGTGTATAGTATACATTATATCTGTCACTGTTCTCTGCCTCTACTCCTCACTGTGATTGTGTATAGTATACATTATATCTGTCACTGTTCTCTGCCTCTCTTCTCACTGCGATCATGTATAGTACACATTATATCTGTCACTGTTCTCTGCCTCTCTCCTCCTCACAGTAATTGTGTATAGTAATCATTCCATCTGTCACTGTTCTCTCTCCTCTCCTCCTCACTGTGATCATATATAGTATACATTATATCTGTCACTGTTCTCTGCCTCTCTCCTCCTCACAGTAATTGTGTATAGTAATCATTCCATCTGTCACTGTTCTCTCTCCTCTCCTCCTCACTGTGAACATGTATAGTATACATTATATCTGTCACTGTTCTCTGCCTCTCTCCTCCTCACTGTGATAGTGTATAGTACACATTATGTCTGTCACTGTTCTCTGCCTCTCTCCTCCTCACTGTGATAGTGTATAGTATACATTATATCTGTCACTGTTCTCTGCCTCTCTCCTCCACACTGTGATAGTGTACAGTATACATTATATCTGTCACTGTTCTCTGCCTCTCTCCTCCTCACTGTGATAGTGTATAGTATACATTATATCTGTCACTGTTCTCTGCCTCTCTCCTCCTCACTGCGATCATGTATAGTATACATTATATCTGTCACTGTTCTCTGTCTTTCTCCTCCTCACAGTAATTGTGTATAGTAATCATTCCATCTGTCACTGTTCTCTCTCCTCTCCTCCTCACTGTGAACATGTATAGTATACATTATATCTGTCACTGTTCTCTGCCTCTCTCCTCCTCACTGTGATAGTGTATAGTATACATTATGTCTGTCACTGTTCTCTGCCTCTCTCCTCCTCACTGTGATAGTGTACAGTATACATTATATCTGTCACTGTTCTCTTCCTCTCTCCTCCTCACTGTGATAGTGTATAGTATACATTATATCTGTCACTGTTCTCTGTCTCTCTCCTCCTCACTGTGATAGTGTACAGTATACATTATATCTGTCACTGTTCTCTGCCTCTCTCCTCCTCACTGTGATAGTGTATAGTATACATTATATCTGTCACTGTTCTCTGCCCCTCTACTCCTCACTGTGATAGTGTATAGTATACATTATGTCTGTCAATGTTCTCTGCCTCTCTCCTCCTCACTGTGATAGTGTACAGTATACATTATATCTATCACTGTTCTCTGCCCCACTCCTCCTCACTGTGATAGTGTATAGTATACATTATATCTATCACTGTTCTCTGCCTCTCTCCTCCTCACTGTGTTAGTGTATAGTATACATTACATCTGTCACTGTTCTCTTCCTCTCCCCTCCTCACTGTGATAGTGTATAGTATACATTATATCTGTCACTGTTCTCTGCCTCTCTCCTCCTCACTGTGATAGTGTATAGTATACATTATATCTGTCACTGTTCTCTGTCTTTTTCCTCCTCACAGTAATCGTGTATAGTAATCATTCCATCTGTCACTGTTCTCTCTCCTCTCCTCCTCACTGTGAACATGTATAGTATACATTATATCTGTCACTGTTCTCTGCCTCTCTCCTCCTCACTGTGATAATGCATAGTATACATTATATCTGTCACTGTTCTCTGCCTCTCTCCTCCTCACTGTGATTGTGTATAGTATACATTATATCTGTCACTGTTCTCTGCCTCTACTCCTCACTGTGATTGTGTATAGTATACATTATATCTGTCACTGTTCTCTGCCTCTCTTCTCACTACGATCATGTATAGTACACATTATATCTGTCACTGTTCTCTGCCTCTCTCCTCCTCACAGTAATTGTGTATAGTAATCATTCCATCTGTCACTGTTCTCTCTCCTCTCCTCCTCACTGTGATCATATATAGTATACATTATATCTGTCACTGTTCTCTGCCTCTCTCCTCCTCACAGTAATTGTGTATAGTAATCATTCCATCTGTCACTGTTCTCTCTCCTCTCCTCCTCACTGTGAACATGTATAGTATACATTATATCTGTCACTGTTCTCTGCCTCTCTCCTCCTCACTGTGATAGTGTATAGTACACATTATGTCTGTCACTGTTCTCTGCCTCTCTCCTCCTCACTGTGATAGTGTACAGTATACATTATATCTGTCACTGTTCTCTGCCTCTCTCCTCCTCACTGTGATAGTGTACAGTATACATTATATCTGTCACTGTTCTCTGCCTCTCTCCTCCTCACTGTGATAGTGTACAGTATACATTATATCTGTCACTGTTCTCTGCCTCTCTCCTCCTCACTGTGATAGTGTACAGTATACATTATATCTGTCACTGTTCTCTGCCTCTCTCCTCCTCACTGTGATAGTGTATAGTATACATTATATCTGTCACTGTTCTCTTCCTCTCCCCTCCTCACTGTGATAGTGTATAGTATACATTTTATCTGTCACTGTTCTCTGGCCCACTCCTCCTCACTGTGATAGTGTATAGTATACATTACATCTGTCACTGTTCTCTTCCTCTCCCCTCCTCACTGTGATAGTGTATAGTATACATTTTATCTGTCACTGTTCTCTGCCCCACTCCTCCTCACTGTGATAGTGTATAGTATACATTATATCTGACACTGTTCTCTGCCTCTCCCCTCCTCACTGTGATAGTGTATAGTATACATTATATCTATCACTGTTCTCTTCCTCTCCCCTCGTCACTGTGATAGTGTATAGTATACATTATATCCAGAGGAGGGCTGGCAACTTGTGGCCCAGGGGGCAAATTCAGTCAAGTGGCCCATTTCTATATCACTCAAGCTCACTGTCCAAGCCCACCCCCTTTTGTTAATTTTAAAATTGGCATTAATGTTGTGAAGTAAGGCAACTGATACCACATAGCTTTCAGCTGAAACGAGGCTACACTAGTGCACTCCTACAAAGCTTACAATTTAAGTAATGCTATACTAGTTATACTATAGAGCTTAGAAGGGAATGGGCTATGCTACTAGTGTAGCTCCATTTGGATTGTTCCTCTGTGGTATCGTTTGTGTAGCTCCATTTCAATTGTAAGCTCTATGTTATCACTAGTGTAGCTCCATTTACAGCAGCAATTGGGAGATTTAGTGAGGAGCAGTGGCCCCCAGCCCAGACATATGACCGGCCCAGGGGGCAATTGCCCCCCAGGCCTGCCCTCCCTTGATTTATATCTGTCACTGTTCTCTGCCCCTCTCCTCCTCACTGTGATCATGTATAGTAAGCATTCCGTCTGTCATTGTTCTCTGCCTCTCTCCTTCTCAAAGTGATCATGAGGAAGAGAGGCAGAGAATAGAGCTCCCAGTGCCTCAAATGGCCAAAGATGGTCAAAGAGGTCTGGTGGGGAGAGCATAAAAATATATATTTTATTCCATGAGCTACTGACACCTCTTTGTGCAACTGAATAAATGATTTGGCGCAAGAACAAAGCATTTCATTTACACAACCTAATTTATAAACACATATACTGAAGTTCAAACAAGCACGAATGTGAGTCTTATTGCTGTGGAGCAGTATGATACATTTATATATACACCACACAGTCTGATATCCTAATTGAGGTACACAAGGATGGGAAAGGGACATAAGAATTTTCATTTCGGAGGGAAAGTTCTCCCTTAAAAAGGGAACAAATGTTAATACCTTTTATTCAGTCCCTGTTAATATTTTTTTTTTTTCTATTTTAATTTTTTTTTCACCTTTTTATATTATTATCAAACTAAACGATGAGTTATACATATAGATATGGCATCAAAGGAAACTATACTTTTTCTTTAGCAATGGTATATAATTTATGTGGGTGTACTGAATTAGAAGGAAAATATGGTTGAACAAAGTCATACTAAAAATGTTAAAATTGTTATTGTCCTCTAGTGTGAAAAAACCCTAGTTAACAAGGTGTTAAATAATCTGTTTACGTTATTTCTAAAAGTAGTCAGGTTTTGCTGCAATTTGCAACAGACAGTTCTGAATTTTATCTTCTGTTAATTCGCCGGTATACAGTGCTACACTTGCTGACAGCTCATTCCTGACTATATTTAGTTTCTTGGTACTTCCTCTATTACCAATAGCATTGAATCAAAACAACACTTAATAAGAATGTAGCAACATTTTCTGCAAAAACCAACTTTTGCACAGCCTGCATTGAGGATGTTAGTGAACCTGAAGCCTTTAGGCATATGTTTAGAACTATAATAATCAGATAATTGAAGCGGAACTACTACCCCTTCTAAACTTGCCCCCAAATAATTACCCATTTGGCGACTACCTGCTCAATAGCTCTAGTCGCCAGAATTATTACCACGTTAATGAGAATTCCTACTGCTCCCGGGACAGCCAGGAAACAGCGCAGACATCTTTCCATAGTGACGTCTGCGTGCCTGCGTTGTCAATCCCTTCCGGTGCCGTGCGGTTCCCAGCAACGCCTCCTAGAGCAGATAGGACTGACAGCGCAAGTGCGCAGACATCACTATGGAAAGACGTCTGAGCTGTTTCCTGGATGTCAGTCCCGGGAGCAGAAGGAAATCTCAATTATGATGTAATAATTCTGGTGACTAGCGCTACTGAGCAGCTAGTAACCAGATAGGTAATTATTATTATTAGAAGGGGTGGTAGTTCGGCTTTAAACTCAATGTTAATGTATTTCATGTGTCTTTAACTTCTTTAAGACCGGCTGCTTGGCCGGCAGTTAAATAAAGAGTAGTAATGTAGAGAATCCAAAAAGAAATTGATCGATGCAACTCTTATCTCTCAAACCTTTATGGTTTGAGAGATATAATATTGTTTCCCTTTCCCTGATGTCAGCTTTAAAGCTGACAGCAGGAGATTTACGTTAGCCGACTCGAGGTTGCCCTTCAGCAGAGACGAAATAGCACGATTTAAAAATAAATACTTCATTGAAACAGTCTACAAAGTGTGCTTGGTTTGCAGGGATACTTTGTAGACAGTTCCAGTTAAGAATTTATTTTTAAATAATGTTATTTCGGCTCTGCAGAAGAGCCACTGGCCGATCCTGGGACCAGGATCTCCTGCTGTCAGTCAGGGAAAGGGGAGGGAGGGGGGACTTTAAAATATTATATCTCTCAAACCATAGAAGTTTGCAAGATACGAGTTACATTGATCAATTTCTTTTTTGATTCTCTACATTTAGGTAAGACATTACTATCACTTTAAGGTCCACGGAGATTTTTTTTTTCTCCATTGGATTCAGTGGTCCCCAAATGTCTTGCAGCAGCACGGGGACCCCCGAATTACATGACATACATAACTGTCATAGGTCTTTAACATACATTTCCTCAAGATGTTTATGTACTACATGGGCCTTAAAGGGATAGTAATGTTTCATAATAAAAGCAGCTCTAATTAATCATCATAGTATTTGGACTTTGGAGAGTGTTATTTCAATTCTGTCAGAGTTGTAGCTCAAGAGTAATTCAATGATAAAGTATCCCCCTCCAGCCCCTTTTACTGATGTAACACTGTTCAGCCAGATCAGAAGGGAGGTGCCCAGGTAGATTGCAGAGTGGGACAATCTTCAATTAAGATAAGGGAAAAACCTGAAAAACTTGTCAAGGGGGGCAGGGCTTTCATTGTTCTCATAGGAAGAAGACTGTCCCCTTCTGTTATCTGTCTGGTCTATTGACTGCATTCCACATCTGAGAAGAGATGGCTTACACTAGGTAAAAGGGGCGGGAGGGGAAACTTTGCTTGTGAATATCTCTCAAACTATAAAGTTTTGAGAGATAAGACTTATATCGGTCTTCATGTTTTTTTAATGCCTACAAAATAAAATAAAGATAAAAGGAGGTATTACTATCCCTTTAAAAAGCATGGGCAGCACTAGGATGGAGTTTGTACTGAAAATGGGAGGGGAGGGCGCAGAAAAGAGTGGAGAATGGAAAATATGGGCAGGGTTAATGTTGACTGCAACAAGCCAGAGAATAAACATTGCCCCCCGGAAAGCCAGTAATTAACCCTTTGAGAGCCATTGAGGTATCCAACGCATTGCGCTGCAATGAGCTGGATACCACTCTGGCACTCAGAAGGCTAATGGTGAAACCTGGAGTCTCTGAGGAAGATTTGGAGAGTTCCATGGTCTATGCATTACATGATGCATTGCTTTCCCAGTCTGATGAAAAACAGCACATAACATTTTGTATATCTTAAGTTCTGTCAAAGTATATGGAAACCAATACATGATTATATGTGAATGTTACAACACATTAGAGGACATGTACTGTTACCATTCCATGCTATAGTAGGCACCAGGTTTGATTTCCTATTGCTACTGCTGCCTGTCCTCAAGGGCATACTGGGGAACTCTCTGGATCCGGAGACTCCGGTTTTTTAAGTATATTACTGGGCCACCAGGGACAGAGTCTGACTGTCTGGCGGTGGTGAGTTTCCTCTGAAATTCTACCCACTTCTCTTCCATCTCACCCTGTTCCACCCACTTCTACTCCTTCCCACCCTGTTCCACCCACTTCTCCTCCTTCACACCTTGTTCCTCCCACTTCCCACCCACTTCTCTTCCTTCCCACCTAGTTCCTCCCACTTCCCTCCCACTTCTCCTCCTTCCCACCTAGTTCCTCCCACTTCCCACCTACTTCTCCTCCTTCCCACCCTGTTCCTCCCACTTCCCACCCACTTCTCCTCCTTCCCACCTTGTTCCTCCCACTTCCCACCCACTTCTCCTCCTTCCCACCTAGTTCCTCCCACTTCCCACCCACTTCTCTTCCTTCCCACCTAGTTCCTCCCACTTCCCACCCACTTCTCCTCCTTCCCACCCTGTTCCTCACACCTTCTCCTCCTTCCCATCCTGTTCCTCCCACCTTTGCCCGCTTCGACTCCTTTCCAGCCTGTTCCCCTTTGTGACATAAATCCCATCATTTGTATCCCCCAGGAGAATCTCATGAGCCCTCTCCAGGAACTCATCAAGAAGAAAAAGTTCCCAGGTATGCTGAAGGGGAGGACAGTGCCTTAACCCACTGTGTACCAGAAGGGGTTAAGGTGACCACATATCCCTTTAAATCAGGGACGCTTATAAAATACACATTGCAGGACAGCACAGGAATCAAAGCAACCCTGCAATGTGTGTATTTTATGTGTCCCTGATTTAAAGGTGCAACATATTGCAAAGCATATAGTAACATCGTACATTAGGTTGAAAAAAGACATAAGTCCATCAAGTTTAGTCTTTGCCTCATAACCCAGAGACATGAGAATTATATAGCTTTCCTGCTGTCAATTAAGTTAGTCTATCAGACCTTCCTGTTTTGCTTACTAACACACAGTATAACCTGTATGTTCCCTTTCAAAAGAAATGTATCTAATCGTCTCTTAAATGTATTCCATTTTAAATGTAAGCACTAAAAGGGTTAATGATGGTGGAATGCGTTCCCCATTATTTACTAAATTAAACATAAATTCTAGTGCATAGCCCTGAGTGCAGATAAATGTGTAGGAGGCCAGTATCCCAGCTGAGAAAATGATCTGTTCTGGTCAATTAACCCTCTAAAAGCCTGGGAGTTATCCAATGCATTAAATGGTTAATACACTCTCCCTAATCTTCCAGTGAATAACTTGTTATTTTAAACCATTTCAGGAACACACCTAAAATAAAATTGGACTGTGTAATTTTAAGCAGTGTTAGTTTGCAGCTAGCACCTGCAAAAATATACAGTAGTTATTTTGTATTAACCCTTTGAGTGCCAGAGGGGTATGCAACGCATTGCTTTTCAATGCGTTTCGTACCCCTCTTGCACTCAAAGGGTTAAATCTCTAAAATCTGGTCCTAAACTTGCATTGTTTTACATATATATATATTGTCCCCTTCAAATACCATTTGGTGAATTCTGTTCAGTTCATAATGCGAGATAAGAGCTAATTCAGTGAATGTCAGATAAGCACCTGAAATTCTTCTATTCATAAAGGCTGCTACCTTAAATCAACCCATTTACTGACAATACAGCACTGTTACTAGGGAGAGACCTATAAGGATTGCTAAGTTAATGGGCATCAGATGAGCAGTGAAAAAAGGTAGCGATGGCTTCCTCCCCCCACAGAGAATACGTAAGACTAGATTTCAGGTCTCAGAACACTGAGCATTTTACAGCTATTACCATGATATAAAGAGTATTAAAATGTATATAACACACGATGGGGGAGATTCAGTAATCGGTGATAAAGAGGTGATAAAATGGTGATGACATCTCCAGATGATCACTTCTCCAGTTCCTATGTTATTCTATGGAGCCTATGCACTAACATGTCTTCAACTATGGAGATCTTAGTGAATAGGCTGTATAGAATAACATAGGAACTGGAGAAGTGATATCACTGGAGAAGTTATCTTCACTATATCATTGTCTGATCACTGCTTACTGAATCTCCCCCAGGTCATTTTTAGGTGTTAGTTTTTCTCTTACAGTTCAGACAGGTCCCTTTGGTCCTTAAAGGGATAGTAATACTTAATTTTATCTTTATTTTATTTTGTAGGCATTAAAAAAACATGAAGAATGATATGTCTTATCTCTCAAACCTTTATGGTTTGAGAGATATTCACAAGCAAAGTTTCCCCCTCCCGCCCCTTTTACCTAGTGTAAGACATCTCTTCTCAGATGTGGAATCCAGTCCATAGACCAGACAGATAACAGAAGGGGACAATCTTCTTCCTATGAGAACAATGAAAGCCCTGCCCTCCTTGACAAGTTTTCAGGTTTTTTCCTTATCTTAATTGAAGATTGTCCCTCTCTGCAGTCTACCTGGGCACCTCCCTTCTGATCTGGTTGAACAGGGGGGGGATACTTTGTTTGTGAATATCTCTTAAACCATAAAGGTTTGAGAGATAAGACATATCATTCTTCATGTTTTTTTAATGCCTACAAAATAAAATAAAGTTAAAATGAAGTATTACTATCCCTTTAAAGAGGAACTATCACTGCTACAAAACTTCATCCTATATAATAATTCAGTAAAACGCGTGTAACGACAAAGCCATGCGCAGTAGAGACTGCTGTGCGTGCTGCAGTCATGCGCAGCAGAGACTGCCCGCTCCACGGCTGATACAGAGCTGGACGCTCCTTCGGAGAGTCCAGCTCTGTATCAGCCGCGGAGCGGGCAGTCTCTACTGAGCATGACTGCCCCGCAACCAGCTGGCAGTGGCACTGTGGCCCGTGTATCGGGCTCTTCAACTAGTTTCCAATAAATCGCTACCTGGCGACTAGCTGCTCAGTAGCGCTAGTCACCAGAATTATTACCTCGTTAAATAGAATTCTCCATTCTTCCTGGGCTGACAGTCAGGACGGAGCGCGGACATCTTCCCATAGTGACGTCCGCGCCTGTACTGTCAGTCCCAGCCGGCTCTAGGAGGCATTGCTGGGAGCTGTTCGGCTTCAAAAGGGACTGACAGCACAGGCGGGCAGACGTCACTATGGAAAGATGTCTACTCTCCGTCCTGCCTGTCAGCGCGGGAAGAATGGACAGTTCTATTGAATAAGGTAATAATTCTGGTGACTAGCGCTACTGAGCAACTAGTCACCAGATGGGGAGTTATTGCAGATGAAGTTTTGTAGCGGTGGTAGTTCCCCTTTAATGAGTTAACATCAGAATAAACACGTGAAGAACGAGAAGGTAATAGGTTTCTGATTAGAATACGTTTACTCTAGACGCTGCTAAGTGGCACTTCTCATTTTCAAAAGCTGAATCTCTGAAGGCAACATTTCAACACCTTGTGCAACTTGTAACAAACAGCTTCCAGAGATGACTGTGGATATAAATGGATTGAAACGAGGATTATTAAAGCAATTCATCTCTCGTTCCTCATCCAGACATTGCGTTGTTCCTTTGCATTTCCTCCGTTTCCCTGCTACTATGCAAAGTGACCCAATTGCAGACTATAAATGCCAGCTATCTCTAGCGCTTGCCAATTGTGTCCTGATGACATAAATGCTCCTAGAAGCCAGGTGCCAAAGCTTATTAGCACTTGATCTAAATGCCCAGTCAGGATACGGCGGGTGCTCAGAAGAGGCTAAGTTAATCTGCCTCAGTTTTATTCCCAGGCTCTCTCGTTCAGCTGTGCCCACTCAGCTGTTCTGCGGAGATGCATTACCTCTTCATATCTCGTACGCAGACTTCGGTGACTCAGCATTCCTGCTTTAGGCCAATTTATTTTTTTTTTCTTTTTCTTGTTGCAACTATTTCTCTTTTCATTAGCTTTATGAAGAAGCTTCGTTCTGTTCTTCCTTTTAGCCAAGCAGGTGGCAAACAGGAATTATTGAGAAAATAACAAGGAGAGATGTAACATAGTAACACAGTAATTTTGGTTGAAAAAAGACTTGCGTCCATCTAGTTCAACCCTTTTTCTATTCTTGTTACCATCGTTGATCCAAAAGAAGGCAAAGAAAAAAAAAGAAAAAAAAAAAAGAAAAAAGAACCCTCATTATAGCAATTTCAAATTCTGCCTTCAATGGGGGGGAAAAAAAATCCTTCTTGATTCGAAATGGCAATCAGATTTCTCCCTGGATCAACAAGCCCTAACTAAATATTAATCCCAATACTAACGTACATAGCCCTCTATGTTATGCTGTTTTAAATAAGTATCCAGGCCCCTTTTAAAGGCATCTAATGTATTCGATAGCTCCACCTCCTCAGGCAGTGAATTCCATACCTTTATTGTCCTTACTGTAAAGAAACCCTTCCGCTGCTGTAGATGAAATCTCCTTTACTCAAGTCTAAGCTGGTGGCCCCTTGTCCTGTGTACTGTTCTTTTAATGAACAGGTATTTGGAGAGCCTTTTGTATGGGCCCTGAACATATTTATACAGTGTTATCATATCCCCTCTATGCGGTATGGATGCCAGCTCTGGATGATGATATAGGTCAGGTCTGTTGATCTAAAACAAAGTCTCTCCTTTGGAACAACCAATAGGCTATGTTTTTAGGGTTACCTGTTTATGTATAGGTGAGTTAATTGAATGACTTAGCCTTTGATTAACTCACTTATACTCAAGCAGAGAAACCTAAAGATATGGTCTGTTAGGGGTCTGTGAGGAGTGGGTTGAGAACCACTGATTTAGATCAGAGATAGGCAACCGTTGTCCCTCCATCCGTTGGAGAGGGATTGCAACTCTCATCAGCTCCACTCAGCCAACAGCTTGTAGTGACATGAGAACTTTAGTCTGGAAAAAGTTGGAGAGCCAAAGGTTGCCTATTCATGTTGTAGACCCAGGGATCTACATCCTGTCAACAACCTGTCTGGGTTTTCAGTATCTCCTTACATGATCTCAGGTGAATCAATCACTGGTTCAGCAGTTCTGAAATGTCTACCTGTGTTAATGACATGCACTGATGGACAGAATTGAAGACAGGTTTGAAGATCAGGGGTGTTGAAGTTCAGTCCACAAGGACTGCAAACAGAACAGAACAGAACTTTAAGTGATACTAATGTCCAAGAACAATGTTATTTTGTATTGTAGATTAAAAAAAATATTTACAGCAAATGCCATCTCTCAAACCACTATGGTTTGAGAGACAGTCACATTTAAAGTTCCCCCTCCCTCCCCTTTTCCTGATGTCAGCTGTAAAGTTGACAGCAGGAGATTCGAGTTGGCCGACTCAAGGAGGCTCTGTAGCAGAGCCGAAATTTATTTAATTTTTATTTAAAAAGAACTAATTCAATGGAACGGTCTACAAAGTGTGCTTGCAAACCAGGCACACTTTGTAGACCTTTCCAATAAAGTTATTCTTTTTAAATAACGCAATTTCGGCTCTGCTAAAGAGCCGACAGCTGGTCCCAGGACTGGGATCTCCTGCTGTTAGCTAGAGCGCTGACATCAGGAGAAGGGGAGGGAGGGGGAACTTTAAAGGAGCAGTAAACTTATTTTTATGAAAACACATATTTTACAGAGCATTTCCTGCTGAATAAAACAAGGTCACTACCATCGCTGTCAGTTGTTTTATTTAAAATTTATAGCAGTTTAAATAATCAGGAAGTGAATTTACTGTGTTTACTTCCTGATAGTTCTAACTGACAGGAAGTGACTCAGCAGTTTCTATCACATTCTATGGAGAACTGTATGTCACTGACTTTCCGGACTTTCTTCTCCATTAGAATCTAACAGGAAATCTAATTAGAATTTGACCACTAGAGGGCACTGCTAATCTAAAAAAACATGGGTTTAAATGTAATAACTCTGGAAATATAAATCTCTCGGCAGTGGGAGTTCCCTTTTTTTACTCAATAGTAAAATCCCTACAATATATATATTTCATAAAAAAGTTTACTGCTCCTTTAAATGTGAATCTCTCTCAAACCATAGAGGTTTGAGAGATGGGATTTGCTGCAAATAATTTTGTTTTTTAAATCTACAATACAAAATAACATTATTCTTGGATATTAGTATCACTTTAACGATCTCTCTATTTTTGCACAATGGGGTCAGTTAATATGAATGAGTGGCCAATTCATTTACCTGACCTTAATCAGGAAACTTTTACTTTGTCACAAATGGGTGATTTGAAAGAGCTTTCAAAAGCAATGTATCATCTTATTAGTCACACATTTGTTTATTTCAAGCAATACTATTCATTTTGTCAGTATTCATTTTTTCAGTTTATGCAAATTACCTAGAACTTCCTTGAAGGAAGTGACAGTTGGGATGGGGAGAAGTGCAGCAGTGAGTGCCAGACTTACATTAACTGACAAACAAATAAAGCAAAATGTAACATAAACATTTGTGTAAATAGAAATTAACTAATGCATAGGTGATTTTGAAAGCACTTTCAAATTGCCTATTTGTTATGAAGTGATAGGCCTGTTTGACGCCCTTGAGGATTAACCTTTCATACCTCCCTACATTTCCAATGTCCAATGCTTTAGGTGGTGTTGCTGGGGTTGTGACTGGTGGGCAGAACATTACAGATAATTTTTTGGTTATTTCATGACCTACTGACAGCTATTTGTGTAACTGAATACATGATTCAGAGCAAGGTCAAAGCTTTTTATTTACACTAATTAATAAACACAAATACTGAAGTGTAAACAAACATTAATATGAGATTTAATGCTGTGGAGCAACGTGATATACTTATATACACACCACACTGTCTGTTCTCCTAAAAAGAGGAACACTAAGGTGGCAAAGTGGGACAAAGGGATTTGGGTCTCAAAAGTGCCTCCTAAAAAGGGACACTTGGGAGGTATGGATGCCTAATATCTCCTAAAGAGTGACACTTGGGAGGTATAGACCCCAATATCTCCTAAAGAGGGACACTTGGGAGAAATGTACCCCTAATATCTCATAAACAGGGACACTTGTGAGGTATAGAGCCTTAATATTTCCTAAAGAGGGACATGTCGGACCCCTAATATCTCATAAAAAGGGACATTTGTGAGGTATGGAGCCTTAATATGTCCTAAAGAGGGACACTTGGGAGGTATGGAGCCCTAATATATCCTAAAGAGGTACACTTGTGAGGTATGAAGCCTTAATATGTCCTAAAGAGGGACACTTGGGAGGTATGGATACCTAATATCTCCTAAAAAGGGACACTTGCGAGGTATGGAGCCCTAATATCTCCTAAATAGGGACACTTGGGGGTATGCACCCCTTATATCTCCTAAAGAGGGGGCACGTGGGAGGTATGGAATAGAAAGGTAAGGAATAGGCTGGAGAAGGACGAGAATTGGGTGGTAAATTGAAGGAACAGACTGAAAAAAAGCAGCTGTGGGCAGAGTTTCATTAGAAAATACCCACATCCAGACAATCATTGCCTTTCCCGGAGACCTAGTAACAGCAAAAATAGGAGTCTGTGGGGCAGATTCGGAGATTTCCCAGGTATGCCTGTGGCCCTAACAATGACTGTCATGTCCACCTCCATAGACACATGACATCCAAATGTTATCTCATGAACAAAGACAGAACAGCAAAATTCACAGAGGGCCTCCTGAGAGTCCTGACCACCGTAAAGTAAGTTAGGGGTTGTTATTATTCCTAATTTGAATAAAATAGATGAACATGGCAATATGAACATGTATTGTTGCATGCCATTGTCTTTTCGTGATGGAGGTTGAAGGTTAAATAACACAGAAGGGGCGGCTGGGAAGGAAGGGATATAATAAAGGACAATGGCAGTCAATCAGTAAACGCTACATCAGGATACAAACCGCGACTGGGGCTTGATTACTGCTTGTGGTCTCATAACTTTAATTGCCTCTTCATAACAGACTAACACAATATTTCCTGAGAACTCTGCCACCGTGAGAGAGACAATCTGCACAGATGCTGTTTGAGCAGAAACAGAATTATTTCAGTGGCAGAAGCTGACTGACGAGATGGAGCCGTATGAGAAAAATAAAATACTCCAGGGAATTTCAGCATTATCTACTGTATCCTTTCCTCCTCAAGAAAAACTTTCCGCATTCTAAAGAAAAGCCTCCACTAAATTGTTCAGCCAGGTTGAGGCTGGATCTCTTCTGCAGCTGACTGTCTAAAATTGTTTTTCTCTAACCCTTTGAGTGCCGGAGGGGGAAGTGGATACACAGTATTCTTTTAAAAAGTTGCATGCAAAATAGCTCGCTACTATAGGGAACAGTCATCATGTTGCCTTGATTAAAAGGGCGACATGAGAATCTTGCATTGCAGGACAGCGCAAGATTCTCAAGTCACACCTTCAAAAGGTGCCTTCAAGTCCCATCATCCTTAGCACCCGATTCACAGAGCCCAGCGCTGAACAGCAACTAAACTGGACTAAATGAACTGAAATGACTATGGGGCTTAAGTAATAAAACCCGACTTATAGACCTTGCAAATACATAGAGTTGCTTAAAGGAGCAGTAAACTTTTTTTTATGAAAATACATATTTTACAGAGCATTTCCTGCTGAATAAAACAAGGCCACTCGCATCGCTGTCAGATGTTTTATTCAAATATTATAGCAGTCTAAATCATCAGGAAGTGAATATACTGTGTTTACTTCCTGATAGTTCTAACTGACAGGAAGTGAATTTACTGTGTTTACTTCCTGATAGTTCTAACTGACAGGAAGTGAGTCAGCAGTTTCTATCACATTCTATGGAGAGCTGTATGTCTCTGACTTTTCTGATTTTCCTGTCCATTAGAATCTAACAGGAAATCTAATTAGAATTTAACAACTAGAGGGCACTGCTAATGTAAAAAAAACATGGGTTTAAACTGTAATAACTCTGGAAATATAAACCTCTCAGCAGTGGGAGTATCCTTATCTTACTCAATAGGAAAGTCCCTACAATATATATTTCATAAAAAAAGTTTACTGCTCCTTTAACCGAAGTGTAGATTGTACATGGAACAGCACTCAAGTAGGCTGCTCCGGCCCCTCTCTCCCCTTTTCTGAATGCTCTGCTCCTCTCTGTCATTCTGCACACAGAGAAGGGGAGAGAGAGGCCAGAGCAGCCTAATTGAGTGCTGTTCCATGTACAATCTACACTTCCAATAAGCAACTCTATGTATCTGCAAGGTCTACAAGCAGGGTTTTATTACTTATGTCCCATAGTTATTTCAGTTCAGTGAGTTCAGTTTATTTGCTGTTCAGCACTGTCCTCTGTACATCAGGTGCTAAGGATGATGGGACCTGAAGGCATCGTTTGAAGGCGCAACTTGAGAATCTCGTGCTGTTCTGAAATGCGAGATTCTCATGTCACCTTTTTACTGTAATCAAGGTGAATGATGACTCCTCCCTGTAGTCGTGCGCTATTTTGCATTCTACTTAAAAGTGAACCGGGATACACAATGCGTTGTGAAGACCCCTGGCACTCAAAGGGTTAAATGACTCATTACAATTCCTATTTCTAAGCTTGCTCTTTAACAAGAGTAATTCAAACGTGAACCCCAAAGGTATAAAAATGTGATGGGATCCTGCATACCCTGTGTCGGATTGGAATGGAGAACTATTGTGTGTCCCCCTACCTCTGGACACTCTGTAAAATGTCTTCTCCACTCCCACAACATTTTATTGCTTACTTAACCCGTTAACAACCGGCTGGCACTGGCAACTTGTGGACTGGAGGGCAACTACAATCAATGGCCCGATTGTACTATTGTTCCAGCCCACTGTGCCAGCCCACCCCCTTTTGTTAATTTTAAAATTGCCATTAACTCTTTGAGTGCCAGCGGGGTATGCCACGCAATGCCTCCATCACTCAAAGGGTTAGTGTTGTGAAGTAAGGCAAGCAATACCACAAAGCTTACAACTGAAATGGGGTTATACTGGTGCAACTACAGAGCTTACAACTGAAGTAAAGCTGCACTAGTGATACCATAGAGCTTACAAGAGAAATGGGTTATGGCTATTAGTGTAGGTCCACTTGGATTGTAGCGCCATTTCACTTGTAAGCTCTGTGGTATCACTAGTGTAGCTACATTTCACTTGTAATCTCTGTGGTATCACTAGTGTAGCTACATTTCACTTGTAATCTCTGTGGTATCACTAGTGTAGCTACATTTCACTTGTAAGCTCTGTGGTATCACTAGTGTAGCTACATTTCAATTGTAAGCTCTGTGGTATCACTAGTGTAGCTACATTTCACTTGTAAGCTCTGTGGTATCACTAGTGTAGCTACATTTCAATTGTAAGCTCTGTGGTATCACTAATGTAGCTACATTTCAATTGTAAGCTCTGTGGTATCACTAGTGTAGCTACATTTCACTTGTAAGCTCTGTGGTATCACTAGTGTAGCTACATTTCACTTGTAAGCTCTGTGGTATCACTAGTGTAGCTACATTTCACTTGTAAGCTCTGTGGTATCACTAGTGTAGCTACATTTGCAGCAAAAAGTGGGAGTGGCCCAAGCCCAGACATATGATTGGCCAGGGGGGCAATTGCCCCCCCTGCCCGCTAGGTCATCCCTCCCCTGCCAGCAGTTAAGGACCACTGGGCTTTTGGTTTTTTTTCTCTAAATTGATTCAGGGGTCATGTATCTAAGTGGGGACCCCTGAATTCTATGACATGCCAGGAATGTCACTGGTCCTTAATGCAAGTTTAGCCATGATGGTCCTGGAACGTCTTGGGTCCTTAAGGGGTTAATTGAAAGAGAGAGAATAGGTATCTGCATTATGTGTGCTACAAAGAACTACTGTTCACAGCCTGTTGCCCTTTGAGTGACAGAGAGGTATACAACTCATTGCAATGCATTATACGTCTCTGGCACTCAAAGGGTTAAAAAGCAGCAGGAATTCTCGCTCGAGCAGTTAGGCCTCAATTCATATGGGAGACAAAGCCTCCTATTGACAACTTGGCCATCCATGTGTCTTCACCCACCTCAGCTGCCAATCAGAACACAGGAGGGGAGCTGGCCCACAAAGGTATGAGTAAATATTACTGATTGGTGCAAACGTGGATTGGCCGTTCATTGGAAGATGCTATGGGTATGTCAACCTCCAACCCTGCTTGTGTGTAAGCCCATAGGCAACTGTGCAGACTACTGAAACGTTATTGCATTCCTGTGGGAACCCAATAAAGATTCAGTATTCTGGACTTTGGTGCAACCATACAAAGCAATAGTTGTCCATGTGAAAGACGCCATAGTCCAGCATGTTACCTATCACCTCCGTTGACAGATCCAATGCAGCATCACTGCACTGATGTCTATCTAACATGGGAAACAAACCTATGTTGCGTTTCACTGCAACAATTGCAGCACATACTGCCTGTGTAATAGTCCCATAGGAAACAATTCACAAATGAGTATTGTATGCTTTGTTGTCATTGAGACAATGTCGCAGATCTAAAAAATAACGCAGGCGAGATTCATCTCAAATCAGACTACCGTTAGGACTTGTCTGTCTTGAGGAACCATTGCCTAGTGGCAAGCTTAGCGTAATATGACCTTTATGTGACCAAACCCTCAACATTATTATAGTGATTATATGCAGGCAAAATGCAGCAGTGTTTAACCCCTTACCGCCCAAGGACGTACATGTACGTCCTGAGCGGATGTCCCAGGTGGACAGAGGACGTACATGTACGTCCGGGAAATCGTTTAAAAATATGAAAAAAAAAAAAATGTTCTGTGGGCGTTAAGTGCCGGCCACACGCGCAGCTGATCACTAAGGGGTTAACCCTTAAGGACCTGACTCCCGCGCTCGCATCCAGCACTTAAGGACCGCTGAGCTTTTTATTTATTTTTTTTTTGGCGATCCGACGCAGGGCTTCCTGAACAGCGTGCAGCTGCACAGGGAGCCCCGAAATCTATGACGGTCCTGGCACATCATGGGTCCTTATCGCACGTCCTACCCATGACGTCCCAGGACAGTCATGGGTCCTTAAGGGGTTAAAGTTAATACTGATGTGTGCCAGTAACCAGCATGTTTGCGCCCATCACTTTATTGCAGTGGTTCCCAAACCTTTCCTCTAGAGGGCGCCTAACAGGCCATGTCTTAAAGATATCCCTGCTTGTTCACAGGTGAGTTGATTAACCCTTCGATTGCCAGAGAGGTATCCAACGCATTGTGCTGCAATGTGTTGCATATCTTTCTGGCACTCAAATGGTTAAATGACCGTTCCTCAGATTAACTCACTTGCGCTCAAGCAAGGAAATCCTAAAGACATTGGCCTGTTAGGTGCCGCTGAGGAGAGATTTATGAAAAACTGGTGTAAAGGATTGGTAGGCAACCTGAGGCCCTAAAGCTGTACAGAACTACAATTCCCATCATCCTTAGGCAGCCAACAGCTGGATGGAGATATGGCACTTGTAGTCCTGTACTGCTGGAAAACCTCAGTTTGCCCAATCATGGTATAGAACAGTAATTCCCACACATCTCCACTGGGGGCATTATGTCTGTAGGAGTTCCCTGTCTGTGTACATGTGAGTTAATTCCATCACTGAGTCTCTGATTAATTCATCAATACACAAGCAGGGAAACCCTAAATACATGGCTTTATAGGTGATCCAGAGAGAGTGTTGAGAACCACTACTCTATAAAAGGGATGGACAACCTGAGGCCTTCCAGCTGTTCAGGACTACAATTCCTATCATCCCCAGCTGGGATGATGGAAATTGTAGTCCCAAACAGCTGGAAGTCCTCAGGCTGGCCACCACTGTTTTCTAGTAGTGGTTCCCAACACCCTTCTCTAGGGGGTGCATTACAGACTGTGTCTTTAGGATGTTCCTGCATTTGCACAGATGAGTTATTTAAATGACTGACCTCTGTTTAACTCTCCTGTACACAAGCAGGGGAATCATTAAGACATGTCCTGTTAGGTGCCCCCTAGAGGAGATTGTTGGGAACAACTAATATAAAACATTAAAAAACCCCACAAAAACCATACTAAATGGCAACCTTGGTTGCCTTACAGTTCTCAACGTTCATCACCCACTTAGGATTGCTCATTATCCGGCTATATTACACCCCACGAGTCCTCCTGGCATGCTCCGTCATATATTTAGTGACCAGTAGTGATGAGCGAGCACCCCAATGCTCGGATGTTCGGGTGCTCTGACCGAGCACCCCCTGAGGCTCGAGTGCTCGGCCGAGCATCCGAGCCCCATTGAAGTCAATGGGAGGACTCGAGCATTACACCAGGCACCCCCTGCTCTGATGAGGGGAGGGTGCCTGGTCCATAGGAAAAGGGCAGAAAAAGATGGAAACACTACAGAAATGGTTCAGGGACAGCATAGGGAGGATGTCTGGATGCATCTTGGACTCCAACATCGCTGCTGGGAACGATCTTTCGCCCGTAGTACGCCATTTTTACAGACTGACCGTAAAACACACAAAAAGGAAAATAAAAACGACTTTAGGCGAAAAATTGTTACCAAACAGTATTTGCTGTATATTTACTTGTATATCATCTGCAAATTCTCCCAAAAATTTCATCGATTTTCTGAAGTGAGGCCATGATTAAGAGGGAAACGTGCGCAGAGGCAAATTATCCCAAAAATTTCCTTGATTTTCAGAACTGAGGCCATGATTAAGAGGGAAACGTGCGCAGAGGCAAATTATCCCAAAAATTTCCTTGATTTTCAGAACTGAGGCCATGATTAAGAGGGAAACGTGCGCAGAGGCAAATTCTCCCAAAAATTTCCTTGATTTTCAGAACTGAGGCCATGATTAAGAGGGAAACGTGCGCAGAGGCAAATTCTCCCAAAAATTTCCTTGATTTTCAGAACTGAGGCCATGATTAAGAGGGAAACGTGCGCTGAGCTGACCATCTAAAACATTATGGGTGAGGGTCTGCTGCAGAGCTGACCATCCTAAACATTATATGCGAAGGCCCGCTAGTGAGCTGACGCTATAAAACATTATATGAGAGGGCCCGCTAGAGAGCTGACCCAATAAAACATTATATGAGAAGGCCCGCTGGTGAGCTGACCTATATAAAAATTGGCAAACAGGGCCCGCTGGTGAGCTGGCCCTATATAAAAATTATATCACAGGGCCCGCTGGTGAGCTGGCCCTATATAAAAATTATATCCCAGGGCACGCTGGTGAGCTGGCCCTATATAAAAATTATATCCCAGGGCATATGGAAGAGGAGGAGGAGGATGAGAACATTAAGAGTCAACCATATACCCGTTTTTGGGGTGGAAGGGGTGAATGGGAATACAGAGTATTCCCATCATTGTAAATAACATATATAAAGTGAGTTTATGTTCCCCCGGGGCTTTCCTCCAGTGGAGTGGAGAAGTCAGGGGAAATCCAGGCCTTGTTCATTTTTATAAGTGTCAACCTATCAGCATTGTCGGTGGAAAGGCGGATACGCTTATCTGTTATGATGCCACCAGCAGCACTAAATACCCGCTCAGACAGAACGCTGGCGGCAGGGCAGGCCAGCACCTCCAAGGCGTAGAGTGCCAGTTCATACCACGTGTCCAGCTTGGACACCCAGTAGTTGTAAGGCACAGAGGGATCATTGAGGACGCTGACACGGTCTGCTACGTACTCCTTCACCATCTTCCAAAACTTTTCCCTCCTTGTGACACTAGGCTGCGCATCAGGGTGAGGGTGCTGGCGGGGTGTCATGAAGGTGTCCCACGCCTTGGAGAGTGTTGCCCTGCCTTTGTCGGAACTGCTGTGTGCTCCCCTTTTCTCCCCTTCTCGGTTGGCCAAGGTAGCACGTACTCTGCCGCCAGCGTTGTCAGATGGAAAATTTTGGAGCAATTTTTCAACAAGAACCTTCTGGTATTGCACCATTTTGCTTGTCCTCTCCACCGGAGGAATGAGAGATGAGAAATTCTCTTTGTAGCGGGGGTCCAGAAGGGTGAACACCCAGTAATCCGTGTTGTCTAAAATGCGTACAACGCGTGGGTCACGGGAAAGGCAGCCTAACATAAAGTCAGCCATGTGTGCCAGAGTACCAACAGTCAAGATTTCGCTGTCCTCACCAGGAGGCTGACTCTCAATATCCTCATCCTCTTCCTCCTCTTCTGCCCACCCACGCTGAAGAGATGGAACTAAAGTTCCATGGCTACCCTCTGTAGCGGAGGCAACCGTGTCTTCCTCCTCCTCCTCCTCCTCCTCCTCCGCCTCCTCCAATTGTCGCTGAGAAGACGAAGTGAGGGTGCTCTGGCTATCACCTTGTGTAAGCTCTTCCTCCCCCATTTCCACCTCTTCCACATGCAAAGCGTCGGTTTTAATTGTGAGCAGCGAGCGTTTCAGTAGACACAGAAGTGGGATGGTTACACTGATAATAGCGTTATCGCCGCTCACCATCTGTGTCGATTCCTCAAAATTGCGTAAAACCTCGCAGAGGTCTGACATCCATTCCCACTCCTCACTTCTGATTACAGGAAGTTGAACGGAGAGGCGACGACCGTGTAACAGCTGGTACTCCACTACTGCCCTCTGCTGCTCACAAAGCCGGGCCAACATGTGGAAGGTGGAGTTCCAGCGCGTGCTCACGTCACACAGCAGCCGGTGAGCTGGCAATTGTAAGCGCTGCTGCAGCTTCAACAGGCCGGCCGAAGCTGTAGATGACTTACGGAAATGTGCACACACGCGGCGCACCTTGGTCAAGAGATCATGCACATTGGGGTAGGTTTTTAGAAATCGCTGCACCACTAAATTAAATACATGCGCTAGGCATGGTACGTGTGTGAGCTTGCCGAGCTCCAAAGCCGCCACCAAGTTACGCCCATTATCACACACAACCATGCCTGGTTGCAGGTTGAGTGGCGAGAGCCACTGCTCGGTCTGGTGACTAATCCCCTGCAACAGCTCTGAGGCCGTGTGCTGTTTGTCCCCAAGGCAGATCAGCTTCAGCACGGCCTGTTGACGCTTCCCCACTGCAGTGCTACACTGCTTCCAGCTACTGGCTGATGGGGGAGTGGCGGTGTGTGTAGAGAATTCGGAGGTGGAAACGGAGGAGGAGGAGCCAATAACGTAGGTGCTGGTGGAAACCCTGATGGAGGTAGGGCCCGCAATCCTCGGCGTGGGTAGCACCCGTGCCATCCCAGGGTCCGAGTCGCTCCCAGCCTCCACGACATTCACCCAGTGTGCCGTCAGGGAAATGTAGCGTCCCTGGCCACAAGCACTTGTCCATGTGTCAGTCGTTAAGTGGACCTTCCCAGTAACTGCGTTGGTCAGGGCACGGGTGATGTTACGGGACACATGGTGGTGTAATGCGGGGATGGCACACCGGGAAAAGTAGTGGCGGCTGGGGACGGCGTACCGAGGGACAGCTGCTGCCATCAGGCTGCGGAAGGACTCAGTGTCCACAAGCCTAAATGGCAGCATTTCGATGGCCAGTAATTTTGAAAGGTGTGAGGTTAGTGCTATGGCCTGTGGGTGGGTGGCTGGGTACTTTCTCTTGCGCTCAAATGCCTGGGGTAACGACATTTGGACGCTGTGCTGGGACAGGGAAGTGGATGTGGTCGCTGATGGTGCTTCAGATGGTACAGGTGCAGGGCGGGAGGTATGCGGGCCTGCGCCTTCGACAGGCGATTGGCCGGCACCGAAAACAGGGGAAGAGGAGGCAGTGGTGTGGCCTGCAGACACAGATGGGCGATCCAGGCGTTCCTCCCACTTACTACGGTGCTTGGATGCCATGTGTCGGATCATGCTGGTGGTGGTGAGGTTTCTAGTGTTCATGCCTCGGCTCATTCTGGTGTGGCACAGGTTGCAAACTACAATTCTTTTGTCGTCCGCACTTTCCTTAAAAAAACGCCATACCGCGGAACACCTACCCCTTGGCAAGGTAGATTTACGCAAGGGGGTGCTCCGTGGAACATTTGCGGGCCGGTTTGGTGCGGTCCGCCTTCTTTCTGTAGCCACACCACTGCCTCTTCCAGCCTGTTGCGGTGCTGCAGATGGCTCACCCTCAGGACTGCTGACATCGCTCGGCTCTACACCTTCCCAGGTGGGGTCAGTCACCTCATCGTCCACCAAGTCCTCCTCCACTTCCTCACTCTGATCATCCTCCTCAAGTCTTGATCCCACCACATACTCAGTCATTGACAACTGTATAACATTCTCCTCAACAAGGTCTTGAGACGGAAATAGTGGTTGATTTAATGGCAACTGTGTCTCATCATCATCATCATCATCCACTACTTCCTTTGACCTTAAATGCCGTTCACATCTGTCATCTTCTTGTGATTGGGTAGCCTCTAGAGGTTGTGAATCAGGGCACAAGATGTCATGTTCCTCTGCAAGCGTGCTTGGAGAGAGGGTCAAATGAAGGATTGGTGATGAGACGAGCTCCTCACTATATCCCAGTGTGGGATCACTTCTTTGACCAGACCGTGTATGGTGGGAGGAAGGATGATCAGAGTGAGGATTATGTTGACCAGACTCTTGGCTACTGAGAGTGGACTTGGTGGAAGACAGGGTGGTGCTTAACCGACTGGAAGCAGTATCAGCTGACATCCAACCGACCACCTGTTCGCAGTGGTCGGACCTCGAGAGTGATGTCCTGCGACGCCCTGTAAAATGAGACATGAAGCTAGGTATGGTGGATGTCTTTCTTTCTTGTGCTCTGGCACCAGGCACAGTTTCTCCGCGTCCTGACCCGCGCCCTGAACTATCAGGATCACGTCCACTTCCCCGTCCCTTTTTACCCGCCTTCTTCATATTACACGGAATATGTGCTGCAAATCTGCAACTTTGCACAGTACACAGAATGTGCTGCAAAACTGGGCGACGCACACTGAATGGAATATGTGACTTTGATATTTTACAGTTTGAAGACTTAACAGTATTTCTTCCTATTCTGCAACTCTGCAGAGTACACAGAATAGGCTGCTAAACTGCGGTGACACACACTGAATGGAATAAGTGACTTTAATATTTGAGTTTGAAAAATTAACAGTATTTCTTACTATTCTGCAACTCTGCAGAGTACACAGAATAGGCTGTTAAACGGCGTTGAAACACACTGAATGGAATATGTGACTTTAATATTTGAGTTTGAAAACTTAACAGTATTTCTTATAATTCTGGAACTGTACAGAGTACACAGAATAGGCTGTTAAACGGCGGTGAAAGACACTGAATGGAATATGTGACTTTAATATTTGAGTTTGAAAACTTAACAGTATTTCTTACTATTCTGCAACTCTGCAGAGTACACAGAATAGGCTGTTAAACGGCGTTGAAACACACTGAATGGAATATGTGACTTTAATATTTGAGTTTGAAAACTTAACAGTATTTCTTATAATTCTGGAACTGTACAGAGTACACAGAATAGGCTGTTAAACGGCGGTGAAAGACACTGAATGGAATATGTGACTTTAATATTTGAGTTTGAAAACTTAACAGTATTTCTTATAATTCTGCAACTGTACAGAGTACACAGAATAGGCTGTTAAACGGCGGTGAAAGACACTGAATGGAATATGTGACTTTAATATTTGAGTTTGAAAACTTAACAGTATTTCTTATAATTCTGCAACTCTGCAGAGTACACAGAATAGGCTGTTAAACGGCGGTGAAAGACACTGAATGGAATATGTGACTTTAATATTTGAGTTTGAAAACTTAACAGTATTTCTTTATTTCTTATAATTCTGCAACTCTGCAGAGTACACAGAATAGGCTGTTAAACGGCGGTGAAAGACACTGAATGGAATATGTGACTTTAATATTTGAGTTTGAAAACTTAACAGTATTTCTTCCTATTCTGCAACTGTGCAGAGTACACAGAATAGGCTGTTAAACGGCGTTGAAACACACTGAATGGAATATGTGACTTTAATATTTGAGTTTGAAAACTTAACAGTATTTCTTATAATTCTGGAACTGTACAGAGTACACAGAATAGGCTGTTAAACGGCGGTGAAAGACACTGAATGGAATATGTGACTTTAATATTTGAGTTTGAAAACTTAACAGTATTTCTTATAATTCTGGAACTGTACAGAGTACACAGAATAGGCTGTTAAACGGCGGTGAAAGACACTGAATGGAATATGTGACTTTAATATTTGAGTTTGAAAACTTAACAGTATTTCTTATAATTCTGCAACTGTACAGAGTACACAGAATAGGCTGTTAAACGGCAGTGAAAGACACTGAATGGAATATGTGACTTTAATATTTGAGTTTGAAAACTTAACAGTATTTCTTATAATTCTGGAACTGTACAGAGTACACAGAATAGGCTGTTAAACGGCGGTGAAAGACACTGAATGGAATATGTGACTTTAATATTTGAGTTTGAAAACTTAACAGTATTTCTTATAATTCTGCAACTGTACAGAGTACACAGAATAGGCTGTTAAACGGCGGTGAAAGACACTGAATGGAATATGTGACTTTAATATTTGAGTTTGAAAACTTAACAGTATTTCTTATAATTCTGCAACTCTGCAGAGTACACAGAATAGGCTGTTAAACGGCGGTGAAAGACACTGAATGGAATATGTGACTTTGATATTTTAGTTTGAAGACTTAACAGTATTTCTTCCTATTCTGCAACTCTGCACAGTACACAGAATGTGCTGCTACACTGCGGCGAAGCACACTGAATGGAATATGTGACTTTGATATTTTAGTTTGAAGACTTAACAGTATTTCTTCCTATTCTGCAACTCTGCACAGTACACAGAATGTGCTGCTAAACTGCGGCGAAGCACACTGAATGGAATATGTGACTTTGATATTTTAGTTTGAAGACTTAACAGTATTTCTTCCTATTCTGCAACTCTGCACAGTACACAGAATGTGCTGCTAAACTGCGGCGAAGCACACTGAATGGAATATGTGACTTTGATATTTTAGTTTGAAGACTTAACAGTATTTCTTCCTATTCTGCAACTCTGCACAGTACTCAGAATGTGCTGCTAAACTGCGGCGACGCACACTGAATGGAATACGTGACTTTGATATTTTAGTTTGAAGACTTAACAGAATGTGCTCTAATCTGCAACTTTGCACACTAAACAGAATGTGCTCTAATCTGCAACTTTGCACACTAAACAGAATGTGCTCTAATCTGCAACTTTGCACACTAAACAGAATGTGCTCTAATCTGCAACTGTGCACACTAAACAGAATGTGCTCTAATCTGCAACTTTGCACACTAAACAGAATATATATATATATTTTTTTTTTTTTTTGTTTTTTTCCCCCCACACCAAATAACCTGCTGCCCCCACACACAGTAGTCCTAAAAAGGACTTTTGGTTCTTTTTTTTTCACAATTTTTGTTTTTTTCCTCCCTACACTGCCTTTCCCTTCCTATCCTCAGCTCTCCCTGGCTCAGACTGAGCCGAACTCGCTGGTCAGGTGCTATACAGCACCTGACCACGGGTTCTGGCCAGCCAATCAGTGTAATGCCAGCAGCCAACATGGCTGCTGGCATTACACCGATGTCAGAGCCTCCCTGCACGTTTATTGGCTGCGCAGCAGGCGCAAAACGTGCGGGGAGGAGACACGAACATGGCGGGCGAGCACATGCGGTACTCGTACGAGTACCGCCATGTGCCGAGCAGAGCGATGCTCGTGCCGATCCGAGCATCGGCCGAGCATGCTCGCTCAACACTAGTGACCAGTCCTACCCGATCGGTCTATCCTGGGGCCACCTTATCAGTACCTTTTCTCAGGCAACAGGCACTGCCTTTGCACAATTTCTCGGGCAACAAACACGTGCCGCTTTACTGCCATGATGCATACCACAGGTCATCCCTATTTCCTCTCCTTTTTTTTTTTCACCTCCTAACCTTGACTAAGTCTGTGGATTAACATTCCTTTTCCCTCCTCTGCACACGTTACCTTTCCCAGCGAGAGCAAGACACTCCAACTTTGAAACGTTTATTATACTGTTATTTTATGATTTGTTTTATACCTGATGGATTATTTCCATTCTGTAGATGTAATATGTATTGTCTTTTGTGATACATTTTGTATGTTTCTTTACTCAATAAAGATCTTTTGAAACTACAAAAAACAAAACAAAAAAAACCCACAAAAAAAGTGACACAGAAGATCCTGTAAGTGTAGTGTATGATACTGGAACAGTCATTCACCAACACCCAAGTAAGAAAACTACCCACAATTTAACCCCTTAAGGACCAGCGGTCCCGGGGTGTCTGGTCCTTTAAGGACCAGATAGGCGAGTTCGACGTGCCTCCCACGTGACTGATCACGTGTTCCAGCACGTTGAACGAGGGACTGAGAGAGATTGCTCCGGTCTTGGAGCGATCAAGTTCAGCTCCCGGTATTACTCACCTCGCTCCTGCAGGAGCGCAGTGAGTAAAATACGTGACGTACCAGGACCGTCACTGGTCCTTAAGTGCTGGACCAGCGTGACGGTCGGGTACATCACAGGACGCAAAAGGGTTAAAGAGGCTAAGACTTGCCTCTCAGTGTATACACTTGCACTGGTCCTCACCCCAGAAAGGTGCGCTTCCTCCGTCATCTGGATTTTTTTTACTGCTCATCAGCACTCCATCCAGGGAAAGAATTAAGTGTAGAAACAGCCACTCAAATAGAGGGTAACAGTAAACCCAATATAATTTTGGCTGAACCTTTATTTATTCTTTTATTCCTTTTAGTTTATAAAGAGTGCAGAGCTTTAGAAGCTTTCAACTCTTCCAGAAGAGCAAGTGATATACAATTTATTAACCCCTTAAAGACCGACCGATCGGCACAGCGCGGTCAGTTAAGGACCACGGAACATTTTTTTTTGTTCCTTCCGAATGGCGTGCAGCTGCGGGGGAAGCCCGGAATTCCATGACGGTCATAGTACGTCATGAGTCGTTCAGTCAGATTTACCCATGACGTACTATGACCGTCAAGGGTCGTTAAGGGGTTAAAATAAAAAAAAATTATAATATATAAAATATATATACAAACAATAACCAACAGGTCAATAGGAACCAAGCAAAATATTCTGAAAAAGTATATGTAAATAGTCTAACGCGTTTCGTGATGATACAGTCAATATTCGGAGAAAGTATGTGTAAATAGCCTAACGCGTTTCATGACGATACATTGACTTCATCCAAGGCTCACATAAAGCTAATATAAAGCATTGGTGGCCAACCAGAGTCCTTCCAGCTGTTCATGGTGAGAATTGTATTTTTAACAGCTGGAAGGCCTCAGGCTGGCCACCAATGTTTTATATTAGTGGTTCCCAAGCCTCTCCCCTAGGAAGTGCCTAAGAGGCCATGTCGTTAGGATGTCCCTGCAAGTACGCAAGCAAGAAAATCCTGTAGACAAGGCCTGTCAGGTGCCCCTGAGGACAGGTATAGGAATCTCATTATGCCAAATTATATCCATTTTAGAGACCCAAAATCAAACTTAAAGGGATAGTAACATTTAATATAAAGTGAAATTTATATTGTAAGGTGAAAACAAGGATACTCATTCTGGTGAAAGGTGTTTTATACAAAAGATATAGCAGCTGAAATTTTACAGTGGCGCTGGTGCTACATCATCCTATGGAAGTTTATGGTCATCTGACCAGAATTTTCCATATTATGATGCATCAATAGCGCCACTGTAAAATGTCAGGCCATTGAGGTATTGCACCTAAAAAAATGCAAGTTTCAGCTGCTATAACTTTTGATTAAAACCCCTCTCAGCAGTGGGAGTACCCTTGCTGTGTTCAGGAGGACAAACCTTACAATATAAATTTTACTTTATATTAAAGGGATAGTATTGTCAGAAAAAAGTATTAACTATATGGTAGATACAATTAAAAGAGAGTAGTTGCACGTATTTGTATCTCTCAAACCGTTATGGGTTGAGAGATATAGAAAAATAAAGTTCGCTGGTCCCTCCCTTTTCTGCTTGACAAGCTGTAAAGATGTCAGAAGCAGATTCTGGTCTCTTGATCTGATGTGGCTCTTCAGCAGCACCGATATAACGATATCTAAAGATAAATACTTAATTTGGAACGATCTACAAAGTGTGCCTGGCTTGCAAGCACACTTTGTAGACCGTTCCAATGAAGTATTTATTTCTAAATAGCATGATTTCAGCTCTGCTGAAGAGCCTCTGTCTGGTCAAATGACTGGAATCTACAGCTGTCAGCTAGATGGCAGACTTGAGTAAAACAGCCAGGAAAGGGTAACTTTAGTAAATTATATCTCTCAAACCATAAAGGTTTAGCGATAAGACTTACATTGATGTTAACCTTTTTTAATGTTTACAATATTAAATCAACTTAAAATTAACCATTACTATCCCTTTCATTTTATGTGTATTTTATATTGTAGAGTTTAAAAAAATATAAACAACGATTTAAGTCTTGTCTCTCAAACCTTTATGGTGTGAGAGATATACCTTTCCAAAGTTACCTCTTCCTGGCAGTTCCACAGACGTAAGTGCATAGCTGACGTCTGCAGAATCCTGTCATTTGAATGGACAGAGACTCTTCAGCAGAGCCAAAATCTTGCTCCTTAGAAGTCCATACTTCATTGGAACAGTCTACAAAGTGTGCTTGCAAACCAGGCACATTTTGTAGACTGTTCCAATGAAGTATGGATTTCTAAAGAGCGCAATTTTGGCTCTGCTGAAGAGTCTCCGTCCGGTCAAATGACCGGATTCTGCAGCCGTCAGCTATGTGCTGACTTCTGTGAAACTGCCAGGAAGAGGTAACTTTAGAAAGGTATATCTCTCACACCATAAAGGTTTGAGAGATTAGACTTACATCGTTGTTTTTTTAAATCTCTGCAATATGAAATAAACATAAAATGAACTATTACTATCCATTTAAGTGTTACACTTCCTTTAAACCAAAAACGATCAAAGCTGCAAAGATAAAATCATAACCTTTTCTTTCTCGTCCTGCTTCCAATGGTACCAGGAGATTTTAGGGAAGATTCACAGAACAGAGAATTCACTTACCTAGAAACAGAAAACAGAGAGGAAGTCAGAACGCTTTCTTACCAATACATATAAAAAAATGAAAAATATATGTACAATGGGCCACACTCAACAAGACAAAGTGGTGCAGTTCTGGATCAAACCAACTGTACCACAGGGGACAAATTAGAACTTCCCCAATTCCACATTGAATGACATGGAGCATTTAACTCCTTGAATGCTAGAGAGTTTGTGCATTGCAAAGCAATGCATTTCCCATCGCGCTGGCACTCAAAGGGTTAACCCTTTCATTGCCAGAGGGGTACGGAACGCATTTCTTTGCATTGCGTTCCGTACCCCTCTGGCAATGAACGTGTTAAGGTTGCATTTAAAATCGCTGCTGAATTTTAATTCGTCCTCTATGACAAAGTTAATTTTGCATATGGCACAAGGTTTCTGATGTTACACGTGCGAGTTATTTGCTTCACTACAAGTCTAATGTCACATCTCTCATTGTTAGGATTGTACAGTAAATAATCGTTTTTATTAGAAAACAGTTTATCGTTCGTATAAATTAATGACCTAGTGAAAGACACAATAAATGCTTATTATGAACATATTTATATTGTAAAACAATCTAACATTGCTGGGATATGCTTCAGTTAACCCCTTAACATCCACTGACGTGCCAGGACCTTCAATGGTATCCTTCCGTTAAAGGGATAGTAATACTTAAATGTAAAAAAAAATATGTCGTAGGGTTTATCCCCCAGAGTAAAACAAGGGTACTCCAACTGCTGAAAGGTGTATTATTCAAAATGTATTACAGCTCAAAGTTAAATTTTTTAGGTACAATATCACAGTGGCCTGAATGTGTAAAGTGGCGCTGTTGCTACACCATCCTATGGACAGCCCTGGTCCTAGGACCATAAATCTCCATAGGATGGTATAGCAACAGCACCACTGTACAGTTTCAGGCCACTGTGATATTGCACCTAAAAAATTCAACTTTGAGCTGTAATAACTTTTGAATAAAACACCTTTCAGCAGTGACAGTACCCTTGTTTTAATCAGGGGAATAAACCCTACAACAATTTTTTTTTACATTTTAAGTATTACTATCCCTTTAAGGACCAGTGAAGGTCCTGGCACGTAATGTACTTTTCACTCACAGCGATCCTGCAGGAGCACTGTGAGTAGTAGCAGGGATTGAATATCAGCTTACCCTTAAAGTGGAACTTTCACTTAGTATAAATTCGCCCTCCAATAATTAAACATATAGCGACTAGCTTCATAATACGTCTATTACCTCTCAGAAGTCCTTAATCTGCGCGCCTGTGCCATCAGTCCCTTCCGGCACATCGAAATGCCTCTTAGAAGAGACCGGGACTGACAGAGCAAGAGAGCAGACGTCTCTAAGACAAGATGTCTGCGCTGATGCCTGGCTTCCGGTCTCAGAAGATTAAGGATTACTTAAAGGGATAGTGATACCTAAGTATTACTAATCCCTATAGTAAAGTCCTATTAAAATACATGTATTGCCCCCAGTGTCATCTCTCAAACCTTTATGGTCTGATCGCTCCTAAAGTTGCCCTCTCCCTCCCCCTTCCCCGAAGTTAGCGTTGTAGCTGACTGAAGGGAAATCCTTTCATAGATCATCAGGCGGCTCTGCAGCAGAGCAGCGATCGCGTTAATTAAAAAAAATCTTTCACTAAAATGGTCTTCTACATGTGCTTGCAAACCAAGCACACGTAGAAGACCATTTCAGTGAAAGTTTTCTTTTTTATTAACGTGATCGCGGCTGTGCTGGAGAGCCACCTGAAAGTCATATGACTGGCTTCCCTGAAGTCAGCTAGAACGCTGACTACGGGGAAGGGGGAGGGCAACTTTAGGAGCGATTATCTCTCAAACCATACAGGTTTGAGAGATGACACTGGGGGCAATACATTTATTTTTAAGAGAACTTTAATATAGGGATTAGTAATAATTAAGTATTACTATCCCTTTAAGAATCTGGCTCTTCTGAGAGGTAATAGAAGTATTATGAAACTAGTCGCCATATGTTTAATTATTGGAGGGTGACTTTATACCAAGTGAAAGTTCCGCTTTAAGGATAAGCTGATATTAACCCCTTAAGGACCAGCGGTACCGGGGTATGTGAAAGTTCCGCTTTAATAACTTTTTTTGATGAGTTTGCAATTTTTACAGTCAGATGGCGCTATTGCTCTTACTGTCAGTGAAGATCTGAGTGTCACGCTTTCCAAATATGGTATTTCCAAAAGTAAAACATTTTGAACTCAGGAAATCAGAAAAATGCAAGCAAGCATTGTAATAACTTTTGAAAGCAATATCTTCCGGTGCTGAAAGAACCCTTGTTTTACATAATCAGTCCAACAGCATATATGTTTTCACAGTTTAAGCTTACTGCCCCTTTAAAATGTATTCCTATTATTAGCAGATCTCTCATTTAAAGGAATTAAAGTAACTACTAATAATTAAAAGCCCCATTAAAATTACTCCCATCAAAAAATCCTAATAGCCATTATGAATAGTTTTTTTCAGAATTAATCAGACATGATACTTTGTTGCAAAATTCAGTGGTGGACGTGTTACTTTCTATAGGAAACTGTAGCCAGTGAATCATTCCGTGCAAGGAACTAAAATAACTACCACTGTCTAGACAATAGATGGCACTGTAGCTAACAGATTACAATACAGTAGTCTGAACTGTAAAAACATTGAAACAAAGCATCTCCCACCAATATCCTTGTTATAAACAAATGGAAACATCCTGCAATATATGCTAGTATAACAGATGTAATAGCACTACTTTAACAACCAGTGGAGTGAGTAACAGACCAATAGTCCTTAACCCTTTGAGTGAAACAGGGGTATGCAACTCATTGCTTTGCATTGAGTTGCGTACCCCTCTGGCACTCAAAGGGTTAGACAGGATGGATAGATTTGTAGGATCTAAACTTAAACAAATTGGCTGATCTTTAGCTAGTGGGTGAACTCACAATACTCAACCTAACGCATTTTGTGACCCCTTGGCTGATGTTTCAGCTTCCTGAGTCATTTAAAGCCCCTACAAACTGCTGGAAGTAGATCAACAGGGAGCTGCCTGCAGAACAATGGAAGCCTGAATGGGTTGGAGCATTGCTCTGAAATGTGTGTTTTTCTCTGCGGCTGCCATAAGTATGGTGCTTTGAGTAAGAGATGCTGAGCTTTCAGAGGCTGAGTTGTCATAGCAACTGGGGCCGATCTGCTTAAAGAATACAAGATACGAGGCATATAAGAACTACCAAAGAGGACTGTTTTTCATCCAATAATCTCGGCCTGACCAATACCCCTCCTGTGAATTGACAGTCTAAGATACATGTGCAATGAATTCCCACAAGGCAAAAGAATGTAGATGACAACCGATAAGGTTGTGACTGGTAAACAAAGGACACAGGGACGTACTACAGGAATAACCCACGATTTCCAGAGAGGGGTTCTCACAAAATAATTAAAGCGTGCTCTAACAATTGGGCACATGTAATAGTCCATCAGTCCAGATCCTCGGATGCCAATGCCCAATGCCAATGGTGGCACAAGGGGGTATGCACTAGGGTGCATGATCGCTGCGGTATATAGCGGTGCACACTCTCATTAAAGAGATAGTAATACTTCCTTTAAGGTGGCTATAATATTGTAGGTATCAGGCCCGGACTGAGATAAAAAATAGGCCCGGGTATTTAAAGCTGAGCAGCCCATTTTTATTTTTTGAGCAGCCCATGGGGGGGGGGGGGGCGGCGGTGGGCGTTTGTTCATATTTTTTTTTTAAATGCCCGCACCGGCCCACCAGGCAAATGCCCAGTATGCCTGATGGCCAGTCTGGGCCTGGTAGGTACCAATTAAATAAACCAATACACCTTTTCTTTTGGTTATAACTTTTAAAGTAATCACTATGTTAAATTTACCTCTCCCGCCCCTTTAAAGGGATAGTAATGTTTCAAAATAAAAGCAGCAACAATTAATCATCATAGTATTTGGGCCATGGAGAGTGTTATTTCATTACTGTCAGAGTTGTAGTTCAAGAGTAATTGAATGATAAAGTATCCCCCTCCTGCCCCTTTTACTGATGTAACACTGCTCACCTCAGAGAAGAATGCTGGTGTCCAGATGGATCGCAGAGAGGGACAATCTTCAATTAGCATAAGGGAAAAACCTGAAAAACCTGTCAAGGAGGGCAGGGCTTTCATTGTTCTCACAGTAAGAAGATTGTCCCTTGCTGTGAGCTGTCTGGTCTTAAGAGCAGATTCCACATCTGAGGGGAGGTGGCTTACACTAGGTAAAAGGGGCGGGAGGGGGATATTTTAGATACGTCCATAAGGTATTATGTGTATAGATCAGCTATAGATCCGTCCATAAGGTATTATGTATATAGATCAGCTATAGATCCGTCCATAAGGTATTATGTGTATAGATCAGCTATAGATCCATCCATAAGGTATTATGTGTATAGATCAGCTATCGATCCGTCTATAAGGTATTATGTGTATAGATCAGCTATCGATCCGTCTATAAGGTATTATGTGTATAGATCAGCTATAGATCCGTCCGTAAGGTATTATGTGTATAGATCAGCTATAGATCCATCCATAAGATATTATGTGTATAGATCAGCTATAGATCCGTCCATAAGGTATTATGTGTATAGATCAGCTATAGATCCATCCATAAGATATTATGTGTATAGATCAGCTATAGATCCGTCCATAAGATATTATGTGCATAGATCAGCTATAGATCCGTCCATAAGATATTATGTACATAGATCAGCTATAGATCCATCCATAAGATATTATGTACATAGATCAGCTATAGATCCGTCCATAAGATATTATGTGTATAGATCAGCTATAGATCCATCCATAAGGTATTATGTGTATAGATCAGCTATAGATCCATCCATAAGGTATTATGTGCATAGATCAGCTATAGATCCGTCCATAAGGTATTATGTGTATAGATCAGCTATAGATCCATCCATAAGGTATTATGTGCATAGATCAGCTATAGATCCATCCATAAGGTATTATGTGCATAGATCAGCTATAGATCCGTCCATAAGGTATTATGTGCATAGATCAGCTATAGATCCATCCATAAGGTATTATGTGTATAGATCAGCTATAGATCCATCCATAAGGTATTATGTGTATAGATCAGCTATAGATCCATCCATAAGGTATTATGTGTACAGATCAGCTATAGATCCGTCCATAAGGTATTATGTGCATAGATCAGCTATAGATCCATCCATAAGATATTATGTGCATAGATCAGCTATAGATCCGTCCATAAGATATTATGTGTATAGATCAGCTATAGATCCGTCCATAAGATATTATGTGCATAGATCAGCTATAGATCCGTCCATAAGATATTATGTGTATAGATCAGCTATAGATCCATCCATAAGATATTATGTGTATAGATCAGCTATAGATCCATCCATAAGGTATTATTTGCATAGATCAGCTATAGATCCATCAGCTATAGACCCATCCATAAGGAATTATGTGCATAGATCAGCTATAGATCCATCAGCTATAGACCCATCCATAAGGAATTATGTGCATAGATCAGCTATAGATCCATCCATAAGGTATTATGTGCATAGATCAGCTATAGATCCGTCCATAAGGTATTATGTGTATAGATCAGCTATAGATCCATCCATAAGGTATTATGTGCATAGATCAGCTATAGATCCATCCATAAGGTATTATGTGCATAGATCAGCTATAGATCCGTCCATAAGGTATTATGTGCATAGATCAGCTATAGATCCATCCATAAGGTATTATGTGTATAGATCAGCTATAGATCCATCCATAAGGTATTATGTGTATAGATCAGCTATAGATCCATCCATAAGGTATTATGTGTACAGATCAGCTATAGATCCGTCCATAAGGTATTATGTGCATAGATCAGCTATAGATCCATCCATAAGATATTATGTGCATAGATCAGCTATAGATCCGTCCATAAGATATTATGTGTATAGATCAGCTATAGATCCGTCCATAAGATATTATGTGCATAGATCAGCTATAGATCCGTCCATAAGATATTATGTGTATAGATCAGCTATAGATCCATCCATAAGGTATTATTTGCATAGATCAGCTATAGATCCATCAGCTATAGACCCATCCATAAGGAATTATGTGCATAGATCAGCTATAGATCCATCAGCTATAGACCCATCCATAAGGAATTATGTGCATAGATCAGCTATAGATCCATCTATAAGGTGTTATGTGCATAGGTCAGCTATAGATCCATCTATAAGGTGTTATGTGCATAGGTCAGCTATAGATCTGAATGTGCAGATGGAATAATGTTGGAGTGGCATTGTTTTGTGGCTACCTGTGGGACAGTGAAACAAGTCTGGGGTCTCAGATGTGGTTCTCTGCCGATCAGTCTGTGGAACTAGGCTTGGCTGTCAGACAGTGTAGAGATGTTCTGTAGCTATCAGTGGAACAAGACTAGTCTGGCACACAGCGAGTTGTGTTTCTATAGCTAGCAGTAGAACAAGGCTTGGCTGGCAGACAGTGCACTGTGGTTCTATAGCTACCAGTGGAACAAGGCTGGGCTGGCACACTGTGCACTATGGTTCTGTAGCTACCAGTGGAACAAGGCTGGGCTGGCACACAGAACACTGTGGTTCTGTAGCTACTAGTGGAACAAGGCTGGGCTGGCACACAGTGCACCGTGGTTCTGTAGTTACCAGTGGAACAAGGCTGGGCTGGCACACAGTGCACCGTGGTTCTGTAGCTACCAGTGGAACAAGGCTGGGCTGGCACACAGTGCACCGTGGTGCTGTAGCTACCAGTGGAACAAGGCTGGGCTGGCACAGAGTGCACTGTGGTTCTGTAGTTACCAGTGGAACAAGGCTGGGCTGGCACACAGTGCACCGTAGTTCTGTAGTTACCAGTGGAACAAGGCTGGGCTGGCACACAGTGCACTGTGGTTCTTTGGATTCCAGTGGAACAAGGCTGGGCTGGCACACAGTGCACTGTGGTTCTTTGGATTCCAGTGGAACAATGCTGGGCTGGCACACAGTATAGCATGGCTCTTACATTACTGGCTCTGTACAGGTTAATCTATACAACTGGTCAAGAGCAGCAGGATTGAATGGTCCCAGGTACATATTTTACATTAATATTTCACCAGCACATCATCCAGTCTCTTTCACATGTGTCTCTCTGAGCAAGAAATAGTAGCAGCTATAAATTCAACACTACAAATGTGAACACACAGCTGATGTGTATTGAACCGCATCCAGATATGAGCAAGACAGTGTATATAAACAGCCTAATGTGCTAAAGTGCAGTCGCTATAATATCCAGACCTGTGAAGCATATAAAGTATATGTGTGTATTAACCCTTTTATGTGCCAACACAATGCGTTGGGTACCTCTCTGGCATGCAAAGAGTTAATCTTACTTCCTAGACAGCATCCTGGGTGAAAGTAGAGCATTTCTGAGTCCAGCTGCGCTGAAGAGGAGAAATTCAGTTTCCCACTTCTTTAAATGGGATTTGTAAAGTGACTGTCAAAATCCCTTTTAACAGAACTGCATCTTGGTAGTAATCCTACGGCTCGCGCACACCAAGAGCCTTATGTGTAGAGCCAAAATAGAGCATTGCGTGGACAATCCTACTGCCCCAAAGCGTTGAATACAGTTTCTAAAATTGCCATTGATTTAAAACCCTTTGAGTGGCAGAGAGATATCCAACACATTGCAGTTCATTGCGTTGGATAACATTTTTCCACTTAAAGGGATAGTAATACTTCGTTTTAACTTTATTTTATTTTGTAGGCATTAAAAAACATGAAGAATGATATAAGTCTTATCTCTCAAACCTTTATGGTTTGAGAGATATTCACAAGCAAAGTTTCCCCTCTCGCCCCTTTTACCTAGTGTAAGCCATCTCTTCTCAGATGTGGAATCCAGTCCATAGACCAGACAGATAACAGCAGGGGATAATCTTCTTCCTATGAGAACAATGAAGGCCCTGCCCAGTTGACAAGTTTTTCAGCTTTTTCCCTTATCTTAATTGAAGATTGTCCCTCTCTGCAGTCTACCTGGGCACCTCCCTTCTGATCTGGCTGAGCAATGTTACATCAGTAAAAGGGGCGGGAGGGGGATACTTTGTCATTGAATTACTCTTGAACTACAAGTCTGACAGAATTGAAATAACACTCTCCAAAGTCCAAATACTATGATGATTAATTAGAGCTGCTTTTATTATGAAACATTACTATCCCTTTAAAGGGTTAAATGGGACATTAGAAACCTCTCTGTCATTCGAGACCTTAAAAAGGGAGAGCTCCTTTATGATTTTACATCTTCTGCAAATGCATAATACGTATGACTAGACAGCCTATAATAATTGTAATAATAATTATTATTACTTTTTCCCCCTTGTCATCTGTATGTTTTGTTTAATCTTATATGTCCTTGCCCATGTGCCCCCTGTGTCTGTGTTTACAAAGAGGTTTCACTGTGGGATTCTGAAAACAAAGATATTTATACAACATTGCAGTCTCCCTGCAGCACGGATTGATCTGTATGCTGCAAAGTGGCTTTTCTACATTGTGTCACTGTCATTTTTGCATTGCATCTTTTTTTTACTACATTGTTGCACTCTCTCAGCTTTCACAGTGCTACACAGAAAGCTCTCTGTGCACATACAGAAAGGTCAACATCAGGACTATAAAAATAGGGGAATAGGAAAAAATAAAAATATAGGCAATTTGACTTCCAATTATTTTATGCACTTGCAGAATATGATGCTTCAAGAGGCCATTTGCAGATACTGAGAATTATGACTGATGGTTTTAATGCAGACAGGATGTTGATCCAAGGATATATCTGATAGCCTTTTGAAGGCTTAATTGGAAATGGATTTAAAAGATTTTTTATCCTCCTCTGCATCAACAAGGTTGATTTGGCAAAGGCAGAACTTAAAGGGATAGTGATAGTTAACATGTAAGAAAAATATGTTGTAGGATTTATCCCCCTGAGTAAAACAAGGTTACTCCTACTGCTGAGAGATATTTTATTAAAAAATGATAACAGCTCAAACTTGAATTTTTCAGGTGCAATATCAGAGTGGCCTGAAAATTTACAGTGGCGCTGTAGCTACACCATCCTATGGAGATTTATGGTCTACAGACCAGAGCTGTCCATAAGATGGTGTAGCAACAGCACCACTGTAAATTTTCAGGCCACTGTGATTTTGCACCTAAAAAAGTTCAAGTTTGGCAGTTATAATTTTTTAATAAAATATCTCTCAGCAGTGGGAGTACCATTGTTTTACTCAGGGGGATAAACCCTACAACGTATATTTTTTACGTTTTAAGTATTACTATCCCTTTAATGGACACAGCTATGTAACTATGCATAGTAATATTTGGCCAACACATAAACAATTAACATAAAGTACCACTGACAAGATTAATTTCTCAAACAAATGGCTATTACAAACAAATATGTAGTACAACAAATATTAAAACATATGCACAGTTTTACATCTCTTTTTATATAGCTACATTTTGGGGCAACTAGTTCATTTTACGCTCTGCTTCCATGTTACAAGAATCAGCTGCAGAAGTCCCAGGCATTGGGGGAGCAAATCTTGCAGAACTTATATTCCATGGATAAATAACACATTTTAAATAACCTAGCTCATTAAACCTTTAAAGGAGAAGTAAATATTTTATGAAAATGTATATGTTATAGAGTTTTTTCAACTGAGTAAAACAAGGGTACTCTCACAGCTGTAAGTTGTTTTATTCAAAAGTTATAACAGTTCAAATAAATAGTAAGTGAACTTACTGTGTTTACTTCCTGATAGTTCTAACTGACAGGAAGTGAACTTACTGTGTTTACTTCCTGATAGTTCTAACTGACAGGAAGTGACTCAGCAGTTTCTATCACATTCTATAGAGAACTGTAAGTCACAGACTTTCCTCTCCATTAGAATGTAACTGAAAAACTAACTGGAAATTGACCGCTAGGGGGCACTGCTAATGTGAAAAAAAAAACCACAGGTTTAAACTGTAATAAAACTGGAAATATGCCTCCCGCAGCAGTGGGAGTACACTTATTATACTCAACAGGAAATATCCTACAGTATATATTTTTTTCATAAAAAAGATTACTGCTCCTTTAACCCCTTAACGGTCCTTGACGATCATAGTACATCATGGGTAGATCTGAGTTGTCGACCCATGACGTACTATGACCGTCATGGAATATCGGGCTCCCCCCGCGGCATGCCGTTCTGGGAGTCCGGAATCCAAATAATAATAATTTTAAAAAAAATGCTCCGTGGTCCTTTAGTGACCGCCGCGTGCCTGCGCTGCCGGTCGTTAAGGGGTTAAAAAAAAACCTATTGCTGGACTACAACTTCAGGCATCCCCAATTGGCCATTGGTGAGCTGAGGAAAATGGCTGTTGCAGTCCAACAACAGATAATGGGCCGCAGATTGTCTGTACCTGGAATTTGTAGCAAGCCAGTAAACCTGCATGCAGAAATGAATATGTGGACGTGGAATCACAATGTGCCATCTCAAATGACTTCATCTTCATATAGCAACACAGTTGGAAATAAAATAGACATTACTCCAAAATGTTGTATGACATTGTGTCTTGGAACTTTATGTTATAAGCCCCTGTGAGGAAGCAGACAGAAGCTGGGAAACGCGTAGGGCATGTTGACTTAAAGTCTATTTTTCCAATAGATGTAATTCATTTTATTTTATTTAAATATCTGTACAGATATCATTTTGGTAATCCATTTCAAAGGGGATTTATCACCTCAAAAAAAAATGTTTTACCATAGGTTTTGTTAATAAAATATTACTAGGAAAGCTGTTTTTTTTTTTTCTAAATGTAAGTACTTTTAAAGATATTCAGTCTTCAAGCTTTAGCCGTTCAACGTAATGTAGCACGCTGAATCACCGGCAAACCTCTTACTCGTTGCCTAATTCTTCTCCCTTCTAGCTACCCAAGGGAGTGGTTTTATGCTTCCTTTCGGTGTGGTGTGAATGGCTTCTATCATTATATCAAGCTCTGGTTAGCATTACATTGTGGTTGCAACCTCAGTATAATGCTAACCGGAGCTAGCTATAACGACAGAACCCACTTCCACCACACCGAAGGGAAGAGTGAACGCGCTCCCTGGGGCGGCTGGGAGGGAGGTGGGAGGAGAAGAAGAGAAGTGCCGAAGATTCCGACTGCCCATTATGCAGAAGTGCACAGCAGAGAAGATCGAATATTTTTAAAGGGACAGTTATGTCCCATAAAAAATATTTCGATTTACGCAGATATTGAAAAAAAATAAACTATTTGCAACAAACCCTATCTCTCAAACCGCTATGGTTTGAGAGATATAGGGTTTCAAAGTCTCCCTCCCTCCCCTTCTCCTGATGTCAGCTGTAAAGCTGACAGCAGGAGAATCGAGTAGTAGGACTCGAGGAGGCTCTGCAGCAGAGAAGAGATCACATTATCTATAAAGAATTCATTCAATGGAAAGATCTACAAAGTGTGCCTGGTTTGCAAGCACACTTTGTAGACCTTTCCAATGAATGAATTCTTTTAAAGTACCGTGAATTCGGCTCTGCTGCAGAGACTCTTGCCGGTCCCCAGACCGGGATCTACTGCTATCAGCTAGGTGCTGACGTCAGGAGAAGGGGAGGGGGGATTTTGAATCCCTATATCTCTCAGGTTTGAGAGATAGGGTTTGTTGCAAATAGTTTATCTTTTCAATATCTACCTAAATCTAAATATTTTTGGGGGGGCATTACTGACCCTTTATCCTATCTTTAAAACAGCTTTCCTAATAATACTTTATTAACAAAACCTATGGTAAAAATGTTTTTGAGGTGATATATCCCCTTTAATAAATGTATATATTTTGACCTTCGGTATCAGTATCATATATTAGGCCCATTTAATATAGCTCACTTCCAAGTCGTCCCCTGTAGGATTTCCCTATTTAGTTCCAGAAGGCCCTAGATAGAGGGTTTCCTTGTTAGAGCATCAGGGAGAATTCCAGTTTCTGGACTTAAGGTGATAGTAATACTTTATTATTACTATCCCTCATATTGTACATATGTGTAAAATAATTTAATAGCCCCCAGGTTCATCTCTCAGACCTTTATGGTTTGAGAGATAACCGAAGGCAAAGTTCCCCCCTCCCTCTACCTTCCCTGAGTCAGCGTTGTACTGACTGCAGGGATACCCGGTCTGACTTTCATCATGTGACTCTGCAGCAGAGCCGCGATCCCGTTAGTGAACAATAATTATTTCACTGAAACGGTCTTCTACATGTGCTTGGTTTGCAGTGTGCTTGGTTTGGAAGCACATGTAGAAGACCGTTTCAGTGAAATAATTCTTTGTCACTAACACAATCGCGGCTCTACTGCAGAGCCACATGAAGAAAGTCAGACCGGATACCCCTGCAGTCAGCACAACGCTGACTTCAGGGACGGGGGAGGGAGGGGGAACTTTGCCTTCAGTTATCTCTCAAACCGTAAAGGTTTGAGAGATCAACCTGGGGGCTATTAAATTATTTTACAAATATGTACAATATGCGGGATAGTAATAAAATAGTATTACTATCCTTTTAAGAAGGAGTGTGAGCTGAGAAAAAGAAGGAATCCAAAGACAACAACTGATACCAACACTGGGGGTTATTCAGTGAAGGGGCAAACACCTAGAGGCTGGTCTTGCCTCTTGTAAAGGGGAGTCCAATAACCGTACATTTCTTTAAGGAGATACAACACGGTGAAGGAGGAATCACTCTATGGTATGCACCATGAAGGTGCAGTACTTGCATTCAAGCAGTCTAAACTTAGATTATGTGCATGTTCTCCTTTTTTGTGCTTTTTTATGATTTGAGAGCATATTTTGGCAGTTAAGGTATTTTGTAAAAGCCATGTTTATTATAATCCATAATTAAAGAAGTACTAGCATCTTTCCAAATCTTCCCCTCATCGGGAACATCCGTCATGATAAGTATTTGCATAATTAATCACTATTGGTTAATGTCATCCCTTTTGTTGGTGGCCTCAGTAGATGAAATGAGATGGAGGAGGCTGTGCCATTCTGGTTAAAGGGATAGTAATACTTAAAATGTAAAAAAAAATATGTTGTAGGGTGTATCCCCCTGAGTAAAACAAGAGTACTCCCACTTCTGAAAGGTGTTTCATTCAAAAGTTATTAATTTTCAAAGTTGAATTTTTTAGGTGCAATATCACAGTGGCCTTAAATTGTACAGTGGCGCTGTTGCTGCATGATCCTATGGACAGCTCTGGTCAGTTGACCATAAATCTCCATAGGATGGTGTAGCAACAGCGCCACTGTACAATTTCAGGCCACTGTGATATTACACCTAAAAAATTCAACTTTGAAAATTAATAACTTTTGAACGAAACACCTTTCAGCAGTGGGAGTACTCTTGTTTTACTCAGGGGTATAAACTCTACAACATATTTTTTTTACATTTTAAGTATTACTATCCCTTTAAAGAGCTCAGCTCTGCTGAGCTTAAAGGGATAGTAATACTTCGTTTTAACTTTATTTTATTTTGTAGGCATTAAAAAACATGAAGAATGATATAAGTCTTATCTCTCAAACCTTTATGGTTTATGGGATATTCACAAGCAAAGTTTCCCCCTCCCGCCCCTTTTTCCTAGTGTAAGCCATCTCTTCTCAGATGTGGAATCCAGTCCATAGACCAGACAGATAACAGAAGGGGACAATCTTCTTTGTATGAAAACAATGAAAGCCCTTCCCCCCATAACAAGTTTTTCAGCTTTTTCCCTTATCTTAATTGAAGATTGTCCCTCTCTGCAGTCTACCTGGGCACCTCCCTTCTGATCTGGTTGAACAGGGGTGGGGGGATACTTTGCTTGTGAATATCTCTTAAACCATAAAGGTTTGAGAGATAAGACTTATATCATTCTTCGTGTTTTTTTAATGCCTACAAAATAAAATAAAGTTAGAGCGAAGTATTACTATCCCTTTAAAGAATCCATAACTACTAAACCAAAAATCTCTCAACCTATCACACAGATTGCTAACCACAAAGCACAAGGTGAAGACTGTTTAAATTTATACCTTTAATGAGTCTAAAGGATGTTTAGTGACAGATCCATTTTATTATGTAAAAAATATGTATCTTGGGTCCAAACATGTGAACGTTTGTTTATATTTGTTGGGACCCAAATCACACATTTCTCTGTGGGTTATCACAGGCTGTACGTCATGGACATACCTGGGAACTTCCAATTGAGGTCTGCCCGGAGGGGGGTCCTCTGGTGCAGCAGGGGGTGACAATAATGACGTGAATGATGTCAAAAAGGGGCGGGGCTTGAGGCGAGCTGGGGAGGCAGGGCTTAAAGGTGACACACAGAAGGCTGGGGAAGGAGGAGCACCTGGAGAAACAGCAGATGTGGGCAGAGTTTCAATAGAAACTCCCCACATCCGGAGGAATCTGCCTCTGCCCCGGAGAATATATGAAAATGCTTTTCCTCACAGTGAATCCTACTGGCCCTCTAGAAATAAATGATAATAAGCATATAAGTCATACTATGGTCATGACCTCAGAAGAAGAAAAAAAATGCAAATGAGAATGGACTTAATTAAAACATTTCTGATTTGGAAACTCGGTTAGTAAAATTGCCTGTCGTCTGCATCTTGTCACTCCTTTGCAATCAATGACACCTCTCAAATAATTACAGAAATGAGTTCATTAAAAGCATGACATGCAATTTCACAGCTTGAAATTGCCCTCGTTAGTGACTCCATAAGCTGGAAGGTCTCATGCATGGAACTTCTAAAAGCTGCAACACCGATTCTTGGTACAAAGACATTTAATTCATTTGTAGTTGAAAGGTCCTGCAAGGTATTTCATAGTACAGCATGCCTTACGGTTATTTGCAGAGAGTAAACTGGAACAAGCTTTCAACATCCTGTATCTCCTTTAATGCTTGGCAGGTCTTCAACACATTGGAGGAGATTCACTAACGAGTGATAAAGAGGTGATAAAGCGGAGATGACTTCTCCAGTTTATCACTTCTTCAGTTCCTATGTTATTCTATGAAGCCTATGTACTAAGATCTCCAGAGCTGAAGACATCTTAATGCATAGGCTTCATAGAATAACATAGGAACTGGAGAAGTGATATACCTGGAGAAGTCATCACTACTTTATCATCTCTTTTATCACCGCTTAGTGAATCTCCCCCATTGTAAAGCAATTTATTGCAGTTGTCTCTAGCACTGAAGTGGTTAAAGGGATAGTAATGTGTCATAATAAAAGCAGGTCTAATTAATCATCATAGTATTTGTACTTTGGAGAGTGGTATTTCAATTCTGTCAGAGAGTCTCCCCATCCTACCCGTTTTACTGATGTAACACTGTTCAGCCAGATCAGAAGGGAGGTGCCCAGGTAGACTGCAGAGAGGGACAATGTTCAGTTAAGATAATGGAAAAACCTGAAAAACTTGTCAAGGGGGGCAGGACTTTCATTGTTCTCATAGAAAGAAGACTGTCCCTTGCTGTTATCTGTCTGGTTTATGGACTGCATTCCACATCTGAGAAGAGATGGCTTACACTAGGTAAAAGGGGCAGGAGGGGAAACTTTTCTTGTGAATATCTCTCAAACCATAAAGGTTTGAGAGATAAGACTTATATTGTTCTTCATGTTTTTTTAATGACTACAAAATAAAATAAAGATAAAACAAAGTATTACCATCCCTTTAAGAAATTGCTATCTTGAACATGTCTAATTTGTATGCATCTCATTCTCTCCTAGATTACATTGCAATTATGAGTGACTGTGTGGCATTATCGAGACTCTACCTAACAGATTCCCAGTGAAGCCTATGGAGAAATTTGTAGTTTAAACCCTTGATAAAGTTATCAGTTGCAAAGGAATCCAGGCCCCAGTAAGTAGACTTGTTAGTGAGGCTGATGTACTTACAGGAACCGGGGAGGAGATGCACTTAGGTTCAATAAGGGTCCATGTTGGTGACATTGTAGTGTACCCAGAAGTATACATAATATTACATAATAATATACATAATAAGAATACATAATATTCATTTATATTGGTGACCAGATATCCCTTTACATACAAAGCTTTTATGAAAAATACACAGTTTAGGGTTACACTGCTTCTTCTGCAGAATTAATTTTTATGACTATCCTACATTTGCTCCTCGTCTTTGGAATACCCTCCCTGTCACCATTCGCCAGTCATCCACACTCATCACTTTCAAGCATCTCCTCAAAACCCACCTGCTCAAGGAGGCATCTCAATAGCAATTTCCTCCTCTTGCACACCGATAGTCACATCAGAATCCTACTGCACTTCCTTCACCACACCTTGTACTTGCACTTATACTTTCCCTGTATGTCATCATGAGTTCCAATTAGATTGTAAGCTCCTTGGGCAGGGTCCCTTTCCCAGTGTATGACTCCCTTGCTGCACTTTCCGCTCACCAATAATGCAATGATCGTACTTTGGCTTTATGCTCTTAACCCATTCCTGTATTTTTGTATTGTATTATTTCAACTTCTGTTAAACGCTGTGTACATGTATGCGTTATATAAAGATACATACATACATACATACATTTAAAGTGTTAGTAATGTCCAAAAAAAGGTTTTTTGCATTTAGAAGAGCTTAAAAAGCTGAGCTAAATGCAAAAAACACGTATTTCTCAAACCGCTATGGTTTAACCCCTTAAGGACCGGCGGTCATGGGACATTTCCGTCCCATAATGACCGCATAGGGGCACTTTGACGCGCCGGTACTATGGGGCTTGAAAGAGATCGCTCCGATCTTGGAGCGGTCTATTTCAAGCCCTATTTTTACTTACAGCTCTCCCGGTAGAGCGCTGTAAGTAAAAAGTACGTGACGTACCATGACCGTCATCGGTCCTTGAGTAGTTCAAGGACCGTGACGGTCCTGGTACGTCAAGGGTCCCTAAGGGGTTAAGAGATATAGGGGTATAAAGTTCGCTGTTTCCTGCTGACTGCTGTAAAGCTGTCAGCAGGAGATTCGTGTTGGTCGACACGGAGGCGCTTGAGAAGTGCCGAGATCTCGTTACTTACACCGAATCCCTTCATTGGAATGGTCTAAAACGTGTGTCTAGTGTTCAGGCACAAGTTTTAGACCATTCCAATGAAGGGATTCCTTGTAAGTAACGAGATCTCGGCACTTCTCAAGCGCCTCCGTGCAAAAAAACTTTTTTTGGACATTACTAACACTTTAAAAGGATATCTGGTTACGTTATATTTTTTCCCATATTGTGCAGTTCTATCCCTTTTAACTGTCTACATCATTTCATACCTGCACTGAAAAAAGTGAGTGAGGCATACTGCCAGTTCTTGCACCGAGGTTAGCCTGCATTACTTAGAAGTATTCCTAAGGAGCAGATGTTGGACTTCTCACTCTACAAAACCTCATCAAAGGGACCGGAGAAATCCCAGTTGACAGACCATGCAAATTTGTCAGCATTTTCAGCTGTAAACTCATTTGCATGTCGGCTGTGCCTAATCAGTGGCAAGGTGGCCCGTGCCCAGGGCGAGATAACAATGCTTTTGTTGCGCTCAGCAGGAGAAGAGCTCTCAGCCAAAGACCAGTTACACACCTGTCTGATTGTTATATTTTCAACTTACCAATCTATATATTGTGATTAGTCACAACTCAGACACGTTGATGCTAAATGCAGGACCTTATAACTGGCTGGTTTCAGGCATCCTCATTGAGGTTTGTAACCCGTTTAGTGTCAGATGGGTACGCAACACTATGGCACTCAAAGGGTTAACCATGTGTCTGCTATGGAGGTCTCCAACATGAGAAATTTCTGGCATCTAAGGGGTCAAACACGTATTACCATGCAAATTCCTACTTTATATATTCTCTGTGTAGACTTTGATCATTTCATGGACTTTATCACTTGTCAGCACACTTAAAGGAGCAGTAAACCTTTTTATGAAAAAATACATATTGTAGGGATTTTCCTATTGAGTAAAATAAGGGTACTCCCACTGCCGAGAGATTTATATTTCCAGAGTTATTACAGTTTAAACCCATGTTTTTTTACATTAGCAGTGCCCTCTAGTGGTCAAATTCTAATTAGATTCTAATGGAGAGGAAAGTCAGAAAAGTCAGTGACATACAGTTCTCCATAGAATGTGATAGAAACTGCTGAGTCACTTCCTGTCAGTTAGAACTATCAGGAAGTAAACACAGTAAATTCACTTCCTGTCAGTTAGAACTATCAGGAAGTAAACACAGCAAATTCACTTCCTGGTTATTTAAACTGCTATAATTTTTGAATAAAACATCTGACAGCGATGGGAGTGACCTTGTTTTATTCAGCAGGAAAAGCTCTGTAAAATATGTGTTTTCATAAAAAAAAAGTTTACTGCTTCTTTAATTTTCATGCGCGCCAAGAAAGAGAAAGTCAAGAAGGGGAATTCTTTGAGGATATGACTGACATATACAGAAACACATCACCAACATGGCCGCTCTCTCCATCTTCCTCTCTGGACAAAGCTTCAGTACGTTTTAAAATGACTCAGACACTTTATAAACTTTTTAATGTTATTTACATGATTTTATTGAGGGACTAAATGCATAGGATAGGACATTTATATGCTAATTTAAAGAAGTATGGCTAGCGCCACCTGAATAAGAAATCAGGTAATTATGACTAAATAGTCGGGTGCACTCTGTGACTAAAATAGACCAAGAGCTATCAGACAATGAAAAAGAGACAATCCCAAACAAGAAAGACTCATAAATAAGGAAATAAACAAACGTATTAGACCGCTTCAGGTATCTTATATAAAATGTCCAATGATTTCTAAACAGTGAAGTAATATACACTGAATTGGGTTATGCAAAACAATGGGAGCTTCACTCACTCAAGGCACCCAATAAACAAATCTTTGTGTAGATATACCGTCTCCAACAGTGATACAAAGTATAGAAAGACTCCACTTATAGTCACACGAACAACACTGTAGTATCCGCACTCAGTAGAATCAACAGAAATATAAAACACAGATCTTTATTGAAGGTTAAAAGCTACAGGAACGTGGAACAAACAAGGCTGTAGGATCCCAAACAAAACACCTAACGCATTTCGAACTTGAACAGACCTTACTCGTATGAGTAAGGACTGCCCAGGTCTGAAACGTGTTAGTTTTTTTTTTTACCTGGACGGTCTTTACTCAAATGAGTAAGGCCTGCCCAGGTCCGAAACGCGTTAGGTGTTTTGTTACCTGGGCGGTCTTAACTCAGATGAGTAAGGACTGACCGGTTCCGAAACATTTTAGGTGTTTTGTTACCTGGACGGTCTTTAATCATATGAGTAAGGACTGTTCAGGTCCGAAACGCATTAGTTTTTTTTTTTTTTTACCTGGACGGTCTTTACTCATATGAGTAAGGACTGCCCAGGTCGAAACACGTTAGGTGTTTTGTTACCTGGATGGTCTTAACTCATATGAGTAAGGACTGCCTAGGTCCAAAACGCGTTAGGTGTTTTTTTACCTGGATGGTCTTTACTTATATGAGTAAGGACTGCCCATGTCCAAAACGCATTAGGTGTTTTTTTTTACCTGGACGGTTTTTACTCAAATAAGTAAGGACTGACCGGTTTCGAACCATTTTAGGTGTTTTGTTACCTGGACGGTCTTTAATCATATGAGTAAGGACTGTTCAGGTCCGAAACGCATTAGTTTTTTTTTTTTTACCTGGACGGTCTTTACTCATATGAGTAAGGACTGCCCAGGTCGAAACGCATTAGGTGTTTTTTTAACCTGGACGGTCTTTACTCATATGAGTAAGGACTGCCTAGGTCCAAAACGCATTAGGTGTTTTGTTTGTTTGTTCCATGTTCCTGTAGCTTTTCACCTTCAATAAAGATATGTGTTTTATATTTGTGTTTATTTTACTGAGTGCGGGTACTACAGTGTCATAAACAAGGCACTCAACCCAATGATAACTAATATACAAAAAGTTATTAGTACAAATTTATTAGTGCAAAGTTAATCATGAGACTAATAAAAAATAATTAAAAACATATAGAGGTTTTTTTTTTATCCTCTCCTCTCATCCCCTCCTTCCTCCCCTTTTTCCCCCCTCCTCCTCCCTCCCCTAATCATATCAACACACTCCATCTCCACCCTTGCCTTCACCTCGTGTTACCCCACCATGCCATTACCGATCACATCTTGAGACCCGGTCGCTGTGTTCTAGATCACTTCAGAATCATCTTCTTCTCCATCTCCAACCCGGAAGGCTCCCACCTTTGGTGGGATCTCCACAAGACTGCTGACCCATCTATATGTATTTGAATCATTTTCTTGCATAATACATTCTTGTCTCTTTATGGTTACTACTTTCAAGTGTACTCACTTGATGTTATTTTTGCTACTTCTCCGTATTACATCGATAATAAAGATTATTAAAAGGGATCTATCATCCCTATACACATTGGTGCAAATAGTTAGTTTATGTAGCAACTAGATTTTCATTTTTTAAAATAACATAGCTATTTTGCTGAATTTAATCGAGTAAATATTGCCCTGTGCCCTGAGGTTATCTGCTCTGTACCGCAGTCTGTCACTCCACCTCTGATCCCCGCCCTCTATCCAGCCTCCTCCAATGACGGAGGCTTTCTGCATGTAAGTAGGAGTGGTCTCTGGTCAATGAGAGAGCTCCAGCTTAGATACAGAAAGCCTTCTTCATTGGAGGAAGATTGGTTGGTCTAGCAACCAAGAGGTTAAAGCCTTTTTTTTACTGTTTTGTTGTAGGACAAGGTTATTTTTTCCCCCAGGAAAGAGTGTAAGGAACTGGAGGCAGAGCCATGTAAGGACTAGGGGCGTGGCCTTGGGTGGAGCTAAAGGGGTCTAGGAAGAAAATCCAGCCCTGTGTGCACTATGGAGGGAACACAGTAACTTCAGGTATTAAAGGGACAGTAATGTCCCATACATTTTTTTAGAGTTTTGTAGATCTTATAAAAATGAGCTAAATGCCACAAAACGTATCTCTCAAACCATATCATCCGCTAAAGTTCCTGATGTCGGCTGTAAAGCTGACAGAAGGAGATCCGTGTCTGCCAAACTGAGGAGGCTCTTCAGCAGAGCCGCAATAGTGCAATTTAAAAAGAATTACTTCTTTGGAACGGTTTAAAAAGTGTGCTTGCAAACCAGGGACACTTTGTAGACCATTCCAAAGAAGTAATTCTTTTTTAAACCGTGCTATTGCGGCTCTGCTGAAGAGCCACTTGTAGGTCCTTGGACCAAGAACTCCTGCTGTCAGCTTACAGCTGAGGACAGGAGAAGAGGAGGGAGGGGTGAATTTTAATGGATGATATCTCTCAAACCATAGCGGTTTGAGAGCTAGGATTTGTGGCATTTAGCTCATTTTTTTAAGCTCTACAAAACTCTAAAAAACTTTTATGGGACATGACTGTCCCTTTAAAGGGGAACTACCACCCCGCAAAAACTGTATGTTAATTAAGTCTTCATCTGGCGACTAGCTGCTTAGTAGCGCTAGTCGCCAGAAATATTACCTGGTTTAAAAGATTTACGATTTATTCGGATGCTGACAGTAGCAGGAAGCACGGAAATCTTGCCATAGTGACGTCCGTGCGCCTGCGCTGTCAGTCCCTTTTGGAGCCGGCCGGACTTCACTATGACGAGATGTCCGTGCTTCCTGCTACTGTCAGCCTTCGAAAAACTCGAAAATCTTTGAAACCAGGTAATATTTCTGGCGACTAGCGCTACTAAGCAGCTAGTCGCCAGATGAAGAATTAATTAACATACAGTTTTTGCAGGGTGGTAGTTCCCCTTTAAGTCATGTTTGATAAGCAGACCAGGGGAGAGATTCATTAAAGGGGAACTACCACCCCGCAATAACTTAAGCTTCACTGATTGCTCATCTGGCGACTAGCTGCTTAGTAGCGCTAGTCTCCAGAAATATTACCCGGTTCAGCAGATATCGGCGTTTTACCGATGGTGACAGGAGCAGGAAGCACTGACGTCTCTTCACAGTGACGTCCGTGCGCCTGCGCTGTCAGTCCCTTTTGCACCGCACGGTTCCTTCCTGCTCCTGTCACCATCGGTAAAACGCCGATATCTGCTGAACCGGGTAATATTTCTGGCGACTAGCGCTACTAAGCAGCTAGTCGCCAGATGAGCAATCAGTGAAGCTTAAGTTATTGCGGGGTGGTAGTTCCCCTTTAACCGGTGATAAAGAGGTGATAAAGTGCAGCTTATCACTTCTCCATTTCCTATGTTATTATACGGAGCCAATTCATACAAATGTCTTCAGCTTTGGAGACCTTAGTGCATAAGCTTCATAGAATAGCATAGGAACTGCAGAAGTGATAAACTGGAGAAGTCATCTCTATTTTATCACCGCTTTATCACTGCTTAGTTAATCTCCCCCAGGAGTCCACCACAATTCCTCTGCATATTGTACCTGCAAGTACTGCCTTTTAATCAACTGTTTGAATGCATTTTTCCCTATTAAAGTGCTTCAGTAATCATTATTCTGTATATCCAACTAACACTTCAGAATAAAATGCTGGTCATAATGGTGAGCGAATTCATGTGGCTCCGTCAGAAATTCTTGACAGTCTGAGCAGTTAAATGACTGCACTTCTGCAATTGATGGATCCACGCTGAGTTGATGAAAAATTATGGAGCAGGCAGGTAAACATTTACCCAGACACATATGAGTGGATAAGAGGCTCTCTTCAGGGTTTATAAATTTTGATGTGTATAGATTTACAAACAAACCGAGCTCTGTAGAATTAGCCTTTCACAGGGTATCTGATGTGTGAGTCACACATCATCATGACGCAGCTAAATGAGTTAAACTTGGCTACTCGTTACCTCTATACTTAGGTACTCAAATCAATAACCACCCAAACTTAGAAACTCTTAACCCCTTGTACATTTCAGAGATTTCTGGTGGATTTCTAATATTAAAATGGAAGTTTCTGTGTGGAACATGTATTTATGGGTGGAACATCTATCTATCTATCTATCTATCTATCTATCTATCTATCTATCTATCTATCTATCTATCTATCTATGTCTATGTCTGTCAGATCTATCTGTCTGCCTATCTATCTTTCTGTCACACTGTGTCTTACATACTACGTCTGTGAGGCGTGCAATTAAATATTACTCCCTCAGCCTGCAGTAAAACAGAACATAGAACATAAAACATTTTTATGTTCAAGTACATGAACCTATGCATGTAAACAGATAATGATAAATAAACAGACAGACGGAGTCAAGCAGACAAACAGTCAAATAGGCAGATGGACAGAGAGACGAAGAGACAGAAAGGAAGATATAGCGTGAGACAGAGTGGAAGATAAGAAATGTCACACCATATCAACATGTCTATCTATCCATCTATCTATCTATCTATCTATCTATCTATCTATCTATCTATCTATCTATCTATCTATCAAATCTATCTATCTATCTATCTATCTATCTATCTATCTATCTATCTATCTATCTATCTATCTATCTATCTTTATGTGTCTATCAGATTGAAAATAGAAAACCTTCATTAGCATACAAGTCACTGATAACCTTAATTAGCATATGGCATGTCAATGAAAACCTTCATTAGCATATGACACATCACTGAAAACCTTCATTAGCATATGCCATGTAAACGATAACCTTCATTAGCATAGGAGAAATCACTGAAATGGTTCATTAGCATATTACACATCACTGAGAGGGTTCATTAGCATATGACACATCACTGAAAACCTTCATTAGCATATGACTCATCACTGAAAAAGATTAATTAGCATACAACATGTCACTGAACATAATTCATTAGCATATGGCATGTCACCGAAAGCCTTCATTATCATATGACAAGCCACTGAAAAGGATTAATTAGCATATGACACATTACTGAAAACCGTCATTAGCATATGACACGTCACTGATACAGCAGAGTACTGCAATTAGTATACATTAGCATATGAAAACAAATATGAATATCTCCTTAACTGTACATCTTTTGGCTAACATGACAGTTTAATGAAGTTTCCAAATATGCAAATCAACTCTAATCCCTTAACGACTAGCGGTCCAGGGACGTTACCTTCTCTTAAGGACGGATTTCATAAGAGTCAGCTTGCCGGCAACAAACAGGGGTCTGAGAGAGACCACTCTGGTCTTGGAATGGTCTATTTCAGACCCCGTTGGTGCTTACAAGCACAAAGTCCATGATGTACCAGGCCCGTCACAGTCCTTAAAGCAGAACTATCACCTCTCTTGAAACCCACCTCCAATGTTTTAAAGAGGCCATGAAAAATGTATTGTGTGGCCCATACCTTTCCCGAACGAGAGTGACATTGGTGAGGGAAAGTGTTGCCATCTTGACTGCGTATAACGTGATTGGCAGCGCTCCCCTGCCCTAATGTCCGTCTGCGCCTGCCCCTTCTCTCTGAGGCTGGCGTTCAGCATCAAAACTCCATTTTCTATTGTATGGTGGGCGGGCATCAGAAGCTAGAAAGGACAGGCAGCACTGGAAAATCAATGTCTGCGGTACAGCTTGTACCACAGAGAAGCTCATGTGGTCCTCACCATCATCATAAATAAGAGCTATTTTCACATAGGACAACTATTTACTTTTTTTAAAAAATAGCCAATTATGGCTTGATTTTAAATTCTCTTTCACCTGGGAGTAGGAATCTCCAAGGTGAAAGTCCTGGCACGACACCAGTTATTAAGGGGTTAAACCCTCGGATGTTAGAGAGTATTCTAATCTATTGCTTTGTGCATACGAGGTGTTAAATAATGGTCAATAAACAGATAAATAAACTGGCCACCATAAACCGGGTGTGTGAGTGTGCTACAAGGGGATTTCTATTGACCCGGTCATACTCACAACTCCGAATATGGGGCAGTATAAAGTAACATGGAGTTCTACACTGTTCCTTACTCTGCCTAATGGGAAATGCTGCATTGGTTGTCTCAGAGCTCCTCCTGGCTAAAAGGGATGTAACACCTCCTTCACTTACCTTAAAACAGTCAGAGAATACTAATGGCCCTGATGAATTTTGACCTTGGGTCTTGGTTCAAGAGATAACATCTTTAATATCTTGGATGTCATGTTAATGGAGGCGGACATGATAGTAGTTGGCAGATTTTTTTTTTCAAGCTAAAGCAGTGCACGAGTCTACTTAACTTAAAGGGATAGTGATGTTTCATAATAAAAGCATCTCTAATTAATCATCATAGTATTTGGACTTTGGAGAGAGTTTCTGTCAGAGTTGTAGTTCAAGAGTAATTCAATGACAAAGTATCCCCCTCCAGCCCCTTTTACTGATGTAACACTGCTCAACCAGATCAGAAGGGAGGTGCCCAGGTAGACTGCAGAGAGGGACAATCTTCAATTAAGATAAGGGAAAAACCTGAAAAACTTGTCAAGGGGGGCAGGACTTTCATTGTTCTCATAGGAAGAAGATTGTCCCCTTCTGTTATCTGTCTGGTCTATGGACTGGATTCCACATCTGAGAAGAGTTGGCTTACACTAGGTAAAAGGGGCGGGAGGGGAAACTTTGCTTGTGACAGAATTTTCATCAAATATTTAAGGCCGTGTCTGACCTGTTCTTATTCTTTACGGTCACCACACTTATAAATGTAACTAAAATACTTTCTAAATACCAACACTCATAATAAGGAAAAAGGGCATTTTAAGGATTCGTTCACAAAATCAAACAAGCACACTTTTTATAAATCCCTCCCCATGAGTCTTATCCATCAAGATGGTGAAGTTCAGATTCGGAGCAAATCTATTGTATCATAGGAGGCAAATAAATCTCCCCATTCATTTAACACATTAAGTGCTAGAAATGTCTACAATACATTGCTTTGCAATGCATTGGAGACCTCTCTTGCATAGAATGGGTTAAAAGTTGCACTTAAACCAATGAGAATTTGATTATATAAATTTGTCTACAAAACGCGTTAAATCACCTAAAACAACAGGATTTCATATGCTGAGTTCACGGACTAAAATAATACTTAGGGAGGGACATGTTAGATTAAGGCTGTCACTGTGACAAACTGAATGTCAGTTTTTGGATGACTGTAATCAGTGGGGAGGCCTCTCTTCCTTCCTCCCTACACCCCCACCGCCCCCCGCTTCTCACTTGCTTCTGACTTGAAGAGGTGTTTAAACGGAGAGAGTCCAAATCGAATGAGGCCTGACAGCGGCACAGTCAGAAAAATGATGGCATTTCCCTAAACACTGTGTATAAAATGGTAATTATCCACAGGGTATGACAGCTGGCACTTAGCAAGGAACAGGAAAGAAAGCATGAGAGGTAGAATTCACTCCTTGTCGTCATTTTCATCTTTTGAGAAGGAAAAAAAAATAACAAGATTGCACGTTATAACAATAACAGGTCATTGCTGGCATGGAGCTTGGATGCACTACAAAAAAAATCAAAGTTAGGCCATTTTCACGAAGAACCAGTTATGCAAATTTGGGGAAAACTACCTACACCACAGTGTTGAACTAAACACACATACTTGTCCAAAGTCCCCAGAGGAACAGTATAGAGCTGAGGGTGGCAGTGTCTAAATGATGCGTTTCGTGTCATATTATGGGCGGGCAGGGACGTGCACAGACATTTTGGGGGGCAGGGACTAAAATGAAAAAAAGGGCACTTCTCATAATTATTTATTCTAAATATATATCTAAAAAAAGAAAATAATTTACATCTTAGGAGCCTGTAGGCACAGAAATCTGAAGCGCCCCCCCCCCATTGGCCATCTCCACTGGACACCTCCACAATGCTCCTAATCTCCACATTACCCCCCATATTCATATTGCCCTCACATTGCCCCCCATCATCTCCATATTGCCCCCATCAGCTCCAGCTTACCCTCACATTACCCCCATCAGCTCCATATTGCCCCATCAGATCCAACTTACCCTCACATACATTGCCCCATCATCTCTACATTGCCATCATCTCCAACTTGCCACCCCATCAGATCCATATTGTCCCATCATTTCCACATTGCCCCCCAGTGTCCGTTTCCTACCTCTTCCCTGGTGGTCCAGCGGGAGCTTCAGCTGCTAATAGAGATCTGTGCAGAAGAAGACATAGACCTCTCCTGTCATGTTGCTGGACCACCAGGGATGTAGGAGATGGACACTGGGAGGTTAATAGGGGCAATGTGGAGGTGGAGATTGGGAGCAATGTGGAGAATGGAGGCAATGTGGACATTGGGGGCAATGGGGGGACCATGTGGAGGCAATGTAGAGATTGGGGGCAATGTGGAGGTGGCCAAGGGTGGGGCAATGGGGGCTTAAAGTGGTCAGGGGGCCTATGCAATTTTTCCACCAGGGCCCGATGGCTTCTAGTTACTCCTCTGCAGACCACTGTGTACAAAGCAGTGTAGAAATATCATGTATTTACCTTGATGTATACGTTTCTCTGGAGGGGTCACTATAGAAATGTTGCCATGTCTTGGGCGACCATGAAAACAGTGCACAGCGCCTGAATAAAATGGGCGACATGAGAATGTTTCCCCAGTCAAAAGAGCGACATTCTCATGTCACCCATTTAAAGATCACATTAAGTCTCTTTTGTCATGACCTCCTGCCCTGGGTCTCATACCTCATTCACCAGTATAGCACCCCAGCACATTGTCCCTCTCCCCTGCACTATGTACCTCACGTCCTCCTCTTCACCCCCCGCAGCGTGTAATAAGATACCAAAATGGCTCAGTCTAGTAGCAATGGCAGTCTTGAAATTATTAACCCTTCACTGGGTGCGTGTACGTGCGCCACCCGCATCACTACAATAGCTAAATGTTACCAACTTTATATGCTTGCCCCTGAACCGGATGAGGTACATGCTGAGGAGCCTCATGTACACTCACCCATTGAAGGGTTAATCATTTCAAGACTGCCATCGCTGCTAGACTGCGCTGTTTTGGTATCTTATAACACGCTGCTGGTGTTGGAAAGGAGTATAACCTATTATATTACCCCATTGTATGATTCCAGACCACTGTGTGCTAAGCAATGGAGAAAGCAAATCCATATAAAGCAGAAGGGGCTCGCTGCCCTAATGAACAAGTTCCTGACTGCAGGCCATTGTAATCCCAAACCAGTCATCAATTCATACATTTACAGCAATGTAAAAATGTTACAGTTCAGCGCAGGGCAGATCTGAATTAAAATAATGGGCACACATTTTAGGGGTCGATTTATCAAGTTGCCAAATGCTGAAAATAGGGGAGGAAATCATTTTATATCAATGCCTATTATCGACTTGAATATTTACAAATGGCTGTAAAATTAAAGGGATAGTAACAATTAAAAACAACATACAATTAGTATCCTATTACCCACGCTCAGTATTACCGCCTGTTTTGTGGTTACATTTAAGTCAGAAATTTTGTGCCTCAGAGGTTGAGGCGTAGAAGCCATAACGACAGTTTCGAAACCATCGTTGTTCGAACAAAAGCAATGTATATATACAGTATACAGCATAGAAATCCATCATAGCGTGCCCCCCCCTCGACATATTAAAGAGATAGTCATACTCCGTTTTATCTTTATTTTATTTTGTAGGTATTAAAAAAACATGAAGAACGATATAAGTCTTATCTCTCAAACCTTTATGGTTTGAGAGATATTCACAAGCAAAGTTTCCCCTCCCGCCCCTTTTACCTAGTGTAAGCCATCTCTTCTCAGATGTGGAATCCAGTCCATAGACCAGACAGATAACAGCAGGGGACAATCTTCTTCCTATGAGAACAATGAAAGCCCTCCCCCCCTTGACAAGTTTTTCAGGTTTTTCCCTTATCTTAATTGAAGATTGTCCCCCTCTACAGTCTACCTGGGCACCTCCCTTCTGATCTGGCTGAGCAGTGTTACATTAGTAAAAGGGGCGGGAGGGGGATACTTTATCATTCAGTTACACTTGAACTACAACTCTGACAGTACTGAAATAACACTCTCCAAAGTCCAGATACTATGATGATTAATTAGATGTGCTTTTATTATGAAACATTACTATCCCTTTAATTGTACTTGCTAAGGCTGATGTACTAAGGTAAGCGATAAATAGAAATGCCCATGAAACCCTCCGGGTGCCAGGGGGATGTGCAGCACATTGCAGAGCACTCAATATTAAATTGGGCTTTTAATCCTTTGAATGTGTTGTAGACCTCTTTAGCATTTAAGGGGTTAAAAATCATATTTAAATTAATGGAAGATTTTTATTTAACTCCAGCTGCACAGTCAGTGTTTTTTTGTAAATCAGTCTCAATGGGGTCTGTCTGTCAGCCTGGCAATTGCTGTATACACAAGAACATGCATTTTTATCAATACATATTAGCCCCTAGAATGTATATGAATGGGTCTAGTATTGTTTATACCATACCTCCCAAGTGTCCCTATTTAGGAGGGACAGTCCCACTTTTTAGACCCAAATACCTCTGTACCTCTTTCTCACCCCAATGTCTCTCTGTTTAGGAGATCAGACTGCGTGTTGTGTGTATAAACCTATTCTGTTGCTCTGCACCAATAAAAACTCACATTAATGTTTGTTTAAAGGGATAGTAATACTTCATTATTACTACCCCCCATGTTGTAGCCCTTAAAATCCTGAATTCAATGATACCAATGCATCTCTCAAACCTTTATGGTTTGCGAGATATCCGCTTTCAAAGTTCCCTCTTTTTGGCTTTTCCACTGACGTCAGCGTTCTAGTTGACAGTAGGGGAATCCGGTCAGTGAGCAAGTGGTGGCTCTGCAGGAGTCCTGAGATCACGTTATAGAAACAGAAATCTTGGTTTTCAAGCACACGTAGAAGACCATTTTAGCGAAAGATTTCTGTTTCTATAACGAGATCTCAGCACTGCTGAAGAGCCGCCGCCAGTCCCGGAACCGGATTCCCCTGCTGTCAGACAGAATCCTGACGTCAGGGGAGAGGGAACTTTGAAAGCGGATATCTCTCAAACCATAAAGGTTTGAGAGATACCGCTGATATCATTGAATTTTTAATTTTAAGGGCTACAACATGGGGGGTAGTAATAATGAAGTATTACTATCCCTTTAAACTTCAGTATATGTGTTTATAAATTAGTCTGTGTAAATAAAATACTTTGGTCGTGTTCTAAGTAATTTATTAGGTTACACAAAGCTGTGTCAACAGGTCACGAAATAGCCTAAAAATTATTGGTAATGACCCAGCCACCAGCCGCACCCCTACTTACACCACCTAAAACAAAAGTGTTCCTCTTTGGCTATTTGAAATGTTGGGATGTATGATTATACTCACCCATTTATTAACCCCATGAATGCAACAAAATAGTCTGCATTGTGATAACGAAGCTTTAACTTTTGTCATTCTACAACAAACTGAGCTTGTCTAAGGACTATTCCATACAGGTCACTGTTGTAGTGCAACTGTTTTTGTTACAGATTAAAATTTTGGTGTGTTTTTAGCCTGTGTTCACATGACGATGTCCCACACAATCAGAACAGCTTACTGTGTATTGGGCTCTCCAAATAGGTGACTATTGCAACAGCGTCCTACATATTTTCTGTGCAGCTGTGTTGATCTGCATGACGGCCTAAGAGGTCTTCAAGAAGATGGTTCAATCTAGCGAATGAATTGTTGCTGTGTCCTTTCAATAGAGGACTATATGGGAATTAGATAATATTTGACTGATGCCCACATTTCACTCCCATCATTCATCTTTCCAGAATACCACCCCTTCAGCAAATGGATCGCTGATGGAACACAGAACCATCCGAGTTGTATTTGTACCTGCAACTTGCTCAGCACTACAGAGCAGAGCTGCCAAGCTACTTTTTGAAGCTAGCCTTAGCGTAACAGTGTAGTATGTTTTTCCCAGCGATAGTGTTGCATATATCACTCTCCTTGCTTTTACATGTCATAAGGAGAGGGTATGATCCATCAAATAAGCACAGACACTTTTGGGGATAATAGACCACAGCTTTATTTAACTGCTTCCAATCACATTATTATTGTTCTTATTCAATAACAATAATAATTCATCAATAATCAATCATAAACTGACAGTCCTTGCTAATCCACTTTCCTTGAAACCAAGCATGGCCAAATTGTAAGGGCTCATGCTAAAATCCCCACCTTCTTCAGCACTACAGCTGACCCCAACTTTTTCAGCACTTACAGCTGACTCCACCATACCTCAGCACTTACAGCTGACTCCACCATTCTACAGCACTTACAGCTCACTCCACCATTCTTCAGCACTTACAGGTGACATCCAAGGAATTCCCTCATTGGCTTTGACTTTAACTTCAATGGGTAACATCACCTCCCGTGACCTAAGTTCCGGGAAAACCCCCAAAGGGCTTCTGCCCGAGGATAAAATCCCCTAACTTAACCACATCAGTTACTGATCTTTGAAAACCATGCAAGGACAATCCACCCCTTCGTGACACACAACCAGAACAACCACACCATAATAGGGAGTGAGGGATGCTTCTCTTTGTCCTCTCTTCCCCCACAAAGCAGTCCACTTACTGTCACCAACGCCTTTTCTAAGCCCTTTCCCTTTACTCCTCCCTATCGCGCACACACATTTCCTGCCTGAATCAACCTTTCCCACGACATGCTACCCCTCCCTGTACCCTGCGGCCCCAACCAGGGAATTTCTGTCCCTGACAGAAATCTCACTGGCAAAAGAGAACTAGGAAATCACTGTCAAGAATTTAAAACAAATACGAAAAAAATAAAATAGAGTATAGGCAATTTGTCTTTACATGCTATGTACTTGAATAATATGTAATGTCAAAAATCTGTATTATTGTCACTAATTTTAGCGTCATCAATTTAATTTTTATGTGTCAATAATGCTTTAACCCTTTGAATGCCAGAGGGGTAAGCAAAATGCATTGCGTAGCCTTTTAACACTCAAAGGCTTTAAAACAGAACAGTGTGGAACACCTAGCATTTCCTGACTCCACACCGTTCTAATTGTCTGAGTTACAAATACTCTGCCATTAATTCCTAAATAGCGAAGGTAAAAAATCCAACGTTTGACGCATTGATATGTATTAGAAAATGAGAAAAAAAAGCAATCCAGCATAACAATGAAAAATGAGTTTTTAAAAACACATCAGTGATTTATGACTTTTTCATTGGGGAAGGAAAGCTTTTTTCTTTTTTCAGGAATAGCCAGTCCATCTATTTTAATGCAATAACAATAGCTTACAGGCATAATTTATCGTGGCTATTTCACAATGCATAATTACACGATAAAACATATGTACGGAATCATTTTACACGCTGCCTGGAATTAAGCAAATTCATTGGAACTGCATTTTCAGATACTATGGACAGGGGGATTAAAAGGCATATAAATTAGCAAGAAAAGCAGATCAAGCCAGGTTCTTAACAAATAGGAACAATACAATTTAAAGGGATAGTAATACTTGCAAATTACTAATCCCCATATTGTAGCTTTGTTAAAAAGAAACTTATTGCCCCCGGTGTCATCTCTCAAACCCTTATGGTTTGAGAGATGATAGCGCTCAAAGTTCCCCCCTCCCTCTCCTTTCCCTGACTGAACGCTGACTGCAGGGATATCCGGTATTACTTGCATCAGGCGGCTCTGCAGCTGAGCCGAGATCGCGTTTATAAAAAATAAATCTTTTACTAAAACGGTCTTCTACGTGTGCGTGCAAACCAAGTACAAACCAAGCACACGTAGAAGACCGTTTCAGTGAAATAATTATTTTTTATAAACGAGATCTCGGCTCAGCTGCAGAGCCGCCTGATGCACATAAGACTGTCATACGACAGCTTCCCCTGCAGTCAGCGTTCAGTCAGGGAAGGGGGAGGGAGGGGGGAACTTTGAGCGTTATTATCTCTCAAACCAAAAGGGTGTGAGAGATTACACTGGGGGCAATAAGTTTCTTTTTAACAAAGCTACAATATGAGGATTAGTAATTTGCAAGTATTACTATTCCTTTAAAGGAGAATTAACTCCTCTTATTAATATCCCACACTTAACTTACTACGGCCATAAAATCCTGATGTCCCTGTTAACTTTTCCCTTGCTCTTTGGTTGGAGAGATAACATTTCAATCAGCCCTGGATCCCCCAACATTTCAAATGGCCAGAAAGGGTCAGTTTTGTTTTGGGTAGAGCCTTACCAAGAATGTTTTGGTTATTTCACGACCTACTGACGTGTCTTTGTGGAACAGGATAAATAATTTGGAACAGGAAGAAAGTATTTTATTTATACAGACTAATTTATAAACACATTTACTGAAGTTTAAATAAACATTAAAGTGTTAGTAATGTCCAAAATTTTCTTTTAATAGATTTGAAGAGGCTGAAAAAAGATCATTGCCACAAACACAATCTCTCAAACTGGTATGGTTTGAGAGATATTGGCAATGAAAGTTCCCCTTCTCATGATGTCAGCTGTAAAGCTGACAGAAGGGGATCCATGTTGGCCGACACGTTGAGGCTCTTCAACAGGGCTGAAAATCACTTTATTCCAAAAGAAGTATTTCATTGGAAAGGTCTACAAAGTGTGCTTGCAAACCAGGCATACTTTGTAGACCTTTACAATGAAGTAATTCTTTTGCAGTAACGGGATTCAGTTCTGCTGCAGAGCCACAGGCTGATCCCCGGACTGGGATCTCCGGCTGTCAGCTAGACGCTGACGTCAGGAGAAGGGGGGGGGGGACTTTCATTGAACATATCGCTCAAACCACAATGGTTTGAGAGATGGGGTTTGTGGCAATGATAATCTTTTTTTAGCCTCTACAAATGTATTAAAAGAAAATCTTGGACATTACTAACACTTTAAAGTGAATTTTATTTCAGTGGAGCAAGGTGATACAGTTATATACACACCACATTGTCTGATCTCCTAAACACATAGATACCAGGGCGAGAAAGAGGGACAGAGGGATTTGGGTCTCAAAGAGGGACTGTGCCTCCTAAATAGGGACACTTGGGAAGTATAGACTCCTAATATATCCTAAAGAGTGACACCTTGTTTGTATGAATCTTTTCTAAAGAGGGACATTTGGGAGGTATGGACCCCTAATATCTCTTAAAGATGGATATTTGGGAGGTATGGATCACTAATATCTTCTAAAGAGGAATACTTGGGAGGTATGGATCCCTAATATCTCCTGAAAATGGACACTTGGGAAGTATGGACCCCTAATATCGCCTAAAGAGGGACACTTGGGAGGTACAGACCCCTAATATCTACTAAAGAGGGACACTTGGGAGGTATGGACCCCTAATATCTCCTAAAGAGGGACACTTGTGAGGTATGGATCACTAATATCTTCTAAAGAGGGATACTTGGGAGGTGTGAGCGACTAATATCTCCTAAAGAGGGACACTTGTGAGGTATGGACCCCTAATATCTCCTGAAAATTGACACTTGGGAAGTATGGACCCCTAATATCGCCTAAAGAGGGACACTTGGGAGGTACAGACCCCTAATATCTACTAAAGAGGGACACTTGGGAGGTATGGACCCCTAATATCTCCTAAAGAGGGACACTTGTGAGGTATGGATCACTAATATCTTCTAAAGAGGGATACTTGGGAGGTGTGAATGACTAATGTCTCCCAAAGAGGGACACTTGGGAGGGATGGACCCCTAACATCTCCTAAAGAGGGACACTTGGGAGGTATGGAGCCCTAATATCTCCTAAAGAAGGGCACTTGAGAAGAATGCTGGATGTTATTTTAATGAAGAGTACAAGACAGTTGCTGCTCAGTGCACATGGTAATCTTAACCCTTTTTAAGACCAGAGGGATTTGCAACATATTGCATTGCAATGTGTTGCATTCATTGCCTTTAAAGGGTTAATAAGATAATGCACTCTTTCAGCTTGAAAAAAAAATAAAAATCTGCCAGCAACTGTCATGTCCGCCTCCTTGGACACAACATCCAGGTCTGACTGAAGATGCTATCCCTTCAACCAAGGGTAAGGGCCATTAGATATTTTTGTCTATAGTGGGTTCTTATTACTAGAAAGTGTTAATTGTACTTTAAGGACAACACAGTCCTGAAGACGTTGTCTAAGGGTTTTATGTTCAAAAGAAAACTGGATCAAGCCAGCTTTACCATAGGGGAGAAATAATCATTTCCATTGATGCAAATGGGGGATTTTAATCCCATGAATGCAAGAGAGGATGCCAGTGTGTTGTGATGCAATATGTTGGCGGCCTTTCTAGCATCCAAAGGGTTAAATGCCCCATTTACATCAACTGTAATCTTTGGAATTTTTATTTGTTCCCTGTGGTGCCATTGGTTTGCTCCAGAATTACTCCATGCTAAGAAGCATTCAAGTCTAATTGATGTGTTAATTTCAGGGCCTGGTTTTACATCCCAGGCACCCCAAGGCAAGGCTCCACCCATACACCCTTAGCTCCACCCCTGACCAAACCCCCATTCCGTACATGACCATTTTCCTGCTGCAGAAAATACCTTTGTCCTATAACACGCAAAGACAAAAACAGCTTTAACTGATTGGTTGCTTCAGGCCGGGTGAGTTTATGAAGAAAGGTGCCCCAAACAGCAGTAGACAATTAAAGGGACAGTAATGTTTCATAATAAAAGCAGCTCTAATTAATCATCATAATATTTGGACTTTGGAGAGTGTTATTTTAATTCTGTCAGACTTGTAGTTCAAGAGTAATTCAATGACAAAGTATCCCCCTCCCGCCCCTTTTACTGATGTAACAATGTTCAGCCAGATCAGAAGGGAGGTGCCCAGGTAGACTGCAGAGAGGGACAATCTTCAATTAAGATAAGGGAAAAACCTGAAAAACTTGTCAAGCGGGGCAGGGCTTTCATTGTTCTCATAGGAAGAAGATTGTCCCCTGCTGTTATCTGTCTGGTCTATGGACTGGATTCCACATCTGAGAAGAGATTGTTTACAGTAGGTAAAAGGGGCAGGAGGGGAAACTTTGCTTGTGAATATCTCTCAAACCATTAAGGTTTGAGAGATAAGACTTATATCATTCTTCATGTTTTTGAATGCCTACAAAATAAAATAGAGATAAAACGAAGTATTACTATCCCTTTAAGTTGCTTATGAAGAGAATGGACTTGAAATTGGTGGAGATTTTTTCAAGTTCTGAGATGATTATTTCTTCTACTCTGTATGAGATTTGTTCTTGGGAATTACACATTGACACAATGGGGTGTCCATGTAATGTAACAATCTTGACAAATGAAAATTGTTCGGTGAAACATCTTGTTCCTCTCACCACTTAAAACACACAGATCCTATTCTCTGATAAATCTTTTCTAAGGAACGCTTCCCTACTTTCAGAATGGTCATAATCAGTGTCAAGGATGAGCCCTTTTCTTAATATGTTATCTATACATCAAAGTCAGTTTGTGTATTTCTGGGTGAATCGTAGTTGATGAGGCTGAAAAAGTAATGCATCCATCAAGTCCAGCTCATGCCAAAAACATGCCTGTTGATCCAGAGGAAGGAAAAAAAAACCTCTGAAGCCATTTCCAATTTAGCCCCAGATAGGTAAAAAAATTCCTTCTTGACTCCAAATGGCAGACAGATATTTCCCTGGATTAACTTCATTGAAGTCAATCATCATAATATTCAATATTGTTCTGTGCTAGATAGGCATCCATTGTTTTTTTTTTTTTTTTTTAAAGCAGTTGCATTATCTGCAAGTACAACATCCCGAGGCAAAGAATTCCATAGCCTTACCGCCCTTACTGTAAAGAATCCCTGCCTTTGTTTTAGTCGAAAGTGTCTTTCCACTAGTCTTAATGGATGACCTCTTGTACTTAGCTCAGCTCTTTGCTTGAATAATTAATTGGATAGTTTTTTGTATTGACCTTGAATGTATTTGTAAATGGCAATCATATCACCCCTTAGATGTCTCTTCTCTAATGTAAACAATCCCAGTTTGGTCAGTCTCTCTTTATAATTCAGATTCCTTTCTCAGTTTTGTTGCACGTGTCTGCACCTTTTCCAGTTCAATAATGTCTTTTGAAGAACTGGCACCCAATATTGTACTCCATATTCTAGATGAGGCCTAACCAAGGATTTATACAGAGGTAGGATAATATTAGCATCCCTTGCTTCTACACCTCTTTTTATGCAGGCTAGTACTTTATTTGCTCTTTCAGCAGCTGAGTGACTCTGCACACTGCTGTGAAGTCTATCATCTATCAGTACTCCTAAATCTTTCTCTAATGAGGATTCCCCAAGTTGTTCCCCATTTAGAATATATGTAGCATGTTTATTTCTACAGCCCAAATGCATAACCTTACATTTATCTACATTAAATGTCAGCTGCCACCATACTACCCATTCACTCAGTTTATTTAAATTCTTCTTCAGAGAAAAAACATCCATCACAGTATGTATTTCCTGACATAGCTTAGCGTCATCAGCAAAGATTGAGACAATACTTTCAGTTTCCACATCTAGATCATTAATAAACAAATTAAAACACATTGGACCCAGGATTGAAACCTGTGGCACCCCACTTATAACGTTAGACCAATCTGAAAAGGTTCCATTTACAACAACTCTCTGCCATCTATCATTTAACCAGTTCTCAATCCAAGCACAGATATCACCAGTGGTCCCTGAGACAATAACTCTGGGATGTCTATTGATGCATTAATTAGATCTATGTACTATGATATCTGGGACCTCTCTGGAGCAACGAGGATCATCACTGTGGTCCCATCTCTATCTTCTGGCTTACCCTGGGTATCATGGAAATTGGAGGAGCTATTCATGCCATTTCGAACGTCACGGAATTATCATTGCATCTACCTCCATTTTCAATGGGTATGTTCTTGTGTAAAGTCTTGGTACTTTGTAATTTTTTTCTTTTCTTCACCAAATCTGCTTCTGGCATCCCCCATTTGTGTGTTACCGTCCTTAAAATCACTTGATTTACATCCTTTTTCCCCTTTGCCCACTGCAATGATTTGCAACCCTTTGGTGTGCTGTGAACATCAAATAAGGGTGCCCCATGTTTTCTAAGGAATTTCTGCCCATATTCTATAAAAACTCGGAAGGTCCCAAAGGGCTGCAAGGTGTCATTTAGTAGCCCATGTTCGAGAACAGAGGGGAAGGAGAGCTATAGATTTACAGTGCAGGATAAGGATAGATCTGTTAGATTCAGAAATGACCAGCTTGCAATAAAGAATAAAGCACAACCACACAGAAGCTGGTGCAGGCATGTAGCACTGCAGTGTATTCTTGTCAATCTTGTTTTGAGAATATAGGAGTGAGTATGTGTGTAAGTAGCACAGTATGCCCAGTTGTACTTGTCTGTTTGTTTTTCATATATGATGTATTGATATCTGCACTCACTCAGTCTCAGCAGAATGTTAGGCTCAGTCAGATCAGTTAGCAACTTGGTTTTATTTTAATTCATTTTAATTTATTTATTTCGCACAATTCCAGCTCTCTCTCATCACTTGTCTTTCTACACTAGCTGGCATAAAATATTAATCTGCTTTCTCATTGCCTCCCAAGCATAGAGTGACAACACACATGAGAAACTGACACCACTTTCATACTAGCAGGGTGGAATATATGTGGGAAACGCCTAGCAACATCCATGGATGGGTGGGCATTTTTGCCTTAAGGATAGGTAAAACTTGGCTCTCTGGCTGTTGGAAACTACAGCTGACATCATCCCCCAACAGCCGACAGCTGGTTGTGGTTGATGGCAGTTATATATGAAAAAAGCTGAAGAGACAAATTTTGCTTACCCCTTTATATTGTGAAGCTCGGTGGTACAGATTGTGGAAGATTTATTACTGACAAAAACCATAAATTAAAGGGATAGTAATACTTGTATTAAAGTTGAGGTCTTTGTTGTCTTTATTTTTTTTTAACATATCCTATAATATAAAAAGCCAGAATGTTTGTCATGTGCAGTAGAGACTGCCCGAACTCACAGAATGCTGGGAGGTGTAGGAATGCTGGGAGCACAGAATGCTGCGAGCACAGAATGCTGGGAGTACGGAATGCTGGGAGCATGGAATGCTGGGATTACGGAATGCTGGGAGGTGTAGGAATGCTGGGAGGTGTAGGAATGCTGGGAGCATGGAATGCTGGGAGTACGGAATGCTGGGAGGTGTAGGAATGCTGGGAGCATTCTGTGCATTTGGGCAGTCTCTACTGTGCAAGATTGCATCACGTCAGCCGCCAGTGAGGCAGCGGTACTACACAGAGCCAGACCAGCATCTTTACCTCACCGGACCTTGACCCGTGTACACGGGCTTTTACACTGGTAGCGCTATATTTCAATACTTACAGTTTTGTTATTCAAGTGCTATTTAATCAGAAAGGATCCCCCTCCCACCCCTTCTGGACGCCTTCCATTAGATCTGGAATCAGGTAGTGGGACCGGACGGATGCTGCGAGGGACAATCTTCACTCAGTAAGTAGAAGGTAAACCCCGCCCCCCTTGATGAAGGAGGGCAGGATTTTCCTTTTGTTTAGTGAAGATTGTCCCTCTCCGCGCTCCATCCGGACCAGACAGAGTGACACAGGGGAGAGGGTTGGGAGGGGGATCCTTTCGGATTGAATACCGATTGAACTACAAAACTGTGAGTATTGTAATATAGCGCTATGTGTTTAACCCCTTAATGACCGGCCAATCGGCGTGGCGCGGTCAGTTAAGAACCACGGAGCATTTTTTTTTTTTTTTCACTCCATCCGCTTCTGGACTCCCTGAACGGTGTGCAGTCGCGGGGGGATTCCATGACGGTCATAGTACGTCATGGGTTGTTCAGTCAGATCGACCCTTGACGTAGTATGACCATCAAGGGTCGTTAAGGGGTTAAAAAAAAAAATAAAGACTCGGACCTCAACTCCACTACAAGTATTGCTATCGTTTTAAACAAATAATGCATATGAATGTCAGAGACGCATTGGTTCACAATGTGTTGAACAACCCGCTGACAGTCAAAGGGTTAATGATGATGTTCCTCCCAGCAACAGAAGGGAGCAATAGTTTTAATATGCTAAATCATGTTGATTGATGTTTTCTTCTTAAACTACAGCCATGTCTATGTATTATTAATTAGTCTTTGGATAAATGAGAACATTGTGATCTGAAGCTTGAAATAGATTTGAGGATTTCTTTCATTTTGACATTACCCAAAATGCTCAGCCATGTAACGCCTTTGAAGTATTTCAGGCTTTACAGTTTGTGTAACCCTTTAAGTGCCAATTTGCATTGCTCTGGCACTTAGAGGGTTCAGTTAACCTATTGTATGCCTCTGCATAAGAACCAGAAGCGTAACTCGAAACCTCCGGGCCCTGGTGTAAGAAGTGCCACGGGCCCCCCACCACCACCACATTGGCTCCCCTCGACCACACTGACCCCCTCTACAATGCCCCTCAATCTCCACAATGTCCCCATTTCCTACCTCCCTGGAGCTCCCGCACGGTCCTCTTAGTAATGCAGAGCGCTGGGAGATGATGTCATCTCTCTGCATTACTAGATGATGTCATCTCCCAGCGCTCTGCATTACTACAGCAACAGAGGGAGACTGCGGGCACCAGAAGGTAGCATACCTCCCAACTGTCCCTCTTTAGGAGGGACAGTCCCTCTTTGAGACTCAAATCCCTCTGTCCCTCTTTTCTACCCTTTTGTCCCTCTTTTCAGGGTATCAGAATGAGTCTTGTGTATTACTTTGCTCCACATCAATAAAACTCACATAAATGTGTAGTTAATCTTTAATATACATGTTTATAAATGAATCTGTGTAAATAAAATACTTTGGTATTGCTCTAAATAATTTATTCAGTTAAACAAAGAGACGCCAATAGGTCATGAAATATCCTAAAACTTCTCGGTAATGCCCTGTTACCAGCCACACCCCCATAAACACCACCTAAAACAAAAGTGTCCCTCTTTGGCCATTTGAAATGTTGGGAGGTATGAGGTAGTACCAAAGTATTTTGGTACTACCTGTTTTAAATGACTGGTAAACCTTTATTATGAAAAAACTAATTGTATGATTTTCCTGCTGCGTTAAACAAGAAAGAGTACAGCCATTGATGGGAGAGGATTTGTTCCAAAGTCATTACAGTTCAAACTGTGTCCTGCCAACAATTCACCATGGGAGAGATGGGCTAAGGTAAGATAAGTGTGAGATTAGGAGCAGTTCTTCAATCACATATTTTGGGTTTTGGGACTAGAAATATGTTAATTGACCTTAAACTGAATTTTTTCTAGTCAATCTCAATTCATATTTTCATGGAATAATCCTTAAGCCCTAACAATATTCATTTTCTACAATCCCATTTGTAGTAATTCAAATTCCCCTAGATGAACACTTTCAGTGCCAGAGGGGGTACTACACTTCTGGCACTGAAAGGGTTAAACAAACATAAATATATGTTATTTATTTATTTATTTTGCTTGGAGTGTTTTAAGTCAGCTTAGGTTTTTTTTTTTTTTTAAATCAACAGTTCTCTTTATGTCACCTCAACAAACTGACAACTAGAATGGCAAAGGTCTGCAAGGCTGTAATTGCTGCAAATGGAGGATTCTTCGATGAAGCAAAGTCTGAAGGACAAAATTATTATTTAAATTAAAAATCATTATTTCTAACCTTGTCAGCGTCTTGACTATATTCCCTATTCATTTTGCAACTCATTTGATAGAAAACAAGGACATTTCTAAGTGACCCCAAAATAATTTAATAGCCCCCAGGTTCGTCTCTGAAACCTTTATGGTTTGAGAGATAACTGAAGGCAAAGTTCCCCCCTCCCCCTCCTTCCCTGAAGTCAGCGTTGTACTGACTGCAGGGATATCCGGTCTGACTTTCATCATGCGGCTCTGCTGCAGAGCCGCGATCGCGTTAGTGACACAGAATTATTTCACTGAAACAGTCTTCTACAAGCACATGTAGAAGACTGTTTCAGTGAAATAATTATTTTAACTAACAGGATCTCGGCTCAGCTGCAGAGCTACAAGCCTGTCGTACGACACACTTCCCCTGAAGTCAGTACAATGCTGACTTCAGGGAAAGGGGAGGGAGGGGGGAACTTTGTCTTCGGTTATATCTCAATCCATAAAGGTTTGAGAGATGAACCTGGGGGCTATTAAATTATTTTACAAATATGTGCAATACGGGGGATAGTAATAATAAAGTATTACTATCCCTTTAAATCTGAACTTTCATCAACATTGATACATAGCCCCAGGGGAGTACTGGCAACTTGTGGCCTGGAGGGCAACTACAATCAAGTTGCCCGATTTCACTGTCGTTCCAGCCCACTGTCCCAGCCCACCCCCTTTTGTTAATTTTAGTTAGTGTTGTGAAGTAAGGCAAGCAATACCACAAAGCTTACAATTGAAATGGGGTTACACTGGTGCAACTACAGAGCTTACAGTTTAAGTAAAGCTGCACTAGAGATACCATAGAGCTTACAAGAGAAACGGGTTATGCTACTAGTGTAGCTTTACTTGGATTGTAGCTCCATTTCAGTTGTAAGCTCTGTGGTATCACTAGTATTTGCAGCAACAAGCGGTAGTGGCCCACCAGCCCAGACATAAGACTGGCCCAGGGGGCAATTGCCCCCCTGCCCCCCAGGCCAGCCCTCCCCTGCATAGCCCCAAATCCTTAATAGGGTAGCGATATCCATAGAAATACTTGCTATTTGCCATATAAGTGCAGCATAAGTAAGAGAGGGAATGTTTTCAGCAGGCAGGCAGCACGGAACAGTGCAGACATCTTGCAAAGATGGCATCTCTGAGTCTGTGCTGTTGGTCCCCTTCAACTCCATGATTGGTGAGTTGAACGCCTTCGTGCCAAAAGGCACCGGAAAGGACTGAAAGCGCAGGCAGAGAGTGCCTACTGCAAGATCCCTGCCATGCCTGCCGAAAATGTTCTCTCTCTTTCTTATGCCGCACTTATACTGCAAATGAAAAGAATTTCTATGTATATCGCTACCATATTAAAGGAGCAGTAAACTTTTTTTTATGAAAACACATATTTTATAGAGTATTTCCTGCTGAATAAAACAAGGTCACTCCCATCGCTGTCAGAGGTTTTATTCAAAATTTATAGCAGTTTAAATAACCAGGAAGTGAATTTACTGTGTTTACTTCCTGATAGTTCTAACTGACAGGAAGTGAATTTACTGTGTTTACTTCCTGATAGTTCTAACTGACAGGAAGTGACTTGGCAGTTTCTATCACATTCTATGGAGAACTGTATGTCGCTGACTTTTCTGACTTTCCTCTCCATTAGAATCTAACAGGAAATCTAATTAGAATTTGACCACTAGAGGGCACTGCTAATGTAAAAAAACATGGGTTTAAACTGTAATAACTCTGGAAATATAAATCTCTCTGCAGTGGGAGTACCCTTATTTTACTCAATAGGAAAATCCCTACAATACATATTTTATCATCAAAAAAAGTTTACTGCTCCTTTAAGGATTTGGGGCTCAGTATAATGTGGATGAAAGTTCCGTGTTTAAAGGCCTTAAATGGCACCAAATCAGAGACTATAGAAGCAGTTAATTGGTACAGATCATTTAACAGGTAACACTGGACTCTCTCACCCTGAGAATCTGATTTTTCACATTGAGACTTTGGACAAAACCCTAAGATTTTCTGGGTATGATCATGCCAATGGGAAGCGCAAGAACGTGTCAAACAGGTGAAAAAACAGAAGAAAAAAGAGAAGGGTGCCCAATCCTATATAATAATTCACTAGGATGTTTGTCAGAAGCTGTTATGTTCAGTAGTGAGTCAGTCTCTACATGACTGCAGCGCGGTCCCAGGAAGGTGCGCAGAGAGGACCCCGCTCCGTATCAGCAGCGGCACATTTGTGCACTCTATACTGCGCATGACTGCAGTGAGCAGAGAGGCACCGGGCACCAGCAGAGGCTGCTGGGTGGCACTGTGGCCCGTGTACACAGGCTTTTACACTAGTAGTGCAATATTGTATCTATAGATTGTAAAACTCAATAGAAAAACAATATGCACTCACATGGACAGCACAGTGGCTCAGTGGTTAGCACTGTTGCCTTGCAGCGCTGGTGTCCTGGGTTCAAATCCCACCAAGGACAACATCTGCAATGAGTTTGTATGTTCTCACTGTGTTTGCGTGGGTTTCCTCCGGGTACTCCGGTTTCCTCCCACACTCCAAAAACATACTGATAGGTGAATTTAGATTGTGAGCCCCAATGGGGACAGGAACCAATATGAGTGTAAAGCGCTGCGGAATCTTTGTGCGCTATATAAATAAAGGGTTATTACAATTGTAGAGGTCAGCTGGGACATTGGCTGACAAATGCTCACACGGAGATGTTAGACCATCTCCATTCAGGATACATACAAGCAGAGTTCTCAGAACAGCTGTAAAACAGGATACTTCACACAGCTCCGATCGAAGAACGTATCGAAATGTATTATACGATTAAACAATATACTAATATATAAAACCAAAATATAAAATAGCACAGAAGTATTCTAAGGCGTTTCACTGCTAAAAATGCTGCTTTCTCAAAGAGGAAATTCGAAACTTCTCTTCATCTCAAACAAGTCAAACGAGTGAGATGGCTTCATTGTGGTTTCATCGAACATCTCAATGTGGCACATGGGCCACAACAGAGCACTTTAGGTGGCTCCAGGTGGTGTCCCCACTTGTTTTAAGGTAATAGGGACACATTTGTTTATAGATGCTAGTATCTCTTTAACGTTTGATTAATCCTGAATTTCCATGCTTTTGAACATTTCAAGGGATAGTAATACTTTGTTTTATCTTTATTTTATTTTGTAGGCATTAAAAAAACATGAAGAACGATATGTCTTATGTCTCAAACCTTTATGGTTTATGAGATATTCACAAGCAAAGTTTCCCCTCCCACCCCTTTTACCTAGTGTAAGCCATCTCTTCTCAGATGTGGAATCCAGTCCATAGACCAGACAGATAACAGCAGGGGACAATCTTCTTCCTATGAGAACAATGAAAGCCCTTCCCCCCTTGACAGGTTTTTCAGGTATTTCTCTTATCTTAATTGAGGATTGTCCCTCTCTGCAGTCTACCTGGGCACCTCCCTTCTGATCTGGCTGAACAGTGTTACATCAGTAAAAGGGGCGGGAGGGGGATACTTTATCATTCAATTACTCTTGAACTACAACTCTGACAGAATTGAAATAACAGTCTCCAAAGTCCAAATACTATGATGATTAATTAGAGCTGCTTTTCTTATGAAACATTACTATCACTTTAAGTGAAAACATTAATGTAAGCTTTTATATAAGTTTATTTTTCCTCTTACATTTTTCAATCCCTTTCTGTATAGCATCCACTGTAATGAACTTTAAGCATCTCGGTCAGTATCTCTATAAGAACAAAACACCAAATTATGGCTACAATATGTGTTTACTTGCGATCTTCATTTATCAATGACTCAGACTAATTTGGCAGGTTTTTGTCATTACCTTACAACAGATGCAGTGCAGTCAATGTTAAATCAGCTGTAAATGTGAAGAGATGAACATATTGCAGGTAAAAAAAAAATATCTCACAGTGTGTCTGGTATATTATGGGATATTAAAAGTTCTGCATGGTGCGGAGTTAATCTAATCAGTTATCCACTTAACTTTTATTCAGTGGAAAATTACAATGGTCTCTGTTTATGCAAGTATTATTATTTTGTCAAAGTTTGTTCTTGGATTGTCTAGACCAGGGGTAGTCAATCTTTGGGTCTTCAGTTACTTGTGACTAAAACTTTGATCATCCCCAGTTGGCTGTTGTAAGATTAGGGATGATGGGAATGGAGTCCGTAATGGATAGCAGGGACGGATTTAAATCTCTGAAGCACCCCCCCATTGGCCATTTCCACTGGACACCTACACAACACTCCAAATCTCCACATTACCTCCCACATAACCATATTACCCTCACATTGCCCCCCATCAGTTCCATATTGGCCCCATCAGCTCCATATTGCCCTTACATTTCCCCCATCAGCTCCAACTTGCCCCATCAGCTCCAACTTGCCTCCACATTGCCCCCATCATCTCCACCTTGCCCTAATCAGCTTCATTGCCCCCATAACCTCCATTGCCCTAATCAGCTCCAACTTCCCCTCATATTGCCCCTATCAGCTCCAACTTCCCCTCACATTGCCCCCATCAGCTCCAACTTGCCCCATCAGCTCCAACTTGTCTCCACATTGCCCCCATCATCTCCATTGCCCCCATCAGCTCCAACTTCCCCTCACATTGCCCCCATCAGCTCCAACTTGCTCCATCAGCTCCAACTTGCCCCATCAGCTCCAACTTGCCTCCACTTTGCCCCCATCAGCTCCACCTTGCCCCCATCAGCTCCATTGCCCCCATCAGCTCCAACTTGCCCTCACATTGCCCCCATTAGCTCCAACTTGACCTCACATTGCCCCCATCATCTCCACATTGCCCCATCATCTCCAACTTGCCCCCATCAGCTCCAACTTGCCCTCGCATTGCCCCCATCAGCTCCAACTTGCCCCATCAGCTCCAACTTGCCCCCATCAGCTCCAACTTGCCCTCACATTGCCCCCATCATCTCCACACTGCCCCCATAATCTTCACATTCCCCCCCCCCCCCCGTATCCATTTCCTACCTCCCTGGTGGTCCATTGACAGGAAAAGTCTGTGGCTCCTTCTGCACAGACTGTATGCTTTTGCTCCCGCTTGGTCTATTCTTCAATAATGCAGAGCGCTAGGAGATGATGTCATCGCTCTGCATTACTAAAGAGCCAATGAGAGAGCAACAGCATACAGGTTTATACCAAAGAAGGCACAGATCTTACTATGCGGCTGGTTAATGCTGCCACTGTGCGCAGGGCAAGTGGTGTGCACCTGTAGGCAGATGTCTACTCTGCCTTATGGCAAATCAGGCCCTGATGGACAGAGGTCCAAAGATTTAGGCCATTGGTAGGTAACACAAGTGAAAAAAAACCTCCTGTGATTAATTTTGTGGTCCAATTTGGTGACCTTAAAGGGACAGTAATGTCCCATAAAAACTTGCTATAGTTTTGTAGAGGACGAAAGAATAAGCTCAATGGAGCAAGCCCTATCTCTCAAACCGCTATGGTTTGAGAGATATAGGCATTGAAAGTTCCCCCTCCCTCCCCTTCCCCTGACATCAGCATCTAGTTGACAGCAGGAGATCCCGTTCTGGGGATCAGCCTGTGGCTCTACAGCAGAGCCGAAATCGCGTAATTGGAAAAGAATTACTTCATTGAAAAGGTCTACAAAGTGTGCCTGGTTTGCAAGCACACTTTGTAGACCTTTCCAATAAAGTAATTATTTTGCAATAATGCAATTTCGGCTCTGCTGCAGAGCCTCCTCATGTCAACCAACACTGATCTCCTTCTGTCAGCTTTACAGCTGACATCAGGAGAAGGGGAGGGTGGGGGTAACTTTCAATGCTTAAATCTCTCAAACCACAGAGATTTGAGAGATAGGGTTTGCACCATTAAGCTTATTTTTTCGTCCTCTACAAAACTGTAACCGATTTTTATGGGACTTTAAAAAACTTCCTGTTCTGAGTTATTTTGGAATGAAGGAGAGAAAGAATTTGAGGGCATTCAGCTTCAGTATAATGGACTGTTTGTCCATAAACATATATTCCTGAAGGATGTCACCACACGGGTAACTCTTAGTAAGAAGGAGGCTTTCCTGTGTGTGAGATGGAGACCATAATGATCACAGATCATAGACTATGGCTACAGCTTCACTGGTAATAGGGGAAAGGATGATAGGGACACAAAACGTCAAAGATAGGACAAATGTGGGTGAAATTATTGTGTTTTATATCTTAATAATACTATACTTACACTGGCATTGTTCTTTGTTTGCAGTTTATTGTTCCATAAGCTTTTCTTCTCCAAGTGAACAAAGCCAATGACCAAATACAATAACCCACATCAGAACTGATATCATTTAGAGTGAATGTACGGGATAGAGTGATTTGCTATCTCAGCTAAATTCTTCATTATTACCTATTTATCATCTTACAATTTCATCCTGTCGTTTAAGACATTTCATGAATATTTGGATGTTTTCCATGGAACTCTGCAATTTATATAATGTATTTTTCCTATGCTGAATTTTCCTTGTGTGCCAGCCCTACTTCCAAGTGAGTAACTATATGGGGTCCAGATGGTGTAATTCTGTTGGGGTTAAGTGTCCAACGGGGTTGTTCTTCAGACAGTTTCCTATTTCTCTGACATTCTCTAACATCATAACACACGGCTACTGTCAGAGTTATAAGGAGAGACTAGCTAAACTGGGTTTGTTTACATTAGAGAAGAGACATATAAGGGGTGATATGATTATCATTTACACATACATTTGATGTCAATACAAAGAACTATCCAATGAATTATTTATTCAAAGAGCTGAACTAAGAACAAGAGGTTATCAATTAAAACTAGAGGGAAAGTTCTTTCGACTAAAACAAAGGCAAGGATCTTTTATGTTAAGGGCAGTAAAGTTCTGGAATTATTTGCCTCAGGATGCTGTGCTTGCATATACTGTAACTGCTTTAAGTAATAGATACCTATCTAGCACAGAAAAATATTGAGAATTATGGCAGTTGGCTTCAAAGCAGATAGGTTGTTGATTCAGAGAAATATCTGACTGCCATTGTGTTTGTGTGTGTGTGTGTTATGAGGAGACAGGGCCACTCAATGCATGGCAGTACAAGACATTCTTAAGACGCCTCCTTTTCAAGGGGGCCTCACCTTGGTTTCCCACCAATCCCGGTATCACATGAAAAAAACATTTTAATCATGCTTTTAGATAGTCATGAGTTTCCGACCTCCCCTAGCACTGACTTCCTGTCTTATCCCTGCATTACCCCCCCCAATTCACTGAAATTGCTCAGCAATATATTGTCCACTTCCCAAAGCACTGACCTCCTATCTTATCCCTATATTACCTCCCCACTCACTGGCACTACTTAGTCATGCAATGCCCACCTCTCCTAGGACTTACTTCCTGTCTTTTGCCTACATTACCTTCCCCACTCACTGGCACTGCTCAGCAATGCATTGCCCACCTCCCCTAGCACTAAATTCCTATCTTATCCCTACATTACCTTCCCCACTCACTGACACTGCTCAGCAATGCATTACCTATCTTCTCTAGTACTAACTTCCTGTCTTATCCCTGCATTACCTCCCCACTCACTGACAGTGCTTAGCAATGCATTACCTATCTTCTCTAGTACTGACTTCCTGTCTTATCCCTGCATTACCTCCCTCACTCACTGACACTGCTCAGCAATGCATTGCTCGCTTCTCACTGAAAAGGCAAATTGTCAATGAGCGGGGTAGGTAATGTTAAGACTAAGCAGGAAGTTCCTGTATGGCATACCTTAATTAGCATAATCACTAAATCTAAACATCTCAAAAAATAGTTTTTTTTAATTAAAATTGGCTAATATAACATACAGGTGATTATAAACGTTCCTTCAAAATCACCAAATAAGTTTTTGATTCATAGAGTTCCTTTAATTTCGATAAAGTTTACCCTTGAAAAAGTTTAAAAAATTGCTAAACAGAAGAAAAAGTTGATGATTTAATGTGTGTGAAAATGTTCTGATTGTAGGATAAGGACAAAGAAGCTGTATAAAGTCGCTATATTATATTTTTCAGTTTATCTTTCTTCTGTAAGGACAAGGTTGAACGGTGCTTATTATTGTTAAAAAGTTACATATCTATAAAAAAAAAAGTTTTGGAAATTCAGCAGACAATGCACAAATATGACTTTGCAGCTAGAGAGCCCGAAAATAATTGGTGTCTCTAAAAATGGCCAGTTCTAATCCTTATTATGTTTTCCAAATATAGAGAGAATAGTCTTAACGGACTGCTGGGCGCAAGGCATTTATTTTAAAAGGATACTAACACTTCATAGGCAAATACAAATAAAACAATCGTCTGCTACTTAGATCCTATGCTTTCTCAATCATATGAATACAATGTATCCATAACTCATCCAACCACTTGTTTGGCAGCAAGCCGGAGCAACCCTCGTCAGTCTCAGCAAGATCCCAGCAAACAAGAAGGCACAGTACGAGAGCGCTCAGCGGGATCGCCTAAACTTCAGAGACCAAGACTCAGTCCGTTCTCAAAACAATCAAAGCTTTATTTCTCCATATCAAAAACATCACAGTAGCATAGAGGAGACAATGCAAATGACCACGATCCACCTAACGCATTTTGTGAATGGGAATTCATTTAGTCATAGGCTCTGAGCCTATTCACAAAACGAGTTAAGTGGATCGTGGTCATTTTTGTATTGTCTCCTCTATGCTGCTGTGATGTTTTTAATATGGAGGAATAAAGATTTGATTATTTTATGAATGGATTGAGTCTTGGGACTAGATTACATTACAGGTGCTGATTTTATCACTGCTTTTATTTCCAGTTTTCCCATAGACTTCAATAGGAAAATGTTTGATAAAACAGGAGATAAGAAGCAGTAAACTTTTATTTATAGAGCATTTCCTGCTGAATAAAACAAGGTCACTCCCATCGCTGTCAAATGTTTTATTCAAATTTTATAGCAGTTCAAATAATCAGGAAGTGAATTTACTGTGTTTACTTCCTGATAGTTCTAAATGACAGGAAGTGACTTTACTGTGTTTACTTCCTGATAGTTCTGACAGGAAGTGAATTTACTGTGTGTTTACTTCCTGAAAGTTCTAACTGACGGGAAGTGAATATACTGTGTTTACTTCCTGGTAGTTCTAACTGACAGGAAGTGACAGGCAGTTTCTATCACATTCTATGGAGAACTGTATGTCACTGATTTTCTTGACTTTCCTCTCCATTAGAATCTAACAGGAAATCTAATTAGAATTTGACCACTAGAGGGCACTACTAATGTAAAAAAACATGGGTTTAAATCGTAATAACTCTGGAAATATAAATCTCTCTGCAGTGGGAGTACCCTTATTTTACTCAATAGGAAAATCCCTACAATATATGTTTTTTCATAAAAAAAAGTTTACTGCTCCTTTAACATTTAGCAATAGAATCTGGCCCTTGGTCTCTGAAGCTCAGGCAATCCTGCTGAGCGCTCTCTTACTGTGCCTACTAACACTTCATATGTAAAAAGAAATATATTGTAGGGTTTATCTTCCTGATTAAAACCAGGGTACACCCACTGCTGAGAGGTGTGTTATCTAAAAGTTATTCAGCTGAATCTTGCATATTTTTTAGGTGCTGTATCTCAATGACCCGATAGTTTACAGTGGCGCTATTGCTATCCCATCCTATGGAGATTTATGGTCAACTGGACAGAGCTGTCCATAGGATGATGTAGCAACAGCGCCACTGTACAATTTCAGGCCATTGCAAGATTGGACCTAAAAAAAAAATCAAGTTTGAGCTGAAATCATTTTTGAATTATTTTTTGAATTTTTAAATCAGGAGATTAAACCCTACAATATAGATTTTTTACATATCAAGTGTTACTATGCATTTAAGTGCTTTACATAAGTTTACTAATATCATCAGTAAGAATGTCAGTGGTCACAGACATTTATGGGAATGGAGGACTTGATGTACGAGGAACGACTAGTCAAACTTGGTTTATTTACTCTAGAGAAAAGACGACTAAGAGGAGACCTTATCACATTGTACAAGTATATGAGAGGTCAGTACAAGGATCTCTGTGGTGAGGTATTCATTCCAAGGCCTGATCAGGTGACCAGGGGGACACCCCTTGAGATTAGAGGAAAGGAGGTTTAGACTTCAGCAGAGGAAGGGTTTTTTTACAGTAAGGTCTGTTAAATTGTGGAATTCCTTGCCCAAGGAGCTGGTTATGGCAGATACAATGGATAAATTTAAAAGAAGATTAGAAACATTTCTTGCAAAAGGGAACATACAGAGTTATACTGTTTATCAGTAGGCAGATCAGGAAGGTCTGATAAGTGACTAACTTATTTGGTAGCAGGAAAGCTATACATGTCGCTAGGGTATGAGGCAAAGGTTGAAGCTGATGGACTTGTGTCTTTATTCAACCTAATTTACTATGTTACTACGTTACATTATTTGGGCGAGTTAACCCTTCACAACGCATTGCTTACCCCTCTGGCACTCAAATGACAATAAGCCTTCTTTTTGGCATTACTCATTCTGTAAATTCTCAGTATGCAAAGGCAAGTTGCCTAAACTTTTTCTTTTTTTTATCTTCAACTATTTTTTGTGCATTGTATCGCCATCCCTGTTTTCACAGTTCCTGACAGAAATCTCCCTGTGAACTCCTCCTTACCAGGGACATAAAACAAAAAAAAGATAAGTATAAAAGTATAAGTAGTTAAACTTATTATGCACTTACAGAAAATGTAAAGTCAAACATGAAGTTGACTGTCACTTTAAAGGGACAGCCATGTTTCATAATGAAAGCAGCTCTAATTAATCTTCATAGTATTTGGGCTTTGGAGAGTGTTATTTCAATTCTGTCAGAGTTGTAGTTCAAGAGTAATTGAATGATAAAGTATCCCCTCCCACCCCTTTTACTGATGTAACACTGCTCAGCCAGAGCAGAAGGGAGGTGTCCAGGTAGATTGTAGAGAGGGACAATCTTCAATTAAGATGAGGGAAAAAGCTGAAAAACCTGTCAAGGGGGCAGGGCTTTCATTGTTCTCACAGTAAGAATATTGACCCTTGATGTGAGCTGTCTGGTCTATGGACTGGATTCCACATCTGAGGAGTGGGAGCTTACACTAGGTAAAAGGGCAGGGGGGGAAACTTTATCATTCAATTACTCTTGAACTACAACACTCACAGTAATGAAATAACACTCTCTATGGCTCAAATACTATGAAGATTAATTGGAGCTGTTGTTTTTTTTAAACATTACTATCACTTTAAAAACAGTCTTCAAAATAAAAGTATTTCTCTAAAACATGTATTTTAATAAGGACCTCAGAAATGTGTTATAATAAATTAATGGTAGACAACCTTTGGCACTGCGTCTCCTGAAGACTACAAAGTCCCATTATCGGCTGTTATACTTCCAAACAGACGGAGTGTTAAAGGTTTCCTATCATTGTAATACATGGTAATCAGGGCCAGTTTTGCATCCCAGGTGCCCGTAGACAAGGCACTCAAGGAGTTATTAGCACCGCCCATGGCCACACCCCCACTCCTCACATTGCCTCGCCCCTAGTTCCATCCACTATTTCCTGGCACTGAAAAAACCCTTGGTCTATAACAAGCAAGGATAAAGAATTAAGCTTTAATCCCTTTGTTCCTAGAGAGATCACCAAGATCTCTCTAGCATACAAGGCGTTAAATACTAGCCTGTAAAGGGGCATACCCACAATTCAGAATGTGATCTGGTGCTCTAGTCAGTCTCCTACTCTTCCTACTGGGAAATCCAGTCCTCATGGTAATATGCTCTTTAAACACACACACACACACACGGGTACAGACACACACACACACACAAATACAACACACACAGGCACAGACACACTAACACAACAACAGACACACACACAGGTACATACACACACACACAAATACAAGCACAAACACACACACACACACACAAACATACATAGGCATAGACACACTAACACAAACACACACATCTACATACACACACAGACAACCACAGACACACACACACACACAAATACAACACACACAGGCACAGACACATTAACACAACAACAGACACACACAGGTACAGACACAGACACACACACACATGGGTACAGACACACACACACACACAAATACAACACACACAGGCACATACACACTAACACAACAACAGACACACACATACAAGCACAAACACACACACATACTTAGGCATAGACACACTAACACAAACACACAGAAACACACACACACACAGACAACCACAGACAACCACAGACACACACACTCAGGCATATACACACATTAACACATTCACAGACACAAATACAGGCACAGACACACACACTCAGGCAAAGACACACACAAACACAGACACACACACACAGATACACACAAACACTCAGGCACATACACACTAACACAGACACACACACACACAGACAACCACAGACACACACTTTAAACACAGATGCACTAACACATTTGCAGACACAGACACACACACACACACACTAACACATACACAGACACACACACACATACAGACACACACACACACACTCAGGCACAGAAACACTAACACATACACAGACACACACAAACATACACACACACACACTAACATCTACACAGACACACACACACACACACAAATATACACACACACTCAGGCACAGGCACACTAACACATATGCAGACACAAGCACAGACACACACACACACCCTTATAAACTCATATAAACATTTATTGCAGCTGCTTGGGTTTGCAGTACCACTGCTGGCCCACAGGGGTGCCAAACGCCTTGCTGGAAAATAGTGAGAAACCTGGTCAGATGAAGAGAGATGTGGAAAATACTTCTGGATCCAACTGAAAAATTACAAATCAATAAACATTTTATTATTCATTTTTTTTGGCATTCACCAGATGTCTCTGCTGGAAGTTTTCTTGTGAAGTAGAAATGACGTACAGATGGCAACGTGTGTACAAGATTAGACAGATTCTGTGAGCAGTGTTAGTTTTATCACATCCTGGATTTTATTTTAAATTCTAACTTCTTGGATAAAACAGATACCACTAATACATTGTTTTGGGGACTTCTCTAGCGCTAAAAGATTAACCCTTCGTCTGTGCAAAATATGTTCATTCCCTCAGCTAAATAGAAGACAAAAAAAGGTGTTACTACAGAAAATAACTAGTAACTGTTCAAGAGCGTTCTAAATCATTTAAACGTTGTACTGGCCATTTTTATTAAGAAAAGTAGTTACTGAGTCATTACGATTTACACAGTATGATAAGGAAGGCGTACCATGCAGGTACTTCTTGTGGGTTATTCATTGAAGGGATAGTAATACTTCGTTTTATCTTTATTTTATTTTCTAGGCATTCAAAAACATGAAGAACGATATAAGTCTTATCTCTCAAACCTTTATGGTTTGAGAGATATTCACAAGCAAAGTTTCCCCTCCCTCCCCTTTTACCTAGTGTAAGCCACCTCTTCTCAGATGTGGAATCCAGTCCATAGACCAGACAGATAACAGCAGGGGACAATCTTCTTCCTATGAGAACAATGAAAGCCCTGCCCCCCTTGACAAGTTTTTCAGGTTTTTCCCTTATCTTAATTGAAAATTGTCCTTCTCTGCAATCTACCTGGGCACCTCCCTTCTGATCTGACTGAGCAGTGTTACATTAGTAAAAGGGGCGGGAGGGGGATACTTTGTCATAGAATTACTCCTGAACTACAACTCTGACAGAATTGAAATAATACTCTCTAAAGTCCAAATACTATGATGATTGATTAGAGCTGCTTTTATTACGAAACATTACTATCCCTTTAAAGGGACAGTAATGGTTAAATGTAAGTTTATTTAATACTAGTTGAACAGCCCGTTACACGGGCCACAGTGCCTCAGGCAGCCGGTCGCGGGGCAGTCACACGCAGTGGAGACTGCCCGCGCCTCAGCTGATACAGAGCTGGACGCTCCTTCGGAGTGCCCAGCTCTGTATCAGCCGCGGCGCGGGCAGTCTCTACTGCGCATGACTGCCGCACGCGCAGCAGTGTCTACTGCGCATGTCGGGCGTTACACACAACTTGGCGAATTATTATATAGGATTGTAGCCATTAAAAAAATAAGTACACCAATGTAAGTCTTATCCCTCAAACCTTTATGGTTTAAGAGATATAACTCGCTAAATTTCCCCCCTCCAGGCTGTTTCAGCGCTCTATGGCACAGCAGCAGATTCATTTGACCGGACGGCAGCTCTTCAGCAGAGCCGAAATTGCTGTATTTGGAAATAAATACTTCACTGGAATGGTCTACAAAGTGTGCCTGATTTGCAAGCACACTTTGCAGACCGTTCCAATGAAGTATTTATTTCTAAGTAGCACAGTTTCGGCTCTGCTAAAGAGCTGCCTGCCGGTCAAATGAACGGAATCTCCTGCTGGCAGCTAGATGGCAGACTTGTCTGAAACAGCCTGGAGGGGGGAACTTTAGTAAGTTATATCTCTCAAACCATAAAGGATTGAGTGATAAAACTTACATTGCTGAGCTTATAAAGTGGGTCCTTTCAGGACAGTTGAAATCTCCCATTATAATTAAATGTCCCGACTAGGGTGGCCACATTTCCATTCTGCCATTCAGGGACACTGCAGAGATGAGAACAGTAGAGTATGTATCCTCGGCTCTAGTGCAGCTATGTGGGAGGGGTCACTATTAGTGTTGAGCGAGCATGCTCGGCCGATGCTCGGATCGGCTCGAGCATCGCTCTGCTCGGCACATGGAGGTACTCGTACGAGTACCGCATGTGCTCGCCCGCCATGTTCGGGTCTCCTCCCCGCACGTTTTGCGGCTGCTGCGCAGCCAATAAACGTGCAGGGAGGCTCTGACATCAGTGTAATGCCAGCAGCCATGTTGGCTGCTGGCATTACACTGATTGGCTGGCCAGAACCCGTGGTCGGGTGCTGTATAGCACCTGACCAGCGAGTTCGGCTCAGTCTTAGCCAGGGAGGGATGAGGATAGGAAGGGAAAGTCAGTGTAGGGAGAAAAAAAGCAAAATTGTGAAAAAAAAAGAACCAAAAGTCCTTTTTAGGACTACTGTGTGTGGGGGCAGCAGGTTATTTTGTGTGGGGGGAAAAAAACAAAAAAAAAAAATGTTCATATATTCTGTTTAGTGTGCAAAGTTGCAGATTAGAGCACATTCTGTTTAGTGTGCAAAGTTGCAGATTAGAGCACATTCTGTTTAGTGTGCAAATTTGCAGATTAGAGCACATTCTGTTTAGTGTGCAAAGTTGCAGATTAGAGCACATTCTGTTAAGTCTTCAAACTAAAATATCAAAGTCACATATTCCATTCAGTGTGCGTCGCCGCAGTTTAGCAGCACATTCTGTGTACTGTGCAGAGTTGCAGAATAGGAAGAAATACTGTTAAGTCTTCAAACTAAAATATCAAAGTCACATATTCCATTCAGTGTGCTTCGCCGCAGTTTAGCAGCACATTCTGTTTACTGTGCAGAGTTGCAGAATAGGAAGAAATACTGTTAAGTCTTCAAACTAAAATATCAAAGTCACATATTCCATTCAGTGTGCTTCGCCGCAGTTTAGCAGCACATTCTGTGTACTGTGCAGAGTTGCAGAATAGGAAGAAATACTGTTAAGTCTTCAAACTAAAATATCAAAGTCACATATTCCATTCAGTGTGCTTCGCCGCAGTTTAGCAGCACATTCTGTGTACTGTGCAGAGTTGCAGAATAGGAAGAAATACTGTTAAGTCTTCAAACTCAAATATCAAAGTCACATATTCCATTCAGTGTGCGTCACCGCAGTTTAGCAGCCTATTCTGTGTACTCTGCACAGTTGCAGAATAGGAAGAAATACTGTTAAGTCTTCAAACTAAAATATCAAAGTCACATATTCCATTCAGTGTGCGTCACCGCAGTTTAGCAGCCTATTCTGTGTACTCTGCACAGTTGCAGAATAGGAAGAAATACTGTTAAGTCTTCAAACTCAAATATCAAAGTCAAATATATTAAATTCAGTGTGCTTCGCCGCAGTTTAGCAGCCTATTCTGTGTACTCTGCACAGTTGCAGAATAGGAAAAAATACTGTTAAGTCTTCAAACTCAAATATCAAAGTCAAATATATTAAATTCAGTGTGCTTCGCCGCAGTTTAGCAGCCTATTCTGTGTACTCTGCACAGTTGCAGAATAGGAAGAAATACTGTTAAGTCTTCAAAGTAAAATATCAAAGTCACATATTCCATTCAGTGTGCGTCACCGCAGTTTAGCAGCCTATTCTGTGTACTCTGCACAGTTGCAGAATAGGAAGAAATACTGTTAAGTCTTCAAAGTAAAATATCAAAGTCACATATTCCATTCAGTGTGCTTCGCCGCAGTTTAGCAGCCTATTCTGTGTACTCTGCACAGTTGCAGAATAGGAAGAAATACTGTTAAGTCTTCAAAGTAAAATATCAAAGTCACATATTCCATTCAGTGTGCGTCACCGCAGTTTAGCAGCCTATTCTGTGTACTCTGCACAGTTGCAGAATAGGAAGAAATACTGTTAAGTCTTCAAACTCAAATATCAAAGTCAAATATATTAAATTCAGTGTGCTTCGCCGCAGTTTAGCAGCCTATTCTGTGTACTCTGCACAGTTGCAGAATAGGAAGAAATACTGTTAAGTCTTCAAACTCAAATATCAAAGTCAAATATTTTAAATTTAGTGTGCTTCGCCGCAGTTTAGCAGCCTATTCTGTGTACTCTGCACAGTTGCAGAATAGGAAGAAATACTGTTAAGTCTTCAAAGTAAAATATCAAAGTCACATATTCCATTCAGTGTGCGTCACCGCAGTTTAGCAGCCTATTCTGTGTACTCTGCACAGTTGCAGAATAGGAAGAAATACTGTTAAGTCTTCAAAGTAAAATATCAAAGTCACATATTCCATTCAGTGTGCTTCGCCGCAGTTTAGCAGCCTATTCTGTGTACTCTGCACAGTTGCAGAATAGGAAGAAATACTGTTAAGTCTTCAAAGTAAAATATCAAAGTCACATATTCCATTCAGTGTGCGTCACCGCAGTTTAGCAGCCTATTCTGTGTACTCTGCACAGTTGCAGAATAGGAAGAAATACTGTTAAGTCTTCAAAGTAAAATATCAAAGTCACATATTCCATTCAGTGTGCTTCGCCGCAGTTTAGCAGCCTATTCTGTGTACTCTGCACAGTTGCAGAATAGGAAGAAATACTGTTAAGTCTTCAAAGTAAAATATCAAAGTCACATATTCCATTCAGTGTGCGTCACCGCAGTTTAGCAGCCTATTCTGTGTACTCTGCACAGTTGCAGAATAGGAAGAAATACTGTTAAGTCTTCAAACTCAAATATCAAAGTCAAATATATTAAATTCAGTGTGCTTCGCCGCAGTTTAGCAGCCTATTCTGTGTACTCTGCACAGTTGCAGAATAGGAAGAAATACTGTTAAGTCTTCAAACTCAAATATCAAAGTCAAATATTTTAAATTTAGTGTGCTTCGCCGCAGTTTAGCAGCCTATTCTGTGTACTCTGCACAGTTGCAGAATAGGAAGAAATACTGTTAAGTCTTCAAAGTAAAATATCAAAGTCACATATTCCATTCAGTGTGCGTCACCGCAGTTTAGCAGCCTATTCTGTGTACTCTGCACAGTTGCAGAATAGGAAGAAATACTGTTAAGTCTTCAAAGTAAAATATCAAAGTCACATATTCCATTCAGTGTGCTTCGCCGCAGTTTAGCAGCACATTCTGTGTACTCTGCACAGTTGCAGAATAGGAAGAAATACTGTTAAGTCTTCAAAGTAAAATATCAAAGTCACATATTCCATTCAGTGTGCGTCACCGCAGTTTAGCAGCATATTCTGTGTACTCTGCACAGTTGCAGAATAGGAAGAAATACTGTTAAGTCTTCAAAGTAAAATATCAAAGTCACATATTCCATTCAGTGTGCGTCACCGCAGTTTAGCAGCCTATTCTGTGTACTCTGCACAGTTGCAGAATAGGAAGAAATACTGTTAAGTCTTCAAACTCAAATATCAAAGTCAAATATATTAAATTCAGTGTGCTTCGCCGCAGTTTAGCAGCCTATTCTGTGTACTCTGCACAGTTGCAGAATAGGAAGAAATACTGTTAAGTCTTCAAAGTAAAATATCAAAGTCACATATCCCATTCAGTGTGCGTCACCGCAGTTTAGCAGCCTATTCTGTGTACTCTGCACAGTTGCAGAATAGGAAGAAATACTGTTAAGTCTTCAAAGTAAAATATCAAAGTCACATATTCCATTCAGTGTGCGTCACCGCAGTTTAGCAGCATATTCTGTGTACTCTGCACAGTTGCAGAATAGGAAGAAATACTGTTAAGTCTTCAAAGTAAAATATCAAAGTCACATATTCCATTCAGTGTGCGTCACCGCAGTTTAGCAGCCTATTCTGTGTACTCTGCACAGTTGCAGAATAGGAAGAAATACTGTTAAGTCTTCAAACTCAAATATCAAAGTCAAATATATTAAATTCAGTGTGCTTCGCCGCAGTTTAGCAGCCTATTCTGTGTACTCTGCACACTTGCAGAATAGGAAGAAATACTGTTAAGTCTTCAAACTCAAATATCAAAGTCAAATATTTTAAATTTAGTGTGCTTCGCCGCAGTTTAGCAGCCTATTCTGTGTACTCTGCACAGTTGCAGAATAGGAAGAAATACTGTTAAGTCTTCAAAGTAAAATATCAAAGTCACATATTCCATTCAGTGTGCGTCACCGCAGTTTAGCAGCCTATTCTGTGTACTCTGCACAGTTGCAGAATAGGAAGAAATACTGTTAAGTCTTCAAAGTAAAATATCAAAGTCACATATTCCATTCAGTGTGCTTCGCCGCAGTTTAGCAGCACATTCTGTGTACTCTGCACAGTTGCAGAATAGGAAGAAATACTGTTAAGTCTTCAAAGTAAAATATCAAAGTCACATATTCCATTCAGTGTGCGTCACAGCAGTTTAGCAGCATATTCTGTGTACTCTGCACAGTTGCAGAATAGGAAGAAATACTGTTAAGTCTTCAAAGTAAAATATCAAAGTCACATATTCCATTCAGTGTGCGTCACCGCAGTTTAGCAGCCTATTCTGTGTACTCTGCACAGTTGCAGAATAGGAAGAAATACTGTTAAGTCTTCAAACTCAAATATCAAAGTCAAATATATTAAATTCAGTGTGCTTCGCCGCAGTTTAGCAGCCTATTCTGTGTACTCTGCACAGTTGCAGAATAGGAAGAAATACTGTTAAGTCTTCAAAGTAAAATATCAAAGTCACATATCCCATTCAGTGTGCGTCACCGCAGTTTAGCAGCCTATTCTGTGTACTCTGCACAGTTGCAGAATAGGAAGAAATACTGTTAAGTCTTCAAAGTAAAATATCAAAGTCACATATTCCATTCAGTGTGCGTCACCGCAGTTTAGCAGCATATTCTGTGTACTCTGCACAGTTGCAGAATAGGAAGAAATACTGTTAAGTCTTCAAAGTAAAATATCAAAGTCACATATTCCATTCAGTGTGCGTCACCGCAGTTTAGCAGCCTATTCTGTGTACTCTGCACAGTTGCAGAATAGGAAGAAATACTGTTAAGTCTTCAAACTCAAATATCAAAGTCAAATATCTTAAATTCAGTGTGCTTCGCCGCAGTTTAGCAGCCTATTCTGTGTACTCTGCACAGTTGCAGAATAGGAAGAAATACTGTTAAGTCTTCAAAGTAAAATATCAAAGTCACATATTCCATTCAGTGTGCTTCGCCGCAGTTTAGCAGCCTATTCTGTGTACTCTGCACAGTTGCAGAATAGGAAGAAATACTGTTAAGTCTTCAAAGTAAAATATCAAAGTCACATATTCCGTGTAAGATGAAGAAGGCGGGTAAAAAGGGACGGGGAAGTGGACGTGATCCTGATAGTTCAGGGCGCGGGTCAGGACGCGGAGAAACTGTGCCTGGTGCCAGAGCACAAGAAAGAAAGACATCCACCATACCTAGCTTCATGTCTAATTTTACAGGGCGTCGCAGGACATCACTCTCGCGGTCCGACCACTGCGAACAGGTGGTCGGTTGGATGTCAGCTGATACTGCTTCCAGTCGGTTAAGCACCACCCTGTCTTCCACCAAGTCCACTCTCAGTAGCCAAGAGTCTGGTCAACATAATCCTCACTCTGATCATCCTTCCTCCCACCATACACGGTCTGGTCAAAGAAGTGATCCCACACTGGGATATAGTGATGAGCTCGTCTCATCACCAATCCTTCATTTGACCCTCTCTCCAAGCACGCTTGCAGAGGAACATGACATCTTATGCCCTGATTCACAACCTCTATAGGGTACCCAATCACAAGAAGATGACAGATGTGAACGGCATTTAAGGTCAAAGGAAGTAGTGGATGATGATGATGATGATGAGACACAGTTACCATTAAATCAACCACTATTACTGTCTCAAGACCTTGTTGAGGAGGATGTTATACAGTTGTCAATGACTGAGTATGTGGTGGGATCAAGACATGAGGAGGATGATCAGAGTGAGGAAGTGGAGGAGGACTTGGTGGACGATGAGGTGACTGACCCCACCTGGGAAGGTGTAGAGCCGAGCGATGACAGCAGTCCTGAGGGTGAGCCATCTGCAGCACCGCAACAGGCTGGAAGAGGCAGTGGTGTGGCTACAGAAAGAAGGCGGACCGCACCAAACCGGCCCGCAAATGTTCCACGGAGCACCCCCTTGCGTAAATCTCCCTTGCCAAGGGGTAGGTGTTCCGCGGTATGGCGTTTTTTTAAGGAAAGTGCGGACGACAAAAGAATTGTAGTTTGCAACCTGTGCCACACCAGAATGAGCCGAGGCATGAACACTAGAAACCTCACCACCACCAGCATGATCCGACACATGGCATCCAAGCACCGTAATAAGTGGGAGGAACGCCTGGATCGCCCATCTGTGTCTGCAGGCCACACCACTGCCTCCTCTTCCCCTGTTTTCGGTGCCGGCCAATCGCCTGTCGAAGGCGCAGGCCCGCATACCTCCCGCCCTGCACCTGTACCATCTGAAGCACCATCAGCGACCACATCCACTTCCCTGTCCCAGCACAGCGTCCAAATGTCGTTACCCCAGGCATTTGAGCGCAAGCGAAAATACCCAGCCACCCACCCACAGGCCATAGCACTAACCTCACACCTTTCCAAATTACTGGCCATCGAAATGCTGCCATTTAGGCTTGTGGACACTGAGTCCTTCCGCAGCCTGATGGCAGCAGCTGTCCCTCGGTACGCGGTCCCCAGCCGCCACTACTTTTCCCGGTGTGCCATCCCCGCATTACACCACCATGTGTCCCGTAACATCACCCGTGCCCTGACCAACGCAGTTACTGGGAAGGTCCACTTAACGACTGACACATGGACAAGTGCTTGTGGCCAGGGACGCTACATTTCCCTGACGGCACACTGGGTGAATGTCGTGGAGGCTGGGAGCGACTCGGACCCTGGGATGGCACGGGTGCTACCCACGCCGAGGATTGCGGGCCCTACCTCCATCAGGGTTTCCACCAGCACCTACGTTATTGGCTCCTCCTCCTCCGTTTCCACCTCCGAATTCTCTACACGCAGCGCCACTCCCCCATCAGCCAGTAGCTGGAAGCAGTGTAGCACTGCAGTGGGGAAGCGTCAACAGGCCGTGCTGAAGCTGATCTGCCTTGGGGACAAACAGCACACGGCCTCAGAGCTGTTGCAGGGGATTAGTCACCAGACCGAGCAGTGGCTCTCGCCACTCAACCTGCAACCAGGCATGGTTGTGTGTGATAATGGGCGTAACTTGGTGGCGGCTTTGGAGCTCGGCAAGCTCACACACGTACCATGCCTAGCGCATGTATTTAATTTAGTGGTTCAGCGATTTCTAAAAACCTACCCCAATGTGCATGATCTCTTGACCAAGGTGCGCCCAGTGTGTGCACATTTCCGTAAGTCATCTACAGCTTCGGCCGGCCTGTTGAAGCTGCAGCAGCGCTTACAATTGCCAGCTCACCGGCTGCTGTGTGACGTGAGCACGCGCTGGAACTCCACCTTCCACATGTTGGCCCGGCTTTGTGAGCAGCAGAGGGCAGTAGTGGAGTACCAGCTGTTACACGGTCGTCGCCTCTCCGTTCAACTTCCTGTAATCAGAAGTGAGGAGTGGGAATGGATGTCAGACCTCTGTGAGGTTTTACGCAATTTTGAGGAATCGACACAGATGGTGAGCGGCGATAACGCTATTATCAGTGTAACCATCCCACTTCTGTGTCTACTGAAACGCTCGCTGCTCACAATTAAAACCGACGCTTTGCATGTGGAAGAGGTGGAAATGCGGGAGGAAGAGCTTACACAAGGTGATAGCCAGAGCACCCTCACTTCGTCTTCTCAGCGACAATTGGAGGAGGCGGAGGAGGAGGAGGAGGAGGAGGAAGACACGGTTGCCTCCGCTACAGAGGGTAGCCATGGAACTTTAGTTCCATCTCTTCAGCGTGGGTGGGCAGAAGAGGAGGAAGAGGATGAGGAGATTGAGAGTCATCCTCCTGGTGAGGACAGCGAAATCTTGCCTGTTGGTACTCTGGCACACATGGCTGACTTTATGTTAGGCTGCCTTTCCCGTGACCCACGCGTTATACGCATTTTAGACAACACGGATTACTGGGTGTTCACCCTTCTGGACCCCCGCTACAAAGAGAATTTCTCATCTCTCATTCCTCCGGTGGAGAGGACAAGCAAAATGGTGCAATACCAGAAGGTTCTTGTTGAAAAATTGCTCCAAAATTTTCCATCTGACAACGCTGGCGGCAGAGTACGTGCTACCTTGGCCAACCGAGAAGGGGAGAAAAGGGGAGCACACAGCAGTTCCGACAAAGGCAGGGCAACACTCTCCAAGGCGTGGGACACCTTTATGACACCCCGCCAGCACCCTCACCCTGATGCGCAGCCTAGTGTCACAAGGAGGGAAAAGTTTTGGAAGATGGTGAAGGAGTACGTAGCAGACCGTGTCAGCGTCCTCAATGATCCCTCTGTGCCTTACAACTACTGGGTGTCCAAGCTGGACACGTGGTATGAACTGGCACTCTACGCCTTGGAGGTGCTGGCCTGCCCTCCCGCCAGCGTTCTGTCTGAGCGGGTATTTAGTGCTGCTGGTGGCATCATAACAGATAAGCGTATCCGCCTTTCCACCGACAATGCTGATAGGTTGACACTTATAAAAATGAACAAGGCCTGGATTTCCCCTGACTTCTCCACTCCACTGGAGGAAAGCCCCGGGGGAACATAAACTCACTTTATATATGTTATTTACAATGATGGGAATACTCTGTATTCCCATTCACCCCTTCCACCCAAAAAACGGGTATATGGTTGACTCTTAATCTTCTCATCCTCCTCCTCCTCTTCCATATACCCTGGGATATAATTTTTATATAGGGCCAGCTCACCAGCGGGCCCTGTTTGACAATTTTTGTATAGGTCAGCTCACCAGCGGGCCTTATCATATAATGTTTTATTGGGTCAGCTCTCTAGCGGGCCCTCTCATATAATGTTTTATTGGGTCAGCTCTCTAGCGGGCCCTCTCATATAATGTTTTATAGCGTCAGCTCACTAGCGGGCCTTCGCATATAATGTTTAGGATGGTCAGCTCCGCAGCAGACCCTCACCCATAATGTTTTAGATGGATCGCTCAGCGCACGTTTCCCTCTTAATCATGGCCCCAGTTCTGAAAAATCGAGGAAATTTTTGGGAGAATTTGCCTTTGCGCACGTTTCCCTCTTAATCATGGCCTCAGTTCAATAAAATCAAGGAAATTTTTGGGAGAATTTGCCTCTGCGCACGTTTCCCTCTTAATCATGGCCTCACTTCAGAAAATCGAGGAAATTTTTGGGAGAATTTGCAGATGATATACAAGTAAATATACAGCAAATATTGTTTGGTAACAATTTTTCGCCTAAAGTCGTTTTTATTTTCCTTTTTGTGTGTTTTACGGTCAGTCTGTAAAAATGGCGTACTACGGGCGAAAGATCGTTCCCAGCAGCAATGTTGGAGTCCAAGATGCATCCAGACATCCTCCCTATGCTGTCCCTGAACCATTTCTGTGGTGTTTCCATCATTTTCTGCCCTTTTCCTATGGACCAGACACCCTCCCCTCATCAGAGCAGGGGGTGCCTGGTGTAATGCTCGAGTCCTCCCATTGACTTCAATGGGGCTCGGGTGCTCGGCCGAGCACTCGAGCCTCCGGGGGTGCTCGGTCAGAGCACCCGAACACCCGAGCATTGGGGTGCTCGCTCATCACTAGTCACTATACTTCACTGGACATCAGTGGGCAAACCTCTGTTTCCATTACACTGCAACAAAATTGCACTGCAGCTCCTGTTTGATGTCAGGATCAAATCTCTATTTCTCTCTAGTGTGTAGAGCTCTGCCTGGAAGCCATTTCCTTGTAGCCCAGCAGAGGCATCACTTCCTGTCATAGTAGGCAATGGGCAGTTCTCCTAGTGATTAGAACTCTGTGCTTTGCAATCTAAATTCAGGGACTTTATATTGTCCCTGAAGGAGGCTGCCAGGGACACGGGGCACATATTTCAAATCAGGGACTGTCCCTGACAATCAGGGACACGTGGTCACCCTAGTCCCGACCAACATTTGCAGTAAGTTGGGCTTCCTCCAACTCCCCAATATTATGTGGCTTGTAGCAAATCCCCTTTAATATACCTGGGAACATTTTGAAACATAGAATTTGACGGCAGATAAGAACCATTCAGCCCATCTTGTTGCCCATTTTCCTACTGTAAAACCCTCAAAACGTACTTGGTCCTTGGTCTTGTCTTATGTTCAGGACAGCCTATCCCATGCATGCTTACATTCCCTCACTGTATTAACCTCTACCACTTCTGCTGGTAGGCTATTTCACTTATCTACTACCCTCTCAGTGAAGTAAAACTTTCTTACGTTACGTCTAAAACTGTATCCCTCTAGTTTTGTTGAGGACTCCCCAGAGAAGAGAGTCCTGTGGTACCGATGGGAGACAAAAATGATGTGATTTGTGTAAAAATGGGGTGAGGCTTTATCACGAGTGGGGGCAGAGCTTGAATAATAAAAAAAAGTATACAGAATAAGCTGGGGATGGAGGAGAAATGGGCGGGGAGTGGAAGGAGCGGATGTGGGCAGAGTTTCATTAGAAACTACCCATATCCGGAGAATGTGTGCCCCCAGCGTGTATTTCAACCCACAGGGCCTCTTTTCATTGGACCTTGATTTTATATCTTCCCTTATACTAGGTTTTAAGGCATGCTTTACATATAGGCATACCTCCCCCCTCCCATTTTATTAACCCCATCCCTCATAAAAAGTGGATAGCCCTCCAGATTGACTACTAAGTCATATGTATCATCTAACCAGGTTTCAGACTTAGTTTAATTAACTTTATTTGTATAAAAGTGCAGTTACAGACCAGGGCTAGTCCTTCACCTATTCCCACGGTCAGTAGCGTAACAATAGGGGTCTCAGGGGTCGTACCTGAGACCAGGCCCATCACTCCAGGGGCCTGGCCGCCCCCTGTGACCCCCCTGCCCGGCCCCGCAATATGCTGAGGTCTGTGCCTTCTTCTGCATAGACCTCTAGCAGCTGAGTGTCCTCTTCGGCTCTTTAGTAATGCAGAGCGCAGGGAGATGACATCATATCTCAGTGCTCTGCATTACTGAAGAGAAGACCGTGTGGGAGCTCCAGCAGTATAGAGGTCTGTGCGAAGGAGGCACAGACCTCTCCTGCCATGCTGCTGAACCACCAGGGAGGTAGGAAACGGACACTAGGGGGCAATGTGAGGCCAATGTGGAGATGGGAGCAATATGGAGATGATGGGGGGCAATGATGAGATGATGGGGTGCAATGTGGAGATGATGAGGGCAATGTGAAGATTGGGAGCATTGTGGAGGCGTCCAGTGGAGATGGCCAATAGGGGGAGGGGCAGTGTGGTTGGGGGGTCCCATAGCAACTTTTGCATCAGGGCCCGCTTGTTTCTTGTTACACCTCTGCCCATGGTTTAACCCTTAATGGCCGATGATGTGCCAGGATCGCTCACACATACTGGCTCTCCAAACAAATTAAGAAAAAAGGTTGTTGGTCCTCCGGTGCAGCCAACCCCTGGACCGCCAGTCCTTAAGGGGTTAATCTATTAGAAGGTTTGATTATAAAAAAAATATTTATATTATACAGCTTTTTCATGCTTGGATACAACAATGGTCCTGTCGCTTCTGGCAGTAGCTTTATTGTAAAGTAATAACGGTTTAAACTGTTACTAAGGAGTCTATTGATAGATTTACGCTATCATAACACTGCACAATCTGTTGATTTAATAAAACCTAGTGATGGATATTTCATGTCAAGATACACAAAGACATTCATCTCGCAAACAGATCTGTATGTCGGGTGATTTGGGCTCTTGCAGGACCGGAGAAACGACGTGATGTTTGGCTGCTGAAGCTGGAAGCAGCCACTATACATGTGTGACGGTGAGAAAATATATGGAGAACTCCTCTGTACTATCTTCATAGTATTTGAGACATAAAGAGTGTTATTTCAATACTGTCAGAGTTGTAGTACAAGAGTGATTGAATGATAAAGTATCCCCCCTCCTGCCCCTTTTACCTAGTATAAGCCACCTCCCCTCAGATGTGGAATCTGGTCTCTTGACCGGACATATCACAGCAAGGGACAATCTTCTTACTGTGATCATAAGGAAAACCCTGCCCCCCTTGACAGGTTTTTCAGGTTTTTCCTTATGATCACTGAAGATTGTCCCTCTCTGTGATCCATCCAGCAGTCTTGCTGCTCTGAGCTGAGCAGTGTTACATCAGTAAAAGGGGCGGGAGGGAGATACTTCATCATTCAATTACTCTTGAACTATAACTCTGACATGATTGAAATAACACTCTCCAAAGTCCAAATACTATGATGATTAATTAGAGCTGATTTTATTATGAAACATTACTATCCCTTTAACACTATCCTTGTAGCAGTCAGTGCCCTGTATACTGTATTTATAATGATACTAACTCTTCAAGTTGACATCTCCTATTCACTGAATGTATAATATGCAAGTCAAATTGTATGTATGTATGTGTGTATATATATATATATATATATATATATATATTTATATATTTGTTTAATTTATATTTTTTTAATTTTCAACTTATTTCTTACACTGTTATGTCTCTGACAGCGACCTCTTTAGACCCCTGTTTCCGGAGAGCTTTCAGATTAGTCAGTCATCCGTCAAAGCAGGACAGTGAAACTATGTAACACGATGTAAAATGCTCTGCATGCTGTTTTTATCTGGAAGCAGGTTACTCTGATGTGGGGATAGTCTGAAATTGTATCACTCTTGATTTCACGTTCTTTGACAGAAAGCTTACTGAAAAAAGAGATCCAGGCAGCTCACTGTCAGCAACATAAAAAAAATATAGATAATTTAAATTTAAATATTATGTACTTGTCAAATATGGGAAGTGAACAAGCAGGATAACTGTCTCTTTATCCTTATAATGGATCAGGAAGGTGAACGACCCAGCCCTAAAAGAATTAAGGAGGACTGTTCATTCGGTGGAATAACGGGCGATCTTTTAACTGTTTCAACGCTGGATCACTCACTCCGGCTCATCACGTGTAGAGTGTACAATGCATTGATTCACAATTCACGTTTGCGTTCCATTTGCCATGTAATTAACCCTTTGAGTGCCAGAGAGTTATCCAGTGCCCTGCGTTGCAAGGCATTGGATACCTCTCTGGCATGTCAAAGGGTTAAATTCTCCTCTTGCTTTTTCATTTTGAATCGGAAGTCAAGAGAGGTCTGTACGGAAATACATGACTTGCAACTTTTCTTTCTAATTTCACTTTTTCCTCTCCCCTTCAACTCTTAAGCAACTTTCATTACTCATTTTGGCAAAAACAAGGAGTATTTGTTTCCCAACAGCTCCTTGAGGAACATAAAACATCCCAGATGGTTGGTCAGGCCCTTGGCAGTATGTAACGAAGATGGGAGCCAGGACTTGGAAGACATCGGCCGGCCTGGGGTTTGTAAATAATGAACAGAGCAGATTAATAACATGACGCTCTGCACTTAGACCTGCACTTCTGCACCCAGTACACTGAACTTAAAGGGATAGTAATACTTCGTTTTAACTTTATTTTATTTTGTAGGCATTAAAAAAACATGAACAATATAAGTCTTATCTCTCAAACATTTATGGTTTGAGAGATATTCACAAGCAAAGTTTCCCCTCCTGCCCCTTTTACCTAGTGTAAGCCATCTCTTCTCAGATGTGGAATGCAGTCCATAGACCAGACAGATAACAGCAGGGGACAATCTTCTTCCTATGAGAACAATGAAAGCCCTGCCCCCCTTGACAAGTTTTTCAGGTTTTTCCCTTATCTTAATTTAAGATTGTCCCTCTCTGCAGTCTACCTGGGCACCTCCCTTCTGATCTGGCTGAACAGTGTTACATCAGTAAAAGGGGCAGGAGGGGGATACTTTATCATTGAATTACTCTTGAACTACAATTCTGACAGAACTGAAATAACACTCTCCAAAGTCCAAATACTATGATGATTAATTAGAGCTGCTTTTATTATGAAACATTACTATCCCTTTAATGCACAAAACACAATAGGTGAGGTGCTTACCAAAGGCATCACAGCGGACAAATCCCCAAATTCTCCTTGATATAAAAGGGGATTTTAATTTCTTGAATACTAGAGAGGGCTTCAAAGCTTTGCTTTGCGATGTGTTGGAGACCTCCTTAGCATTCAAGAGATTAAAGGGATAGTAATGTTTCACAAAAACAGCAGCTACAGTCAATCTTCATAGTATTTGGGCCATAGAGAGTATTATTTCATTACTGTCAGAGTTGTAGTTCAAGAGTAATTGAATGATGAAGTATCCCACTCCCACCTCTTTTACCTAGTGTAAGACACCTCCCCTCAGATGTGGAATCTGGTCTCTTGACCGGACAGATCACAGAGAGGGACAATCTTCTTACTGTGATCATAAGGAAAACACTGCCCCCCTTGACAGGTTTTTCAGGTTTTTCCCTTATGTTAATTGAAGATTGTCCCTTTCTGAAATGCACTTGGACACCACCCTGCTGCTCTGAGCTGAGCAGCATTACATCAGTAAAAGGGGCGGGAAGGGGACACGTTATCATTCAATTACTCTTGTACTACAACTCTGACAGTATTGAAATAACAGTCTCCAAGGCCCAAATACTATGAAGATTAATTGGAGCTGCTTTTATTGTGAAACATTACTATCCCTTTAAAAGCCCTAATGCGTTGCACACCCCCTCTGGCACTCAAAGTGTTAACCCTTTGTGTGCCGGAGAGGTATGCAAAGCATTGCTTATACTGTGAACAGCTGGGTCACAACATAAATTGATCAAGCAGGTTACTACAATTTATACTGTTATAAAGTTAGTTACTGCAACTTATCCGTGATCGAGTGGGTTACTAAAACTTATACTGTAATCAAGCAGGTTACTACAGTTTATACTGTTATCAAGTTAGTTACTACAACTCATCCGTGATTGAGTGGGTTACTAAAACTTATACTGTAATCAAGCAGGTTACTACAGTTTATACTGTTATCAAGTTAGTTACTACAACTTATCCATAATCAAGTGGGTTACTACAACTTATACTGTTATCAAGCAGGTTACTATAACATATTGTGACTAAGCTGGTTACCATTAATTTTATTATGATCAGGTGGTTTATTTCAATTTATATTAAAATGAAGTTGGTTACTACAACACTGCAATCAAGAGGGTTACTAAAACTTTGACTGTGACAAAGTGAAAGATAGATGGTTAGACAGACAGATCTATAGATAGAATAGCGAATGCTGCATGGCGTTGTCCATGGTATTTGGCACTTTGTGTGGTGGACCTCGAGGAACCACTGCAAGTTAATGGCGATAAAGCTCACTGCAGTGATTTTGACAGACGTGGCAAGAAAGGCTTTCCCCCCCCCTGGCCACGCCTGCCAAAGCCACCACCCTTGTGAATCTCACTGCATTGATTTAAACATGAGTCCACCAATTGACTGGTTGTAGGCAATCGACATCCCCCTGCCACCCCAGCAATGGTGTACAGTAAATCAAAAACAGATTTTTATATACGTAGATAGACAGACAGATAATTTATAGTCTTTACATAATCTGGAGCTTGAAAAAAATTCCGCATTATCAGCGGTTTGATGATAAACCACCCAGCATGTCACTTCTGACAAGTAAGGGTTAAAAACTTATGAGTTTCTGGAGCTGAGCTGACATAACTGTGTCTGAAATGTTTCCACTAATCCCGGCTCATTGCACATAACTAGAACTGAACATGACAAAATATCTTCTCAGTTCACTGTACATGAAGCAATTGGTAACAGTCTAGAGGTTTCCCGCTGACCCTCAACAAGATGTCAGCTGATTGGATGCATCATTCCATAAAGAACAGCCAATGAAATGTCACATCTGGGAGAGTTTAACCTTTCAGCAAATGCAAGGAGAATCAGATTAAAATTCGAGAGCGACAGATGAATAAAATAAGCTTTCTACTTAAAAATATTCAGTATAATTCTAAATAATATAGTAGGTGTTTCCATCTAATAAGAGATTAATTTGGACAGATTGATATTCAGTGTGTGGGTTTTAGATTTTATTTATGCACATTTGGTGGGCTTCTGTTTAACGGCTGTCATATTTTCTAGCCCAAAATGTAACTGGGATCTTTCATATTTTACACCACTTATTTTATTTAACTGTAAATGATTAACCCCTTGGATGCTTGTGTAGAAATGCGCTGGAGTTGTCTTTAGCATTCGTAACACGTAATAATTAAATTAACAACTCAACGTTTGAAATTAAGGAGTGACAATTAAAGGGATAGTAATACTTAAAATGTAAAAAAAAAAAATGTTGTAGGGTTTATCCCCCTGAGTACAACAAAGTAATCCCACTGCTGAAAGGTGTTTCATTCAAAAGTTATTAATTAAAGTTGAATTTTTTAGGTGCAATATCACAGTGGCCTGAAATTGTACAGTGGAGCTGTTGCTACACCATCCTATGGAGATTTATGGTCCCGGGACCAGAGCTGTCCATAGGATCGTGTAGCAACAGCGCCACTGTACAATTTCAGGCCACTGTGATATTGCACCTAAAAAAATTCAACTTTGAAAATTAATAACTTTTGAATGAAATACCTTTCAGCAGTGGGAGTACTCTTGTTTTACTCAGGGGGATAAACCCTACAACATATATTTTTTACATTTTAAGTATTACTATCCCTTTAAGACACAAAGCATGTTTTAGAAAAAAATTACATGATTGTGGATCTGTCGTCTTGCATTTAAGTAGTTAAATATGCATATATGAAAACTTCACTACATAGTTACATAGTAGTTTAGGCTGAAAAAAGACTTGCGTCCATCAAGTTAATCCATTTTCCTATTCTTGTTTACCGCTTACCAAAAGAAAGCAAAAAGCCCCAGCTTCAGCAATTTCAAATTCTGCTTTCAATAGGGGAAAAATTCCTTCCTGACTCCAAATGGATTTCTCCTTGGATCAACAAGCACTAAATAAATATTAATCCCCACACCAACATACATAGCCCTCTATATTCTGCTCTTTTAAAAAAGTATCCATGCTCTTTTTAAAGGAGCAGTAAACTTTTTTTTATGAAAAAATATATATTGTAGGGATTTTCCTACTGAGTAAAATAAGGGTACTCCCACTGCCGAGAGATTTATATTTCCAGAGTTATTACAGTTTAAACCCATGTTTTTTTTTTACATTAGCAGTGCCCTCTAGTTGTCAAATTCTAATTAGATTTCCTGTTAGATTCTAATGGAGAGGAAAGTCAGAAAAGTCAGAGATAAACAGTTCTCCATAGAATGTGATGGAAACTGCTGAGTCACTTCCTGTCAGAACTATCAGGAAGTAAACACAGTAAATTCACATCCTGTCAGTTAGAACTATCAGGAAGTATACACAGTAAATTCACATCCTGTCAGTTAGAACTATCAGGAAGCAATTGCACAGTAAATCCACTTCCTGATTATTTAAACTGCTATAAATTTTGATTAAAACACCTGACAGCGATGGGAGTGACCTTGTTTTATTCAGCAGGAAATGTTCTATAAAATATGTGTTTTCACAAAAAAAAAGTTTACTGCTCCTTTAAAGGCATCTAATGTATTCGATAGCACCACCTCTTCAGGCAGTGAATTCCATAACTTTATTGTCCTTATCATAAAGAATCCCTTCCGCTGTTGTAGACAAAATCTCCTTTCCTCAAGTCTAAGCAGATGACCCCTTGTCCTGTGTACTGTTCTGTTAATGAACAGGTCTTTGGAGAGCTCTTTGTATTGGCCCTGAACATATTTATATAATGTTATCATATCCCCTCTAAGACGCCGTTTCTCTAGCGTGTGCAAATGTAACTTTTCTAGCCTTTCTTCATAACTAAAACATTCCATTCCCCTGATCAGTTTTGTAGCCCTCCTCTGCACTTTCTCCTATTCCATAATATCCTTTTCCAGAAAAGGTGCCCAGAATTGAACAGCATATGCGAACTGTGAACTTCTCATAATGAGGATCTCTCTGCAGCAGCGAGATTCATTAACATATGGTGTTACACAGAAGAGACTATTACTTTCACTTTTCAGGAAAAAAGCATGAATATCCTCTAAAACTACATATCTGCTTGTATTTTGGCTAACATGATACAGAAACAGTTTGGAATTACGTTTTCAGATATGCAACCTTGAATTTAAGGTAACAGTCTCGATTTAATTAATGAGGGAGAGAGAAGCAGATGGAATGATAGTGAATGACAACATTTTATAGTTAAGTTTTTTTAGCATTTTCATATCAACAAACCCTGTGCCGTTTATTCATTATGAGCTGTCAGTTAGTATGAAAGATTACTTGTGAACAGTCTGTCAGTTCTATATACGAATAAATATTATGCAAGTGAGCACTCTAATAGTTTTAAATATATTTATTGATGTAAACATTATTTCACAGTTTCAGCAGTGCACATAGGTGTTCAAATCTTCTTCTGTCAAGCATCATTGACCATAGTGTGACTGCAGATTATGGTCTCAGCAGGACAGATTTGAGTCATAGGGCCACATGTTCAAAGAAGTAGTGAAATAGCTTTTGTTGTTTGTAACAACTTTTCAGAGTACAGTGTCGTTGGGATCATTAATATTTTCAGAGAGTGTCGGTTGTGATAAAAAAATATGTAGTTTGTCGTGACTGAAATTGTCGTATGTAAAGACAAAAAAGTATTACCTAACGACAAAAATGTCTTACCTAACGACTAAAATTCTCACATTCAGAATTTCACATTCCCTCCACTTTTTTCTTAACGCACAAATTTTGTCGTTTAAAAGACTTTTTTTTGTTTTTAGTTACGACAAATTTTCTTTTCCTCTATACGACACTGGAGAATAGTTTAGCCCCGCCCTTGCCCCGCCCCTTTGCCCGGCAATTCTGGAGACGTGTCATACACAACAGACATTAGTAGTTTTTTGTCATTATATGTCGTTCAAGCATACAATTACTTATTTTTGTCGTTCATATGTCATTATCCCTTTGAACATATGGCCCATAATGTTTAACAAGTTACCAAAGGTTACACAGAATAGTGCTTTAGAGCAGATACTTTATATGTCACAACAATTTTTACCTAAAACATAAGAATTGGAAGATAGGACCTGAAAGGACACATAGAGGCAAGCATGAGTGAGTAGTAAATTCAAGTATGCTACATGCTTAATTATCCATATCCTTTTAGATCCTGCCAGGTTCTGTTTTCTGGTGTCCAATCTCGCATTGTACAACCGGACATGATATTTCGCTTCCGCCCTCAATTCTGGTAGTACCATTAGAAGACAGGACCCAGAAGACCTAAAGAACAGAGCGTCAAGTAGTGAAGAGAGCTACAAATTCAAATATGCTGCCCAGTAGATGGGCAACCTGATTAAAATATGACTTTGATTGTAAAGGTAAAGTCATTCTTTTAAAGCGGAACTAGCACCGCAAAACAATTTAACATAAAGGGATAGTAATACTTCGTTTTATCTTTATTTTATTTTGTAGGCATTAAAAAAACATGAAGAATGATATAAGTCTTATCTCTCAAACCTTTATGGTTTATGGGATATTCACAAGCAAAGTTCCCCTCCCGCCCCTTTTACCTAGTGTAAGACATCTCTTCTCAGATGTGAGTCTGGTTGTAAGACCAGACAGATAACAGAAGGGGACAATTTTCTTTGTATGAAAACAATGAAAGCCCTTCCCCCCTTGACAAGTTATTCAGCTTTTTCCCTTATCTTAATTGAAGATTGTCCCTCTCTGCAGTCTACCTGGGCACCTCCCTTCTGATCTGGTTGAACAGGGGGGGGAAACTTTGCTTGTGAATATCTCTTAAACCATAAAGGTTTCAGAGATAAGACTTATATCGTTCTTCATGTTTTTTTAATGCCTACAGAATAAAATAAAGTTAAAATGAAGTATTACTATCCCTTTAAATAACTCCCCTTCTGGCGACTAGCTGCTTAGTAGCGCTAGTCGCCAGAATTATTACCTTATTAAATAGATTTCTGCTTTCTTCCATGGCTGACAGGCAGGACAGATCGTGGACATTTTGCCATTGACATAGCCGCGCTCCTGCGCTGTCAGTCCCTTCTGGAGCCGAACGGCTCCTAGCAACGCCTCCTAGAGCCGGCTGGGACTGACAGAGCAGGTGCGTTGACGTCATTACGTCATTACGTCAAGATGTTCGCGCACTGTCCTGCCTGTCAGCTGGGGAAGAAATGAGAAATCTATTTAATAAGGTAATAATTCTGTTGTTATGCGGTTGTAGTTCTGCTTTAACCCCTTAAGGACCGGCACGCGCACGCGCGGCTGGCACTTGCGGACCACGGGGCATTTTTTTTTATTGGCGCTTCCGGTTCAGGACTTCCAGAGTGGCATGCAGCCGCGACGGGAGTCCTGAACGCCATGCCGTGCCAGGACCGTCATTGGTCCTTAAGTGCCGGACAGCCGTCACGGTCCTGGCACGACAATGGTCCTTAAGGGGTTAAGTCTAAAATGCCTGATATTTGAGCAAATGCTTCACTTTAATCTATGATAAACATGGGGATTTAGTGTAGAGAGTATACTGTTCAGCTAACTTCCCATTTTGGGTGTATAACCCAGTATGGGTAACCCAGTATGGGAAGTCAGCTGGGTTTTTCTATGCGCTGGAATGGAGCAAAACATCTTCCTAACAAAAAACATCTTCCTAACAAAAAACATCTTCCTAACAAAAAACATCTTCCTAACAAATCATCCTAACAAATAATCATAATGTAAAGTGGAAATGCATTGATAACAAATCAGATTTAGAGAGGATGGAAGTGACGGCCATTTCTTATCAAGGCTCTTTAATTCCTTCTCATTTAGAAAAGCTCTAATGGATTTAAAAGAAAACTCTAATGCATTGCAAAACACAGGGGCAATGTGATTCTACAGTATACCAGGCTCGGGATCGATTTTCAAGCGCTGTATCTGTCTCATGCCAATTTACTAAGCTACTTAAGCAGAAAATTCTACCCTAATTGACTCTTGTACCAATTGGAGAGCAGTTCGATTCTTATGTGCCTTGTTTATTAAACAAAATGCAGAGTATATATGATGTAAAATTACTCCGTTCTCCTGCAAATACTATGGGGCAGGTGTAATGGGCTGGTAATAAAGACTTAATGACCGAGGAGTGTTTGCACCAATATGCACTACAGAGACGCTATGCTATTGACATATCGCTGAGTACCCCTGGTGGAACTGGATGTTAATGCCAGTGGAGTTTCAATGGCAGATGCCTACCCCTCCCCACATGCCACTGAAGCTGGTATTCTAAGGCCTGAAGCAATTCTGGCCAGACCATCTGCACCATAGGAGCAAATAATAATTTCCATGGATTTAAATCTAATTTTTAACTCCTGAATGCTAGAGAATAGTGTTGAGCGAGCATGCTCGGCCGATGCTCGGATCGGCTCGAGCATCGCTCTGCTCGGCACATGGCGGTACTCGTACGAGTACCGCCATGTGCTCGCCCGCCATGTTCGGGTGGCAGGGATCTGTGCCGAAGGAGGCACAGATCTTACAGACGCTCCGCTGGACCACCAGGGACTGGAGGTAGGGGGCATTGCGGAGATGAAGGGGGCATTGCGGAGATGAAGGGGGACATTTTGGAGATGAAGAGGGACATTGTGGAAGGGGGACATTGTGGAAGGGGGGCATTGCGGAGATGAAGGGGGCATTGCGGAGATGAAGGGGGACATTGTGGAAGGGGGACATTGCGGAGATGAAGGGGGACATTGTGGAAGGGGGACATTGTGGAAGGGGGACATTGCGGAGATGAAGGGGGCATGAAGGGGGCATTGCGGAGATGAAGGGGGACATTGTGGAAGGGGGACATTGTGGAAGAGGGGCATTGTGGAGATGAAGGGGGGCATTGACCAGGCACCCTCCCCTCATCAGAGCAGGGGGTGCCTGGTGTAATGCTCGTGTCGCCCCATTGAATTCAATGGGGCTCGGGTGCTCGGCCGAGCACTCGAGCCTCCGGCGGTGCTCGGTCAGAGCACCCGAGCACCCGAGCATCGGGGTGCTCGCTCAACACTACTAGAGAAGTCTCTAATGAATTGAGACCACTCCACCATTCAAAGGGTAACTTGCCACATTATCAGGAGACTAGTCTTCTGCTTTTTACATAGTAAGTAACATAGTAAATTAGGTTGAATAAAGACACAAGTCCATTAAAGGGATATAAAAGTCCCAAAAAACTATGTTCTAAATCGTAGCTGCACTAAAAAAAACACTTAATATGCTTAATCCTTTCTCTCAAACCATTATGGTTTGAGAGATGTAAGAAAATAAAGACCTCCGCTCCCTCACCCTTCTCATGTGTCCGCTGTACAGCGGACGTCATGAACTACTGGTTCCGGGACCAGATGGTGGCTCTTCAGGAGCGCTGTCATCTAGATATCTAAGTATAATTACTTCATCGGAATGGTCTACAACGTGTGCTTACAAGCCAGGCACACGTTGTAGACCACACAGATGAAGTAATTATAGTTAGATATCCCGATGTCAGCACTCCTGAAGAGCCACCTACAGTCGGGCAACTGGATTCTGCCTCTGACAGCTTTACAGCTCGTCAGGCAGAAAGGGGAGGGAACGGAGGACTTTATTTTCTTATATCTCTCAAACTATAACGGTTTGAGAGAAAGGTTGAAGCGCATTAAGTGTTGTTTTAGTGCAGCTACCATTTAAAACATACTTTTTTGGGGGACTTTACTATCCCTTTAAGTTCATCCTTTGCCTCATACCCTAGTGACATGAGAACTGAGTAGCTTTCCTGCTACCAAATAAGTTAGTAATTTGTCAGACCTTCCTGATTTGCCTACTAATATACAGTATAACCCTGTATGTTCCCTTTTGAAAGAAATGTATCTAATCTTCTCTTAATTGTGTCCAATGTATCTGACATTGCCACCTCTTTGGGCAATGAATTTCACAATTTAACAGACCTTACTGTAAAAACACCTCTTCCTCTGCTGAAGTCTAAATCTCCTTTCCTCTAATCTCAAGGAGTGTCTCTGGTCACCTGATCAGGCCTTGGAATAAATAGTTCACCACAGAGATCCTTGTATTGACCTCTCATATACTTGTACAATGTGATAAGATCTCCTCTTAGTCGTCTTTTCTCTAGAGTAAATAAACCAAGTTTGTCTAGTCGTTCCTCATACATCAAGTCCTTCATTCCCTTAATTGTGTTGCTCTTCGCTGTACCCTCTCTAGTTCTAGTATATCCTTTTTCAGAACAGGTACCCAAAACTGCACTGCATATTCGAGGTGAGGTCTTACCAATGATTGTACAATGGCAAAATGATGTTATCCACTGTTTTTTGCAGATTTTACCTGCCTTGCCACATTATATCAATGAGAATTTTGTAACATTTTAACTGCCCCTGTGGTGCAGTTCTTTTCCTCCAGAATTGCCCTGGGTCTTCTTAGAACATAAGACTCAGAGAATCAGAGAAACCGCCTGCTCTAAACAGGTTAACAGGCAATGTATATAAATTCCGCAAAACGCGTTGTCAGAACTAGGAAAGATTTTTCATAGAATACAAATGATGAAATCAGTTGGGGAAAGTAAACAGCAGGAAAAAATAACAAAACAAAAAGCAAAGAAACTGTGGGAAGCATAAAATCTATACTTTTGTCTTTCAATACTGATAAAATATTAACCCATAATATAGAGGTCTGCAGTTCTGGAGGCAGATTAAGGGGTTCGCCTACAGTGAATTGAATAATTCTATTCTGTGTTTCATTGCATCTTATCTAATAAAATCTCATATTTCTGTAAATAAACAATAAGATGCTGATGAGAATCTAATGCAAAACAGTAAAAATGCAAAATGAAATTCACAGCAGAATCGCTGTAGAAAGCTGGCCAGTTGACAGAGCTGATATATTCTTATCCCCTTATGTTTATTCATTTAAAACACATTACCAAGAAAGACACACTGAGATGTGCACATACGTTTCAAGAGCCCCCTGGATTACAGTGAAATGAACAATATGTACAAGTCATCCAAATATTTAAAGGTAAAGAATGCCGTGATAGCTTCAAATACTGCATTTAGTTTCCCTTGATACTCGTGTTTCCTGTTGCTCAATCCCCGATTCCCCTATTTCGGAAATCTCGGACTTCCCCAACAACTTCTGTGTGGTTAGATCACATGGACAATTTTCTCCGCATGGAACACTGCCACTTAAAGAATAGTAATGTTTCATAATTAAAGCAGCTCTAACTATTCATCATAGTATTTGGACTTTGGAGAGTGTTATATCAATTCTGTCAGAGTTGTAGTTCAAGAGTAATTCAATGACAAAGTATCCCCCTCCCGCCCCTTTTACTGATGTAACACTGCTCAGCCAGATCAGAAGGGAGGTGCCCAGGTAGACTGCAGAGAGGGACAATCTTCAATTAAGATAAGGGAAAAACCTGAAAAACTTGTCAAGGGGGCAGGGTTTTCATTGTTCTCATAGGAAGAAGATTGTCCCCTGCTGTTATCTGTCTGGTCTATGGACTGGATTCCACATCTGAGAAGAGATGACTTACACTAGGTAAAAGGGGCGGGAGGGGAAACTTTGCTTGTGAATATCTCTCAAACCATAAAGGTTTTAGAGATAAGACTTATATCGTTCTTAAAGTTTTTTTAATGCCTACAAAATAAAATAAAGGTAAAACGAAGTATTACTATCCCTTTAAAGGGTTAGTAATGCCCATGTTTAATTTGGAGCAGTATTGTAGATGTTAAAAAAAATAAATTATGTGGAGAAAGTCTTATCTCTCAAACCTTTACGGTTTGAGAGATATTCACCGATAAAGTCCCCCCACCTTCCCTTCTCCTGACATCATGAGATCCAGGTCCTGGGACCAGCTGGTGGCTCTGCAGCAGAGCTGAAATAGCGATATTTGAAAATAATTACTTCATTGGAATGGTCTACAAAGTGTGCCAGAGATAGCCGCTTTTAAACTTCGCTCTCCTCTGCCTCTCCCCTGACGTCAGCGTTCTTGCTGCAGCAGGGAAATCCGGTCCTGGGATTGGCGGAGGCTCTTTAGCAGAGCCGAGATCTCGTTATGGAAGACAAGATCCTTCACTAAAACAGTCTTCTACGTGTGATTGGTTACCAAGCACACATAGAAGACCGTTTTAGTGAAGGATCTTTTCTTCTATAACGAGATCTGGCTCTGATGAAGAGCATCCGCTTGATTCAAAGAAGGGATTTCCCTTCTGCAGCAAAAACGCTGACATCAAGGGAGAGGCAGGGGAGAGCAACGTTTAAAAGCGGCTATCTCGCAAACCATAAAGATTTGAGAGATGCCACTGCTGGCATTTAATTCAGTTTTACAAGGGCTTCAATATAAGGGATAGTAATTTTGAAGTATTACTATCCCTTTAAAAGAAAAAAAAATCACTCCTTAACAGATAGATTGCAAAAATTCGGAAACTGCATCTGGTCTGCAGGGTACAGAAGATTCCCTAAGCCTCTGGTACTGAAGGGAGGGGAACCACATTTCCAATCTGTCATTCCCGGACACGCGGTCACCCTTATTTCTGTGTCAGGGTTTCAATATGGCCGTGTGACTTTTCTTGTGGCGGTATGACACGTGCAAGGGGCAGAGCACGAATACCTCATTATTAACCCCTTCCCCATCAGTGTATTGCCCCCTGATTGGTCATTAACACCTTTACTGTCAATGAATTGAACTGTGACTAATAACCCTTTAACCCTTTGAGTGCCAGAGGGACACACAACACATTGCTTTGCAATGCATTGCGTACCCCTCTGGCACTGAAAGGGTTAAATGCCATACAAGTATAAATGCGTTGTTGCTTTGGATACATCTCTGTCACTGAAAAGGTTAATCAATCTCCTGGCATCTTTACTGCACATCAACTAACAGTGTACCATAGATTGTCTGACTCACACACCTGTGCTATCCCGTTCCTTCCTTCTGTGAGTTCTGTTCCTTCGTGACTGCAGCTCACTCAGTCTACGATGAGTTCATGAGCTGCAGCGCTGGTGTACATTCCGTCGCCGTCCCCTCTGTCTCACAACATGCACCAGCCAGCCAAGGAGGAGAGGACCATTGAGCAAATGCTCTCCCCTTTCATTGGCAGTGGTGGTGCGTGTTACTGTAGGTAGGCTGTGACTGGGCTCACTGGTCTGGCAAAATACGGCTGAGTGACACAGACAGCAAGACTGTCTGTACTGTGTGGGTGGCTTTGCTCATTCCAGAGCTCTTTATTATCCCGGTGGGGGGTGACTCGGGATGCAGGACACAGGCCTCAATTAAGGGACAGTCCCGGGCATTCCGGGACACGTGGTCACCCTAACTGAAGGCGGTTAACCCTTTGAGTGCCAGAGGGGTATGCAACGCATTGCTTTGCAATGCGTTGCGTACACCTCTGGCATTCAAAGGGTTATTGTTTGCAGTATAACGTCAACACGTCGTCTTGATTAGTTTTCTCTATGACTGAATTGCATTAGAGAGAGATGTTCAAAGGTGATTTCTGTGTCATTAAGGTTATAATAATAATAATACATTTACTACCTACTGGGCTCTGAATGTTGTATTTTCACATTATCTACACTAAGCACTGTAGCCAGAGGTGTCACTAGAACCCTCCAGGCCCTGGTGCAAGAAGTGCCATGGGCCCCCCCCACCCCCCAACCACATTGGCCCCTGGGCCCCACAATGCCCCATCTCCTACCTCTCTATCCCTGGTGGTCCAGTGAAGTGGCAGGAGAGAAAGGCTGGCGTGTTGCTCTCCCGTGTTGTCCTCTTCTGTAATGCAGAGCGCTGGGAGATGATGTCATCTCACAGCGCTCTGCATTACTAGAGAGCCAGAGGGAGATTGCGGGCGCCAGGCAGAAGGGTCACAGGGGGAAGCCGGGCCCATCGCTGGTGCGACTCCTGCGACCCCTATAGTTACGCTACTGACTAGCATTTTTGCTTGGAGATACAATCAAGGAGTCATGACATGCATAATTATCGGACACAGGTATGCAATGAAGATTTCTGCTATATTTTTATTTTGTGCGGCCTTGGTATACTATAGGTCTGTGATTAAAATGCTGCTGAGTCAGACATCTATATGAAATAATATTAAAGGGATAGTAATACTTCGTTTTATCTTTATTTTATTTTGTAGGCATTAAAAAAACATGAAGAACAATATAAGTCTTATCTCTCAAACCTTTATGGTTTAAGAGATATTCACAAGCAAAGTATCCCCCCCCCCCCCGTTCAGCCAGATCAGAAGGGAGGTGCCCAGGTAGATTGCAGAGAGGGACAATCTTCAATTAAGATAAGGGAAAAACCTGAAAAACTTGTCAAGGGGGGCAGGGCTTTCATTGTTCTCATAGGAAGAAGATTGTCCCCTTCTGTTATCTGTCTGGTCTATGGACTGGATTCCACATCTGAGAAGAGATGGCTTACACTAGGTAAAAGGGGCAGGAGGGGGAAACTTTGCTTGTGAATATCTCTCAAACCATAAAGGTTTGAGAGATAAGACTTATATCGTTCTTCATGTTTTTTTAATGCCTACAAAATAAAATAAAGATAAAACGAAGTATTACTATCCCTTTAACACGTAGAATGCCAGAGGGGGTATCCAACACATTACAAAACAAGGTGCTGGATTCCACACTGGCACTCAAAGGGTTTTCAACCCCTTAAAGACCAATGTCCTGCCAGGACCGTCATGGGTAAACTTGCGTTAAGGACACATGATGGTCCTGGCATGGCATGGAATTCAGGGGTCCCCGAGCAGCATGCAGCATTATGTATTTCGCCTCAATCATTAAGCATTGCAATGCTAGGTAGTGACGCTACTATTAGCGTGACTCCATCACATTGGAAGGCTTAATACATCAATCACTGCTGAACACTTGGCACTAAAGCCAAAGTCATGAGTTTGTGTTTTAAAGGCATAGTAATGTTTCACAATAAAAGCAGCTCCAATTATTCTTCATAGTATTTGGGCCTTGGGGAGTGTTATTTCAATACTGTCAGAGTTGTAGTTCAAGAGTAATTGAATGATAAAGTATCCCCCTCCCACCCCTTTTACTGATGTAACACTGCTCACCTCAGAACAGAAATGTGTTATCCAGATGGGTTGCAGAGATGGACTATCTTCAATTATCATAAGGGAAAAACATGTCAGTGGGGGCAGGGTTTTCATTGTTCTCACAGTAAGAAGATTGTCCCTTACTGTGATCTGTCTGGTCTGTGGACCAGATGCCACATCTCAGGGGAGGCGGCTTTCACTAGGTAAAAGAGGCAGGAGGGGGATACTTTATCATTCAATTACTCTTGAACTACAACTCTGACAGAATTGAAATAACACTCTCCAAAGTCCAAATACTATGAAGATTAATTGGAGCTGCTTTTATTTTGAAATATCACTACCCCTTTAAATAAATATTTCTGAACAACATTTAATCCATCCAGAATAAGAACACATTCTGTGACATTAACCCTGTGTATAGAATACCATACAGGAGATGTTTGTTCAATATGAAGGGAAGCGTGAATGCGCTCCCCGGGAGAGCTGGGAGGGAGGTGGGAGGAGAATTTGAGAACGTGGGACATCCTGCTGAGCTGTGCCAAACTTATCCTGTGCTGCAGAAAGTGGAACTGCATACGCCAGAGGAAAATTTAATTTCTAATATCTAATAAGATATGTCATTTAAAAAAAAAAATTGACAATCTATAGCCCTTTTTAATCGAGGAATGAAATATGATACAGTGTCTTGCGGGTGAAAGTTCCCCTTTAATTAGTACTAAAAATTATTTCCATGAGGTCAAACATGGTTCTTTTGCAGGAGTCCAAACTACTTCTGCCGGTCTTTAGAATCTTTCAGTGGGAGGAGCTTAGAGGCCTACAACAATGTCTGCCTCCATGGGCACAAAATCAATTTCTAATTAAAGATTCATTTTGGAGAATCAATGCACACAGAATTAATTCAAGGTGGCCAATATATTTCTGTGTCAGGTGGGGGTTGATCATTATGATAAGTTGTCAGAGGGTATAATATATGAATTTTCCAGTCCAGTTCTACTGGTGTCAGTCTCTAATGCCAGTGTCTGTGCCCTAGGGTAGACACTAGAGCATATGAGCACTTTAGTGCATACGGAAAGACAATCTCTACCATCTTTAGGTAATAATTAACCCCTTAGTGACCGGTCGTGCACATACGCGGCCGTCACTTAATGCCTGGCTAGGAAAATTTTTTTTTCACGAACATAATATGTGCGGGGACCCGGACTTCCGGGACGTACATATATGTCCTCTTCACTAAGTGACAGTTTCTGTGGGATGTACATGTACGTCCATTGTCGGGAAGGGGTTAAAAATTAATTTTGGAGAACCAGTTCACATACAAATGATTCATAGGCCATGGTTAGAGTGATAGCAATGTTTCACAAAAACAGCAGCTTCAATTAATCTTCATAGTATTTGCACCATAGAGAGTGTTATTTCATTACTGTGAGCGTTGTAGTTCAAGAGTAATGGAATGATAAAGTTTCCCCTCCCGCCCCTTTTACCTAGTGAAAGCCCCCACTCCTGAGATGTGGAATCCAGTCCATAGACCAGACAGCTCACATCAAGGGTCAATATTCTTACTGTGAGAACAATGAAAGCCCTGCCCCCCTTGACAGGTTCTTCAGCTTTTTCCCTTAGAAAAAGATTGTCCCTCTCTGTGATCCATCCGGACAGTCTTGCTGCTCTGATGTGAGCAGTGTTACATCAGTAAAAGGGGCGGGAGGGGGATATTTTATCATTCAATTACTCTTGAACTACAACTCTGACAGAACTGAAATAACAGTCTCCAAAGTCCAAATACTATGAAGATTAATTAGAGCTGCTTTTATTATGAAACGTTACTATCCCTTTAAGGTTCATTCATTCCTTATACTTTGTCAAAGGTGCAGAGCATTATGACAAAGTTCTAAATGGTTTAATTCATGTAATTTTATTATAAAGTTTCCCCCTCCCGCCCCTTACTTACGTCAGGCAGCTTCCCCTCAGATCTGAAATCCGGTTACCGGACTGGATAGATCGCAACAACGGACAATCTTCTGCCTATAGTATAAGGAAAACCCTGTCCCCATTGACGAAGCAGAGCAGGTTTTTCCTTTTACTGAAGAAGATTGTCCCTCATGGCGATTCATGAAGACTGGCTCTCTGATCTGAAAACAGAAGATTGACGTATGAAAAAAAGGGGCAGAGGGGGAAACGTAATAAAATTACACATGAACTGTACCATTTAGAACATTGTTATAATGTTCTGCACTGTTGACAAAGTATAAGGAATGAATGAACCTTAATTTAGCATGAGACATTACGGTTCACTATCAAAATGTTGCCCACTATTGGGGGACAAAGACAACGGCACATTAAACACTCACTGCAATGAAAAGGGTGATATAAGAATCTCACCTACATCAAAAGGGCAAGATTCTGATAATGCGGGTGTAAGCATCGCAATTTCACTTTGAAAATGATAACCTACACGTTGCACGCGCCATTCCGTACAGCAACGATTTAATGAAATGATCCAATACCACTCTTACACACAGGGATCACACATCCAACTAGTGATAGTGATTACATCCATGCATGTTAACCCTTTGAGCATGAGTGTGCTACACTTTGCGACCTTTCAAAAGGATACCAGACAATACTATTCCTTTAAAAATGTAGGAAACAGTAAAAATCTCTCGCTTGGCGATGTGATGGCAATATTATGCACTGTAATGTGTGCAGATGACATCCTTTTCTCATTCTATTCTCTTTTGTGCATAAAAACCTTCCTGCACTGAAAAGCACTTAACGGAAGAAGCGGCGGGATCAATCTGTCAGCTGAGGACATAACAAAGAGCATGCAACAGGGAAAATGAACTAAAATATATACTCCATGGCATTGATCCATCCCCACTTTTTATTCATTTACCCAATTGTTATGATATAAAGCAGGGTTTGCATGGATAATGGAGATCATTTCAAATTTCTACCAGATGAGCAACTTGCGGCCGGCTGGCCAGCCGCGTATAGAAGGTGCGGCCTCACAGTCAAAAATAAACTTTTGATGAACACAACGCAGTATGGAACAATCTGCATTTCCCTATCCCTGATGACACAGAATGCAGTCTGATCTGTGCTTGAAGTCAGGTGGGAAAACTCAGCAAACACATAGCAACACAATGCACTGGTCAAATAATAACTACTACAAAATAACAGACTTAAAGGGATAGTAATACTTCGTTTTAACTTTATTTTATTTTGTAGGCATTAAAAAAACATTAAGAACGATATAAGTCTCATCTCTCAAACCTTTATCGTTTAAGAGATAATCACAAGCAAAGTATCCCCCTCCCGCCCCTTTTACTGATGTAACACTGCTCAGCCAGATCAGAAGGGAGGTGCCCAGGTAGACTGCAGAGAGGGACAATCTTCAATTAAGATAAGGGAAAAACCTGAAAAGCTTGTCAAGGGGGGCAGGGATTTTATTGTTCTCATAGGAAGAAGATTGTCCCCTGCTGTTATCTGTCTGGTCTATGGACTGGATTCCATATCTGAGAAGAGATGGCTTACACTAGGTAAAAGGGGCGGGAGGGGAAACTTTGCTTGTGAATATCTCTCAAACCATAAAGGTTTGAGAGATAAGACTTAAGGGAAAAACCTGAAAAACTTGTCAAGGGGGGCAGGGCTTTCATTGTTCTCATAGGAAGAAGATTGTCCCCTGCTGTTATCTGTCTGGTGTATGGACTGGATTCCACATCTGAGAAGAGATGGCTTACACTAGGTAGAAGGGGCAGGAGGGGAAACTTTGCTTGTGACTATCTCTCAAACCATAAAGGTTTGAGAGATAAGACATATCATTCTTCATGTTTTTTTAATGCCTACAAAATAAAATAAAGTTAAAATGAAGTATTACTATCCCTTTAATAGTCCAGGTGCACTCATGAGAACAGACAGATGGCAAGAAAACCCAAAACCTGCACTCAAAGAAACTCCATATAAACGAGGCACACTGAAAGTAGCAAACAATAAAAATAAGCTTTATTCATACAAGAAATAGTTCAATATCATTTAAAGGAGCAGTAAACTTTTTTTATGAAAACATGTATTTTACAGAGCATTTCCTGTTGACTAAAACAAGGTCACTCCCATCGCTGTCAGATGTTTTATTCGAAAATTATAGCAGTTTAAATAACCAGGAAGTGAATTTACTGTGTTTACTTCCTGATAGTTCTGACAGGAAGTGAATTTACTGTGTTTACTTACTGATAGTTCTAACTGACAGGAAGTGAATTTACTGTGTTTACTTCCTGATAGGTCTAACTGACAGGAAGTGAATTTACTGTGTTTACTTCCTGATAGGTCTAACTGACAGGAAGTGACTCAGCAGTTTCTATCACATTCTGTGGAGAACTGTATGTCACTGACTTTCCTCTCCATTAGAATCTAATTAGAATTTGACCACTAGAGGGCACTGCTAATGAAAAAAAACATGGGGTTAACTGTAATAACTCTGGTAATATAAATCTCTCAGCAGTGGGGTACCCTTATTTTACTCAATAGGAAAATCCCTACAATACATATTTTTTCATAAAAAAAGTTTACTGCTCCTTTAAAATCAATTAAAAGCAAGGAGCCCAGAGGACCCAGAGTATAAGTTAACCATAATACAATCTCTAAGGGTCACCTCTGACGAAGCCACGGTTCGGTGGCGATACGCGTGGGGCGTTTGGGTAGCTGCAGAGTTCCCGGAGGCCACATTTATCTCCTTTGTAGATTTGGTCAAAGTATCACTATACTATTTACGTCTTTATATTAAGTGTACATTTGTTTCATGTTTCATCTACAGACTTTATTATAAGTGAAATAGGTTAATCTATACACCTTGGAGATTGTATTATGGTTAACTTATACTCTGGGTTCTCTGGGCTCCTTGCTTTTAATTGATTTTAAATGATATTGAACTATTTCTTGTATGAATAAAGCTTATTTTTATTGTTTGCTACTTTCAGTGTGCCTCGTTTATATGGGGTTTCTTGGAGTGCAGCTTTTGGGTTTTCTTGCCATCTGTCTATTCTCATTATAGTTATTAGGTGGGAAAACTCAGCATTGTGTTAAAGCGGAACTTTCACTTGTGTTTCAGTGTGGTTCTATCTGTTCCATTGTGTCTCCTGTTACTATTGATGTGTGTATGTTATAAAGGAAATTCGTATAAACGGAGCTTTTCTTAATGTATAAAATTACCTAGCGTAATCCCTTCATTCCCTCTGTAGCCGTGCACCGTATGGTGCATAAGACACTTCCACAGGGCTTGTGCGCGACACCTCAGTCCTGCCCCTGAATTGGACGTCGGAAAAAAAAAAAAAAAAAAAACAGTTTCGGCAGTGGTGAGTGACAGGGCGCCGGGAAAGCTTGAGCATGCGCTGTGTCACTGAACATGGAAGATGGCGCGGATCGTGCCAGAGGAGCTGCTACATTAGGAGGTAAAATTAAACATATTGTGTTCACAAAATCGGATTTATACATGCTCTATTTAAATATATATAGCAAAAACATTACAACTTCACAATTGGTTCAGTGTGTGAAAGTTCCGCTTTAAGATGGATACAAAAAACTTAGATTGTGTGTCGCAGGGTGGGAATACAGTAGGGGTGACTATATGAATCTTCCAGTTCCAGCTTTTTTGATGCCAGTAGCTGCGTTTCAAATGATACACTAAAGAGAGTGACCATTGTAGTGCATACGCTGACCGTTAATATAGCATAGTTCAGGCAGTTTCAAAGCACTTTTTTCAACACATTAAAAAATGCATAAAATAGAATGAATTGTATTGAAGAGGCTGTTCAAATGAGCATTAATCAGGGCACACCTCACAGGATAATGCAGATTGGCGAAGATTTTGTGTGTTGATGTGTTAACGCAGCATTGAATGAGTACAATGGATTTGAGTAGGTGATCACTGCAATGCGTTGGATACCATTCTGGCACTCAAAGGGTTAACACTGCATGCACTAAAGCGTTATAAAGAGGTGATAAAGCCGAGGTGACTTCTCCAGTGATATCACTTCTCTAGTTCCTATGCTATTCTATGGAGCCTATGTACTATGATTTCTTTGGAGATGCTAGATATATATTTTGCCCCTGAAAAACCAGCACAAAAGCTGTGAAACGCGTAGGTATGTATTCTATACTTAGGAACCTCCTAATAACCTTTACAAGTTTTATTTTTTTATCTATTGTGGATTTTTTTTTTTTAGTTAATACAATATTTTAATTAAAGGGGTAGTAATACTTTGTTTTATCTTATTTTATTTTGTACACATTAAAAAAACATGAAGAATGATATGTCTTATCTCTCAAACCTTTGTGGTTTGAGAGATATTCACAAGCAAAGTTTCCCCTCCCGCCCCTTTTACCTAGTGTAAGCCATCTCTTCTCAGATGTGGAATGCAGTCCATAGACCAGACAGATAACAGCAGGGGACAATCTTCTTCCTATGAGAACAATGAAAGCCCTGCCCCCCCTGACAAGTTTTTCAGGTTTTTCCATTATCTTAACTGAAGATTGTCCCTCTCTGCAGTCTACCTGGGCACCCCCCTTCTGATCTGGCTGAACAGTGTTACATCAGTAAAAGGGGAGGGAGGGGGATACTTTGTCATTGAATTACTCTTGAACTACAACTCTGACAAAATTGAAATAACACTCTCCAAAGTCCAAATACTATGATGATTAATTAGAACTGCTTTTATTATGAACCATTACTATGCCTTTAATTAATCCCATTCCTTTAATGTTTATGGTGTCAGTGGCTTACCTTAATATATTGGGCCCTAATTACTCTTAGTTCACACATTCAGTATTACATACTCTGGTTTGTGGAGTTTATAGTAGTATTCAGCCCTAGATAGAGGGTCCTCTGACTATATCAGGGAGAATTTCATCACCTGGACACTATTTGAGAAGAATGTGTGCGAGAACAGAGAATGATCCAGAAATACCTACTGACACTGACACTGGGGGTTATCCAGTGGGTATCCTTTTGAATTGTTGCCCACTAATGGTCATCCAACAAAACTTCTCAATAACAAAGTCACCTGGTTTAAAAGGGTGGCATTCTGATGTCGAGATGGGCAACATAGCTGGATGCATTGTGGAGAATAGATGAAGGGGTTAAGAAAAAAAATAGTGCTCTTGTTAGGTCTTGGCACTTTAAAATCTTGAGCACTGTAATCTTACCACTGACATGCACCTCCGCGTAGCTCCTGCTTTATAGCATACTCCAGACTGACACTCTCGACATCAGAATGTAGCCCTTTCCAACCGGGCGACATTGTTATTGCACCATTTTGTTGGTCGGCCATTAGCGGGGACAATTCAAAAGTAAAACATCCAGAGAAGGCTCAATCCCCTGGAGGCTGGTCTTACCTCCTTAAAAGGTGAGGGCAACATTTATCCATCTACAAAGGTGATAACCGCGACGAATGAGGAGATTCTTTGTGATGCACATGGTAGAGATGTCAATATCTATGAAAGAATCACATACCAACAGTCTTCACTGAGATTTTGTGCACATTTTCTTTTTGTGTGTTTTTTGTATTGTTTGGGAGGACTTTTTTAACAGAGATCCATCAGCATAGCTGTGAACTCTTTGGATTTGCCGCGGAGACTCCATTTTTTTCTGCTAATTACCGGGTCTCCGGGGCAGAGGTTGATTCTCTGGATGTTAGGTGTTTTTAATCATTTCTTTGTCCTCCCAGTCTGTTCCACCAACTCAACATCCACTTCTCCTCCTTCCCCAGCCTATTCCTCCTACTCTGGTCATGCGTAAGAACCGCCCCGACTCACAATTAAACCTCACCCCTTTTTAAGCGAATCACGTCATTTCCACCACCCCCGCGACACCACAGGACTCCCCTCCAGGGTGTCCTCAAGTCAAAATTCCCAGGTTTGTCCATAAGAGAGCAGCAGCAACGACGAGTGGTGGACTTTTATGAACTTATTTATCTTATTGTTTGAGTACAATTGCATACATATATATGTTCATGTAGTATTTAGCCCTTTAGGAAGTTTTTTGCTTTGAAATCTAGCCACTTATTCCTGGTTACACATCCATTAAAAGGAAACATTTATGGCAAAGATTACAGCCGCTGAACCAAATGCATTATATTTGCGGATGTTGGTCCGGAGTCTGTATTACTGAATGTGGTACAAACCCTTCATTTCTTGATGTGATATTGTCCTTTTTAAATGGCAATTGGTATGCAGATAAATAAACACATCACAATACATTGAAGACATCTCTAGCATTCAAAAGATGAAAATCCCGACTGAAATCATTCAACAGGAATTAAGAGAACTTTTTTATTTTTCTTTACAATGGAGGAACTGGTACGCTAACGAATTGCTTCTCTACCGCTTCCAGAATATGGTTCTTTTAGTACTATGTAACATGAACTGTGTAATGATAATTAACATATTGTTATCAGTACGATAAAGTTTTAGTTCTCATTTATGTTCTCATTGTATAAAGCTAGAAAGGAATTGTTAAACACAATTATTTATGTTTGGGAATGAACTAATTATGTCTCTGGGAGTTGGATCGCTGCCAGCTTGGTTTGTGTAGGATAGTTTATCAAAACTCCATTGAAAGTCACATAACATTCTGTTTCCATAAAACAATCTGCAATTAACTCCTCTTGCAATCCTTCATGAGACAATTGGTTTTATATTGTGCATTCAAGGTGAGGGCTTTGTTACACATTTACAGCACTGGGAGATTAATGGGCTAAATCTATTTAGTAGCGCTAATGTATGTTATGCTTTCTGGTGACAAAATAGTCATGAACCCTTTGAGTGCCCCTCTGGAACTCAAAGGGTTAATGCTTTAAGAGGCGTGCTACGAATTGCTTCCCAATTCATCGGTCCATAAAAATTTAAAGGAACACAAATGCCAACAATTAAAATAGAAGAAACGATGAAAAAAGAACAAGGACGCTTCCTAGTGCAATATATCTTGCCAATCAAAGACCTCCACCAATACACCACTGAACTCAGAATATTCACAGTCACTAATAGCGAACAGCAAAGGTAAATGGCGGAATCTGACTGCCCTCACCCAGTCATTCAAATTGATGGTAGAATGCTGCGTCTTCTAAAGATCCTCAAAATGCTTCCAGGGATCCTTAAAATACAAAGAAACAAACATACAGGAAGAGCGCAAAGCCAGCAACACTAAAAACTCTATAGCTGTCTTATATCTGTGTGTAATCTCATCAATACTCACAACCAATATAGTGGGTAGCTGATTGTAAAAAACAACCAGCTAAATCAAATGGGGCGTTTTCTTGACTGCCCCAATTCAGTCACTTCTCTCAGGAACAGATACAAACATATCAATTTCTCTGGTAATGTTTAATTAAAAAAAAACATTGACCAAAAATATAAACGTCAATACAGAATTATAAAATGCCTGATGACGCGTTTCGGGGATTGACCCCTTTTTCAAATATCACAGGCTAATACTAATACAAAACATATAATAGTAAAAAATAAGTTTTAAGAAAGAAAGGAGGAAAAACAATTAAATTAGGTTACATAATTTTAAACATCACATATTTCCAAGTAGGATCTGTAAAACTGAGTGAATTTAGGTTGGTTACCGCGTTAGCCATAGAAAATGTAAGCAACTGGTAGAGTAAAAATGATACCTTTCTTGACTAACTGAGTAGTTCCAGAATGCAATCTTTCAAGATTACTTATTATACCTGAAGAAGAGACCTAAGTTGTCTTGAAAGCTTGCATCCTAGACTCTCAGTTAACCAATACAGTTATCATTTTTACTTAGTTTAGGTTAGGGCCCTATAATCTAACCTTAGACTTAATTCAGGTCCTATATAGATGCTGTTTGGTTAAGTCTCCTTTCACATGGTTGATAATAAGATAGCGACGCTGAGTTGGATTTGTCATCCTTGGTGAAAGGTCACGTGTTGGAGTATTGCGCCTTTCACACAGGTGATTATCAACAAAGTCCTGCATGCTGCAACTTCTCTGCTTTTCCTCTTTAAAGTTCCAATAAGCAAAGTATTCTCAGCAGCCTATGGGGCCGCAGAGACACATTTCACAAGAACTTCATTGGAGGTTGCGGTAGATAGATGATCCATGTGGGCTGGTTCTCACGTGGGCTGGCTAGAGAACATGCCTCTCCTGCATTCTACCACTGATACTGAACTACTACAGATCTCTCTACAGTCTGAAAGAGCCCTAATTGTCTTTGTACTGCTGCAATGTGAGACAAGAGCTAATCCTGTTAATTTCATTAAATTAGTACTTGATAGTTTTCTGTTCAGAAAGGCTATTACTTTACCTCCAACCATTTACAGATAATAGAGTACTTTCACTTCTGAGACACGTTTAACGGGAGTCGGGAAGCTGTGCAAAAGGCAGGAATGGTCGCTCCCATGGAGAATATGGAAGATGATATTTTAGAGACAAATAGAGAAGTTTACAGATGATAACACAAAGTACAGGTATTTAAGTGTATGCAACACTCAAACAGTTCTGGTACCAGTGTTCCTTTAAACCTTTGCATGCTACAGAAGCCTTCAATTCAATCTTAATTTATTGGGTACAGACACTCAAAACTAACATTATTATTCCATCTGTGTTCTTGCAGGGGTATCCTTAAATTTTAAGCATTTAAGCTTACATGAGGATTTGGTTGAGAAATGCTAGTAAACCCATTATTCAGCTGACAATGCTTTCTGTTTGAACATTTTGAAAAAACTGGAATGTACTGGACCAAAATGGGTTTGTTTTATTAAACAAAAAAGGTATTGAATTCAGAAATGTTATGAAGAAATCTGCACAAATTAGTCCACAAGAAACATTTGAAGGTAAATCTATCAAAACATGAGATTAAGTTTATTTTTATACCATATTTTCAACTGCAGTGTAATTATGCTAATGGCTTTTATATTGTCAAAACAAAAATCACTGGTTGGATCCATCCCTCAGACTGATTTAATGTGCCCCTTGGTTCTGGCTAGCAATGCTACAACACATGGGAAACAATCACATCTGTCTATCCCAGCAGAGGAAATATGACACATTTTATCACAATCAATAAAACTGATACAATGTATCATTCAAAAAGTGCAAAGAGAGTCAGACTTGGTACATCTTCTGTGCAGCAATCCATCTGTTAATATAGTGTGTGAACCATGGAACAAACAGACATTACCCTTGGTCATTTCCACTTAGATCTCATCCAGGAAGGGAAATGACTAGTGTTGAGCGAGCACCCCGATGCTCGGGTGCTCGGGTGCTCTGACCGAGCACCCCCTGAGGCTCGAGTGCTCGGCCGAGCACCCGAGCCCCATTGAAATGAATGGGGCAACACCAGGCACCCCCTGCTCTGATGAGGGGAGGGTGCCTGGTCAATGCCCCCTTCATCTCCGCTATGCCCCCTTCATCTCCGAATGCCCCCTTCAGCTCCGCAATGTCCCCCTTCAGCTCCGCTATGCCCGTCTTCCACAATGTGCCCCTTCATCTCCGCTATGCCCCTCTTCCACAATGTGCCCCTTCATCTCCGCTATGCCCCTCTTCCACAATGTCCCCCTTCATCTCCTCTATGCCATAGAGGAGATGAAGGGGGACATTGTGGAAGAGGGGCATAGCGGAGATGAAGGGGCACATTGTGGAAGAGGGGCATAGCGGAGATGAAGGGGCACATTGTGGAAGACGGGCATAGCGGAGATGAAGGGGGACATTGTGGAAGAGGGGCATAGAGTCTATGCCCCTCTTCCACAATGTCCCCCTTCATCTCCGCAATGCCCCCTTCATCTCCGCAATGCCCCCGTACCTCCAGTCTCTGGTGGTCCAGCGGAGCTTCTTCGGATCTGTGCCTCTTCCGGCACAGATCCCCGCCACCCGAACATGGCGGGAGAGCACATGGCGGTACTCGACGAGTACCGCCATGTGCCGAGCAGAGCGATGCTCGAGCCGATCCGAGCATCGGCCGAGCACGCTCGCTCATCAATAGAAATGACTAATTAGGCAATACTGTCCAACTACTGCTTGACCACAGGCCCAAGTAATTGGTCATCCTTGGTCTAACTTGTGACTAGTTTGAAGGCAATTCAGCTTTAATTAAGGCCAATCAAAATAAATAATTACCTAATATAAAAGTAATAGATCCCAGATTTGTCTAACTGTAAAATGTAACCCTTTGAGTGCCAGAGAGGTATCCAACACATTGCAAAACATCTCCGGCACTCATAGGGTTAAAATAGTGAACCTGCCTGTGTGAGGTCTATGAACCAACACAAAAGCAGTAAAACAACCTAAAATTAGTTTAACTGTTTCACTCGCCCCTTCATGTGGGACCAGGGGCGGACTGACCATACGGGCATTCGGTCATGGACCGAGGGCCTGTGACCAAAGAGGGGCCTGCCGCCGCTTCCAGCGCTGCTCAGCAGCTCTCCAACACCGGCCACCGGCGAGCCTTTCTAGTAATACAGAGCGCTGGGAGATGACATAATCTCCCAGCCTCTGCATTACTAGAGGCACGCGGGACTTCGCACGGTGTTAAGCCGCGCCGCTAGACCACCAGGGACTGCAGGTAGGGGCAATGTGGAGATGAAGGGGCATGGTGGAAGGGGCATTGTGGAGATGAAGGGGGCATTGTGGAACGGGCATTGTGGAGATGAAGGGGGCATTGTGGAAGGGGCATTGTGGAGATGAAGGGGGCATTGTGGAAGGGGCATTGTGGAGATGGGGGCATTGTGGAGATGAAGGGGCAATGTGGAGATTTCTGCAGGGGGCCCAGACCTCTTTTTGGACCAGGGACCCTGGGTCCTATCAGTCCGCCCCTGTGTGGGACTATACAGCATAAGTACAAAGGAACACATAGACCAATTCAGGGCTAGACCAACTGAAACATAGGCAAACATGGTATTCTATTTCAATGGCATAGCCTAAATGGCGACTGTCAAAAGGGCAAAACTGAAATGTTGCTGTGTCAACATGGCAACATCAAAATGTTGCCTGATTTAATGTCGCCGCAATGTGTGCAACACACTGAGAGCTGCAGCAGGTCTTTATCACACCGGTGGGCAAAAGAGCCCACATTTGGTCCAGTGATTCTCAACCAGGGTGCTGTGGCACTTTAGTGTGCTACATACATCAAAATAGGGTGCCCAATGCTTTCTATGAAGACTAACAAAAAAATGTGAATATTGTCTTTTAAAGGGATAGTAATGTTTCATAATAAAAGCAGCTCTAATTAATCATCATAGTATTTGGACTTTGGAGAGTGTTATTTCAATTCTGTCAGAGTTGTAGTTCAAGAGTAATTCAATGGCAAAGTATCCCCCTCCCGCCCATTTTACTGATGTAACACTGTTCAGACAGATCAGAAGGAAGGTGCCCAGGTAGATTGCAGAGAGGGACAATCTTCAATTAAGATAAGGGAAAAACCTGAAAAACTTGTCAAGGGGGGCAGGGCTTTCATTGTTCTCATAGGAAGAAGATTGTCCCCTGCTGTTATCTGTCTGGTCTATGGACTGCATTCCACACCTGAGAAGAGATGGCTTACACTAGGTAAAAGGGGCGGGAGGGGACATTTTGCTTGTGAATATCTCTCAAACCATTAAGGTTTGAGAGATAAGACTTATATCATTCTTCATGTTTTTTTAATGCCTACAAAATAAAGTATGGTTGGGCCGGTAGTATTCATATAAACTGTGCTTATTTGTCAGTGTCCCAGCGTATACAAATAACTTGGTAATACCACATTACCGGAGTGGAAAGACTTTGTTGCTGTCCAGTATTCACTGTTACTTTAAAGTCTGTTGAATTTCAATATATTCAGACTGTTGACATCCTGGGACAGCTTTTGAAGTTACCCTTTTCACATGGGATGCCCTTTTCATGTGGGGCTTTGAAACCTTTGAATGTTATAGAATCTATAATCCAAAGGGGTTAAAATTCCTTTTTAAATCAAGGAGAGTTTTCATTGATCGCTGGGATCGCCAAACATCAGCAAGTACGCTGACATTCACTAAAATATCCTAAAGTTGGCAGACATTTAAAAAAGAAAATTGTGTGACAGAAAAAAAAATTGGTTGCATGTCCTCGATTTCTACTAATTACGGTAAAAACATTTCCAGGGGTTGGCAATCTCGATGGTGACCTATAGTGTAGCTGCTTTTCCCTATAATTTCTCAACTTTTTCCATTCGATCTGCTGCTGCGACTTTATTAACAGTACGGTATTAGACTTAGACTATTACAAAGAAACCCTGTTCGCTAGAGTTGAATGAGAAAAAAAATAGCAAATTACAGATCCCAGGAATATTTGTGTTTTTTAACACTAAGTGAAAGTTCTTAGCAACTTAGTATTGACTACGTTTTATTGAAATCTTTAAAGTCATTTGTGTTCTGGCAACCCACTGGAGTGAACAAATGAAAAAATTAGAATGGGCAGCAGATCTAATAACAGGAATCAACTCAGAGGTGCGCTCAGAATAAAACATATAAAGCTGTTCCGACGTAAAAAGCAAAGAATGACTCGCAGTCAATAATTTCACATCTGCAATCGGTTTCATTTCTCGTTGAGTCTCCTTCTCTGCTAATGGGCTGCTGGCTGTGATGTCATGCTGTCCGATTCCGAGATTCCTGTTCTTATTGCACACCGTACAGATGGTGCGGAGTATTTGTGAATTATAAAGCTGCTGTTTATTCAGTCACTAAGCATGCAGAGTCGTTAAAGGTCAAAGAGATGTAAGCAAGTCACTCACAGCAAGCGTGCAGTCTGCATGGGTGGCACTGGGAACATATGAACCCAGGAGGCAAATTTAGTGCTGGACTCCACTGCATCTGATAACTTTATCACTGACTGTGTCTATAAACGTGTCATTAGAATCCAGACTGTGAGATGACATCAGTGATGACTCTTCTCACCTGCAATGTTCCAGCCTTTAATTAGGCAAACTGGAACAATTCTGGGGCCGACTGACTATACAACAGGGGCAAGTACAATTCCTTATTGATTTACTTGGGGATATGTAAGGCTTTGAATGCAAAACAGATATCGCTATAGATTTCAAGGGATTAAAAGCCCTGTTTAAATCAACTGAGTTTTTCTGTGTGGAACAGTTGGTCTTTCCTGGAGTTGACCTATTTTCTTAGTACACACAAATACACATACACACACACACACATACACATATACAGTACATACACACATACACACACACATATACAGTACATACACACACACATACATACACATACACATATATACTATGCATACACACAGAAACATTCACACACAAATATACACACACACATATACAGTACATACACACACATACACATACACATATATACTCTACATACACACATACACATTCACACACAAATACACTGTGATAATTCCTTTTGTATTTAACTAACATTCAGTGTTCAAGATTAGCTTATAAGAGTAACAACCTCTGTTCATGCTTTTGACTCAATAAAGGTAGGTTGTTGCTCTTGAAAGTTCATCCTGAAAATTAAATGTTAGTGTTATCACATGAATTTTGTTCTGTAATCACCTAGCAATGGGACTACTCCTGAGTACATGTGTGTGTGTGTGTTTGTGTGTGTGTATGATATGCTATATGGTATTCTAAGGGAGATCTTTAGTTATAGACTACAGGGGAGATGTACTACGGTGTGATAAAGAGGAGATCACTTCTCCAGTGTGATAAACTCTCCAGTTCCTATGTTATTCTATGGGAGATATTTAGTTATAGACTACAGGGGAGATGTACTAAGGTGTGATAAAGAGGAGATAACTTCTCCAGTGAGATAAACTCTCTAGTTCCTATGTTATTATATGGGAGATCTTTAGTTATAGACTACAGGGAAGATGTACTAAGGTGAGATAAAGAGATAACCTCTTCAGTGTGATAAACTCTCCAGTTCCTATGTTATTCTATGGGAGATCTTTAGTTATAGACTACAGGGGAGATGTACTACGGTGTGATAAAGAGGAGATCACTTATCCAGTGTGATAAACTCTCCAGTTCCTATGTTATTCTATGGGAGATATTTAGTTATAGACTACAGGGGAGATGTACTAAGGTGTGATAAAGAGGAGATAACCTCTCCAGTGAGATAAACTCTCCAGTTCCTGTGTTCTTCTATGGGAGATCTTTAGTTATAGACTACAGGGAAGATGTACTAAGGTGTGATAAAGAGGAGATAACTTCTCCAGTGAGATAAACTCTCTAGTTCCTATGTTATTCTATGGGAGATCTTTAGTTATAGACTACAGGGAAGATGTACTAAGGTGAGATAAAGAGATAACCTCTTCAGTGTGATAAACTCTCCAGTTCCTATGTTATTCTATGGGAGATCTTTAGTTATAGACTACAGGGGAGATGTACTACGGTGTGATAAAGAGGAGATCACTTATCCAGTGTGATAAACTCTCCAGTTCCTATGTTATTCTATGGGAGATATTTAGTTATAGACTACAGGGGAGATGTACTAAGGTGTGATAAAGAGGAGATAACCTCTCCAGTGAGATAAACTCTCCAGTTCCTGTGTTCTTCTATGGGAGATCTTTAGTTATAGACTACAGGGAAGATGTACTAAGGTGTGATAAAGAGGAGATAACTTCTCCAGTGAGATAAACTCTCTAGTTCCTATGTTATTCTATGGGAGATCTTTAGTTATAGACTACAGGGAAGATGTACTAAGGTGAGATAAAGAGGAGATAACCTCTTCAGTGTGATAAACTCTCCAGTTCCTATGTTATTCTATGGGAGATCTTTAGTTATAGACTACAGGGGAGATGTACTACGGTGTGATAAAGAGGAGATCACTTCTCCAGTGTGATAAACTCTCTAGTTCCTATGTTATTCTATGGGAGATCTTTAGTTATAGACTACAGGGGAGATGTACTAAGGTGTGATAAAGAGGAGATAACTTCTCCAGTGAGATAAACTCTCCAGTTCCTATGTTATTATATGGGAGAGATTTAGGTATAGACTACAGGGGAGATGTACTAAGGTGTGATAAAGAGGAGATAACTTCTCCAGTAAGATAAACTCTCCAGTTCCTATGTTATTCTATGGGAGATCTTTAGTTATAGAGTACAATGGAGATGTACTAAGGTGTGATAAAGAGGAGATCACTTCTCTAGTGTGATAAACTCTCCAGTTCCTATGTTATTCTATGGGATAGATTTAGTTAGAGACTACAGGGGGAGATGTACTAAGGTGTGATAAAGAGGAGATAGCTTCTCCAGTGAGATAAACTCTCCAGTTCCTATGTTATTCTATGGGAGAGATTTAGTTATAGACTACAGGAGGAGATGCACTAGATGTGATAAAGAGGAGATAACTTCTCCAGTGTGATAAACTCTCCAGTTCCTATGTTATTCTATGGGACAGTTTTAGTTATAGACTACAGGAGGAGATGTACTAAGGTGTGATAAAGAGGAGATAACTTCTCCAGTGTGATAAACTCTCCAGTTCCTATGTTATTCTATGGGAGAGATTTAGTTATATACTACAGGGGAAATGTACTAAGGTGTGATAAAGAGGAGACAACTTCTCCAGTGAGATAAACTGTCCAGTTCCTATGTTATTCTATGGCAGATCTGTAGTTATAGACTACAGGGGAGATGTACTAAGGTATGATAAAGAGGAGATAAGTTCTCCAGTGAGATAAACTCTCCAGTTCCAATGTTATTCTATGGGAGATCATTAGTTATAGACTATAGGGGGAGATGTACTAAGGTGTGATAAAGAGGAGATAACTTCTCCAGTGTGATAAACTCTCCAGTTCTTATATTATTCTACAGGAGAGCTTTAGTTATAGATTACAGAGTGTGACAAAGTGGTGATAACTTCTCCAGTGTGATAAACTTCCCAGTTCCTATGTTATTATATGGGAGATCTTTAGTTATAGATTACAGGGAGAGATGTACTAAGGTGTGATAAAGAGGAGATAACTTCTCCAGTGAGATAAACTTACCAGTTCCTATGTTATTCTATGGGAGATCTTTAGTTATAGACTACAGGGGGAGATGTACTAAGGTGTGATAAAGAGGAGGTAACTTCTCCAGTGTGATAAACTCTCCAGTTCCTATGTTATCCTATGAGAGAGATTTAGTTATAGACTACAGGGGGAGATGTACTAAGGTGTGATAAAGAGGAGATAACTTCTCCAGTGTGATAATCTCTCTAGTTCCTGTTATTCTATGGGACAATTTTAGTTATAGACTACAGGAGGAGATGTATTAAGGTGTGTTAAAGAGGCGATAACATGTCCAGTGAGATAAACTCTCCAGTTCCTATGTTATTCTATGAGAGATCTGTAGTTATACGCTACAGGGGGAAATGTACTAGGGTGTGATAAAGTGGTGATAACTTCTGCAGTGAGATAAACTTCCCAGTTCCTATGTTATTCTATAGGAGAGCTTTAGTTATAGATTACAGGGGAGATGTACTAAGGTGTGATAAAGAGGAGATAACTTCTCCAGTGAGATAAACTTCCCAGTTCCTATGATATTCTATGGGAGATCTTTAGTTATAGACTACAGGGAGAGATGTACTAAGGTGTGATAAAGAGGAGATAACTTTTCCAGTGCGATAAACTCCCCAGTTCTTATGTTATTCATGGAGGCTATGCAATAAGATCTCTCAAGCTGGAGATAATCTTGGAATATATTCACCAAAAAGTAACATAGGAATAGGAGAAGGTATAGCAGCAGAAAACATATCTCCTCTTTATCACATTTTTTTAATCACACCTTAGTGCATAACCTCCCAGATCTATGAATAATATATATAATATATATAATCTATATATATATATAAAAGAATAAGCCTCGTTGCATAACTTATGGTACCTCACACATAGAACATAATTTATGTCTCCTCAGAAAACAAACACACATTGAACAGAATGCCTTATTACATAATTTATGTCTCATTAGGAGACACAACTCCTATTGGGTGATTCAATGGGGACTTTACTGCTCCCATGGGGTGATTCAGTGTGGGCATGTTTATCATACATGGAGCTGGCCTGCCCCTCCAGCCCGCCCACCACTATCCAACTGACAAAAAAAAATATAGCTGCCACTTGCTCCTGAAGTAGGGGGATATCAATAACTTCTCCTGGTCCACGCACACTCTCACTCAGGATCATGAACCCACAAACACACTGTTTCACCTCCCACAGATAATTGTAACCCTCCATATACTCTGTTTCAGTATGAGGGTGTAATGTTTCCATAAAATACAAACTAAGGGCTAAACTTAATAGCAACTCTTTTATTTAAATCTTTTCATCTCTTCAGCCAACCTCACTAACTGTCTGTTTTCAACTGTCACTCCTCCACTTCTTGTTTCCTGATTCCCGCCCTTTCTCCTTAAAGAGAGAGAGATACTTTGCTGTATGTTACAGAGGGCAAGCCTCAAACACCACTTTCTATTGCTCCCTCAGCATGTTGCTACGCTGCCTCAACTGAAGAGCCACTGTGTGTTATATTGCTATGTTACCTCAACTTAACTCCTTCAGTGCCAGAGGGGTATGCAACGCATTACAAAGCAATGTGTTGTGTACCCCTCTGGCACTCAAAGGGTTAAGTAAGGAGGAGTTACTGCTCCCATTGGGTGATTCAATGGGGGAGTGATTTAAATCATGCAGGGAGTTGGCCTGCCCCCACTATCCATCCCGCCCACCACTATCCAAGTAACTGAAAAAACAAAATGTCTGCCACTTGCTCCTACACCACAGACACAAACACATCAGACAAAAAACATACACACACTCACACTCAATCACACACACTCAATCATATACTCTCATTCACACTCTATCATACACACTCAATCATACACACTCAGAATAATTCACACACTCACACTCTCTCACTCACACTCACATACTCTCACACACTCACACTCACTCACAAACTCAATCACACACACTCACACTTTCTCACTCACACTCTATGGTTCACACTCTCACTCAATCACACACACTCACACTCTCACTCACACTCTCAATCTATCTCACCCACACTCACACATACTCTCTCACTCTCATACACCATTTCACTCACACACTCTCTCACTCTCACACACTCTCACTCAATCACACACACTCAATCACACACACTCACTAACACACTCACACAATCGCTCACATGCAATCACTCACACGCAGTCACTCACATGCAATCATTCACTCTCGCATTCACTCACACCCTGGGAGCCAGCACAATCCACCTTCTACCATAGTATGTGCAATTATCACATGCATTTCAACTACATGAATGAATGTCACAGTGGAGGCATAAGTACAAACACAAACTCATTACAATGACACATAAGTCACCCCCTTATGATTCACTTCTGTGTGTGTGTGTGTCTCTGTGTGTGCCTGTGTGTTCCTTACTGTGTGTGTTGCATGTCTGTATCACACTCTGTGTGTCTGCATGTTGTGCATTGCATGTATGTGTGTATGACTGTGTCGCTCTTTATGCATCTCAGTGCATGCGTGTGCATTTGCGTGTGTGTCTCTGTGTGTGTTTGTCTTGCATCTGTGTATGTGCATTAATTCCCTATATATCCTGACGGGCAGCGCCGTCCCACATTGCTAGTATATACTATGTAATAATAACGTTATATACAAAACAACTCTCTAGTGCTGATAACAGGTGGGTTAGCCAGTGACTGACAGACAAGAGTTTAGTATAAAGTACTGCACCAAGAATAGAACATTTTGGATTTCCATATACTAGTTTGCAAATTAAAATGCTAATTTTCTAAAATTCTGTTGAATACACTCAAATTCTCTGTCCTCAGTTCAATCCACCATAGCAGAAGTGATTATTTCTGTGAAGAGAAGCAAATAAAGCTCTGTGACTGCAGTGTGTCTAGACCTGGGTGTGTGGCACTGTAAAGGCAGATAGGGGCCAATTCAGTTGTAAAGCAAGTTATTACAAATGGGAAGATTTATTAACTCTCAGTAATCTACCTCTGTCTGTCCGTCTGTCTTTCTATCCTTCTATCTATCCATCTTTATCTATTTCACTATCTATCTCTACCTGTCAGTCAGTCTAGCCATCCGTCTGTCTGTGTCTGTCTGTCTATCTATCTACCTATCCGTCTGTCTGTGTCTGTCTGTCTATCTTCCTATCTGTCTGTCTATCTATCTGTCTGTCTGTATATCTATCTACTTACCTGTGTCTGTCTGTCTATCTATCTATCTACTTACCTGTGTCTGTCTGTCTGTCTGTCTATCTATCTATCTATCTATCTCATATTTATCTATCTATCTATCTATCTATCTATCTATCTATCTATCTATCTCATATCTATCTATCTATCTATCTATCTATCTATCTATCTATCTCATATCTATCTATCTATCTATCTATCTATCTATCTATCTATCTATCTATCTCATATCTATCTATCTATCTATCTACCTGTGTCTGTCTGTCTGTCTATCTATCTATCTATCTATCTATCTATCTATCTATCTATCTATTATCTATCTATCTATCTATCTATCTATCTATGTACCTGTGTCTGTCCATCCATCCATCTGTGTCTGTCTATCTATCTATCTATCTACTTACCTGTGTCTGTCTGTCTGTCTATCTATCTATCTCATATTTATCTATCTATCCCATATCTATCTATCTATCTATCTATCTATCTATCTATCTATCTATCTATCTGTCTGTCTGTCTGTCTATCTATCTATCTATCTATCTATCTATCTATCTATCATCTATCTACCTGTGTCTGTCTGTCTGTCTGTCTATGTACCTGTGTCTGTCCATCCATCCATCTGTGTCTATCTATCTATCTATCTATCTATCTATCTATCTATCTATCTATCTATCTATCTATCTGTGTCTGTCTATCTAGCTATCTATGTACCTGTGTCCATCCATCCATCTGTCTGTCTGTCTATCTATCTATCTATCATCTAATTATTTATCATCTAATTGCAAAGCAATGCATTCCATACCCCTCTGACACTCAAAGGGTTAAACTGGTATTTTAACCCCTTGAATGCTAGAGACATCTTCCAATGCATTGCAAAGCGTTGCGTTAGGAACCTCTCGAGTAACCGACAGGTTAAACGCCTCATGTATTTCGGTAGGGAGTTTAGGGAATCTTCATGTGTTCCTTCTGCGGCAGCTGGTTTGCTCCAAGATGGCAACAGTTGTCCTTAACCCTTTGAGGGCCAGAGGGTCACCCAACGCATTGCTTTGCACTGGCACTCAAAGGGTTAACAAATAGGCCACTCTGAAAATGCAAACCAACCACACTGTAGCAACAGTCAAATGCAAATTCCCACTGGTAACGATTTGACGCTTAACCCATTAAACGCTAGCTCAGTCTTCACTCACTGCTGAAGAACTTATTGTAGATCTCTCCAGCCTCCGAAGAGTTAATGGTAAGTAATAACAAAATCGCAATATAGTCTATATTTGCAATGCATTGCGTACCCCTCGGGCACTCAAAGGGTTAACTATTTTAACCTCTTATGAGGACCAGAGCGGTGTGGAAGACATTGCTCTGCAATGTGTTGCACATTCCTCTCGGGATCTTAAGGGTTTAAATTAAAGAAGAAACAAAAAGGCAGAATTGGGTTAGATTATAAGGAACAAACAGCATCTCCAATTAATCTCCATATTATTAGCATTCAAGAGATTAAAAGGATAGTAATGTTTCACCAAAACAGCAGCTCCAGTCCTCATAGTATTTGGGCCATGGAGACTGTTATTTCAGTACTGTCAGAGATGTAGTTCAAGAGCAATTGAATGATAAAATGTCCCCCTCCCTCCCCTTTTACCTAGTGTAATCTGCCTCCCCTCAGATGTGGAATCTGGTCTCTTGACAGGACAGATCACAGCAAGGGACAATCTTCTTACTGTGAGAACAATGAAAGCCCTGCCCCCCTTGACAGGCTTTTCAGGTTTTCCCTTATGCTCACTAAAAATTGTCCCTCTCTGTGATCCATCCGGACAGTCTTGCTGCTCTGAGGTGAACAGTGTTAAATCAGTAAAAGAGGAGGGAGGGGGATACTTTATCATCCATTTACTCTTGAACTACAACTCTGACAGAATTGAAATAACACTCTCCATGGCCCAAATACTATGAAGATTAATTGGCGTTGCTTTTATTATGAAACATTACTATCTCTTTAAACCAGCCGGAAGCCTCATATTGCACACCATTGACTTAAATCTCTGCTTCAGATGGCATACAATTTAACCCAATAAAGGAATCACATTTACTAAGATCAATTTTCTATTGAGATCAATAGGTAGAACCCTATATATTAGACATTGTTATGAATATGTTTGATTTCAGTGAATCATTTTCACCCATCCCTTGGCAAATAAGTTGGCTCATTGTCATTCTAGGGTAGAAGTGATTAAGGAACCTTTGACACTCCACCATTCTCCAAAGATAGTCTACCCCTCATCTAAGGGTCTTCACACACCCATTATACAGTTTGTAGTCTAAGTCCCCATCAAATAGAATAAACAGTTTTCTGAATCCAAACAAATATGATTGTGACTGATCGATTCACTATTCCTCAAATCTATGATCGTTGTGAATACAAATTCTCCTTTTTTTTTCCCCAATCAGTTCCATCCTCGGCGATGCCACCTGCATGCACTATACCGCACGGTCATTTCTCTCAAGCACAAAGACTTCCGCATATCTCTGATTAAGTACAGCTAGAAAGGGGGTCACAAATTTTTCCTTTATCATGCAGTATAGGAAACAGCATTAAACCAAATGCCATCGTCATTGAGTAATTGCTAAGTCCTCTTTATTTGCCTCGTTTAAACACAAGTAATTCATCATTCTGAGTAGAATGGAATAATTTCCCTACAAAATGCCACGGCAGTGTCACAGTAGCATTGAAGCAGTTGCTTCAGAGTCTATTCTTTTCTATTCCTTGGCCATTTCCGTGTTAACATTAAGATCTTTATCCATCATGAGGGAAATATCTTTATCTCCAAACTACCACCCCTGGCAATACATCTCTCCACCTCATTCTCATCCCCTGCGCCTCTCTTAGTGTAAAGTATGTCAATTTCGTGCAGTATAAAGCAGTAATTAATTGTCTTTGCCCTCAATCTGTTTTCGGGTTCTTTATTTGGCTATTCCACAGGGTCATTTGATCAAAGGTCTTTCAAGGCACCAGGTACTACGAACCATCCTAAAAAGTGTACTCTCATGGGAGATGTGAAAAACACACGCAAGACTCTTTTTTTCATTATGGTATTTTTAAAGGGATAGTAATACTTCGTTTTAACTTTATTTTATTTTGTAGGCATTAAAAAAACATGAAGAATGATATAAGTCTTATCTCTCAAACCTTTATGGTTTAAGAGATATTCACAAGCAAAGTTCCCCTCCCGCCCCTTTTTCCTAGTGTAAGCCATCTCTTCTCAAATGTGAGTCTGGTTGTATGACAGGACAGATAACAGAAGGGGACAATCTTCTTCCTATGAGAACAATGAAAGCCCTTCCCCCCTTGACAAGTTTTTCAGGTTTTTCCCTTATCTTAATTGAAGATTGTCCCTCTCTGCAGTCTACCTGGACACCTCCCTTCTGATCTGGCTGAACAGGGAAGGGATACTTTGTTTGTGAATATCTCTTAAACCATAAAGGTTTCAGAGATAAGACTTATATCATTCTTCGTGTTTTTTTAATGCCTACAAAATAAAATAAAGTTAAAATGAAGTATTACTATCCCTTTAAATCTTCGAGTGCCAAAGAGGTACCCAGCACATTGCATTGCAATGCGTTGGTTTCCTCTCTGGAACGTAATTGGTTAATTATCTGGAAACAAACAAACAGAATAGACGTTATGTCATTTGCTGATGGAACCAATAGAGCAGAGAGATGTCAATCGGATTTCCTAAACACACGTCAGTCTCGTCCATCTTTGAAATTAGAAAGCGATTATCGGTGATAAATAACCCTTCGTGTAGCTGTACGTTCTTAATGATTACTAGTCTTAGGTTCTGAGAGTCATGGGGGCATGCAGTTCATTGATTTGCAATGATCTCCACACTCATCTGGCAAGGAAAGGGGTTAAACTCCTTATTTATGTAGAGATGCGCATGTAATAACAGTTTGCGCAATGAGGACAATATGTCGAAAGAAAAAAGAGAAGCGATTCTGGAGCAAACTAATTGCAACATTGGAGATAACAAAATATCCAGTTGATTTCAACCCTTTGCAATGCATTCTGTACCCCTCTGGCACTCAAAGGGTTAAAGAACAGTAGCCCTTTATTTTGACTTTATATATTCTACAGTTACAAAATATGTACAAATTGTCTATATTTTTTTGTACTTATTTTTTTTTCAACTTCAGTGGTTTTTTTTGGTTTAACTCTTTTTTTTATGTCCCGGTGTTTTTATTTATTTTTTAATTTTTATTTATTTATTTTTTTTTACATTATATCACTAGACCTGCTTTCATGTTCCCTGACAGAAAGCTCCCCCCGCAAACAGATCCAGGGAGCTCACTGTCAGGCACATACAAGTGTAAAAAAAAAAGTGAAGAAAAAAGGAATAAGAAGTATAGGCAATGTGACTTTAAATATAATGTTCTTGCAGAATACATAGAGTTAAAATAAAGGTTACCACTCTGGCACTCAAAGGGTTAATAACACAGTTGATTGTTGCACTGATTCTCCGATGCTCAGATTATTTTACCTTTGGCCTTTTGTTATGTGTTAGTTTTATATTTCTTGCGTAAAGATTTGTGGTCACCCTCTAGTTCTGTATTTTTATTTTATTTATTTATTTTAATTTTTTATAAATTAGTTTTTATTGAAGGTTGGAATGTACAATACAGCGATAAAGTCAGTACAGAAGATGATGCAATATAAAAATACAGGAATGCATTACATCGGTCAAATAATACATGTAGGAGAGTACAAGAGAAACTTGTATATAACGACTGTGTAGTCTGTTCAGCACCTACTACCTTAAAGGGATAGTAATATTTCATAATAAAAGCAGCTCTAATTAATCACCATAGTATTTGGACTTTGGAAAGTGTTATATCAATTCTGTCAGAGTTGTAGTTCAAGAGTAATTCAATGACAAAGTATCCCCCTCCCGCACCTTTTACTGATGTAACACTGCTCAGCCAGATCAGAAGGGAGGTGTCCAGGTAGACTGCAGAGAGGGACAATCTTCAATTAAGATAAGGGAAAAACCTGAAGAACATGTCAAGGGGGGCAGGGCTTTCATTGTTCTCATAGGAAAAGATTGTCCCCTTCTGTTATCTGTCTGGTCTATGGACTGGATTCCACATCTGAGAAGAGATGGATTACACTAGGTAAAAGGGACGGGAGGGGAAACTTTGCTTGTGAATATCTCTCAAACTGTAAAGCTTTGAGAGATAAGACTTATATCGTTCTTCATGTTTTTTTTTTTAATGCCTACAAAATAAAATAAAGATAAAACGAAGTATTACTATCCCTTTAATGCCAACCATTTTATAAAGAAAAAAGTGAAGATAAGGTAGATAGAAAGACCTCAAGCATAGAGAGGAAATAAAGGAAAGGGGGAGGAGCAGATAGTTCAGAGGAGGGAAGGGAAGAGGAAGGGGTCTGGGTGAAGACATCAGAAATTAAAAAATCAGGTGCAAGGTGGGTCAGTACCAGGACGGGCAATACCTTGACGTAGCATTAAAGATCTTCTCACTTCAGACCAGTCTGATAAAAAGTCAGAGAGAAAGGTATGATCACTGCCCCTTTGTAGCCATGCCAATTTAACAAAAATTATTTGTTCTTCTACTCCGTTCATCCAAGAGCCAGTAGTGGGAGGTGATGTGTCTTTCCTGTGCTGGGGAATTAAAGCTTTTGTGGAATTCAGCATGTCAAGGAGAAACGTTCTCTGGTGGAAAGGTAAGGATGGTAAGTTCTTGAACAGCAAAACTGTCCAGGGTTCTCTTGGAATATGTATTTTGAAAGAGACATCTATTTGTGAAAGGCATTTTGACCAAAAAGGCATAATTAGTATTCGGTATTGTTTTTAAGTATGTTCTAACTCTGTCCCTGTGTCATTTTTGGTTACAACTTTTTGATATTAATAAATATTTTGTGTCATTTATTTTTTTGGATTGTGTGCCTCAGTAGTGGGTTTAGTTTTTGGCTGATTTTCTTTGTTACCCCTTTTTGTGAGTTTGAAATTGTACAGTGGCGCTGTTGCTACACCATCCTATAGACAGCTCTGGTCAGTTGACCATAAATCTCCATAAGATGGTGTAGCAACAGCGCCACTGTACAATTTCAGGACACTTTGATAATGCACATAAAAAAAATTCAGGTTTCAGATGTAATAACTATTGAATAAAACACCTTTCAGCAATGGGAATGCCCCTGTGTTTTGTTTTTCTGGTGGGGGAGGATAAACCCTGCAACATATTTTTTTCTTTACTATTTGAGTGCCAGAGGGGTACCGTGTTGCGTACCATTGTGGCACTCAAAGGGTTAAGTATTACTATCCCTTTAAAGGGATATTAATACTTCATTTTATTTTTATTTTATTTTGTAGGCATTGAAAAAACATTAAGAACAATATAAGTCTTATCTCTCAAACCTTTATGGTTTGAGAGATATTCCCAAGCAAAGTTTACCCTTACTGACCAAAATGGTCAAGTCTACCATCTACCTGTCAGATTTGTAATCTGGTTTGCAGATCAACCAGTGGCTATTCAGCAAAGCCGAGATCGCAAGATATAAAAAATACTATTTCATTGGAAGGGTCTAAAGAGTGTGCTTGCAAACCAGGAACACTTTGTAGACTATTCAAATGAAGTAGTTCTTATATCTCACGATCTCGGCTCTGCTGTAGAGCCACAGCCGGTCCAATCCGGATTCAAAATCTGACAGCTAGATGGCAGTATTGACCGTTTTGGTCAGTGAGGGTAAACTTCACTTGTGAATATCTTTCAAACTATAAAGGTTTGAGAGATAAGACTTATATTGTTCTTCATGTTTTTTTAATGCCTACAAAATAAAATAAAGATAAAATGAAGTATTACTATCCCTTTAAGAATTGCTGCACATTGAAAATTCCTCATTGCGTTTCACTGTTCCTTGGCTTTCTTTGATCTATGAACAGAGTATCATTTAATCAGAATAAGATTTTTCCTTGAACCAGGTGTGCCTATCAGTTCACTAAAACCCTCCCCTGTACATTGTACAGCAACATACAAGTACATGAATGTAAATCACTTGCAAGTAAAAGCTGAACTTCTTTTACAGACCTATACTACTTCTGTCCACTAGAGGGAGAACACTGCAGTCCTATTGTCAGAGGTGAAATTACATGCATGTTTCAAATTTCAATATCAAATAGTAACATTTTTTTAAGATCCTGTTCTAAGAAGAGCTAAAAAGCAACAGTTTGGTTCCAGAGAGCCGAAGAATCTATTAGTTTTACAATGCCGCAGACAAAATTAGTTCCACACAGGAAGGAAGAAAGGGTTTAACTGTGTGTATAAATATATATATATATATATATATATATATATATATATATATATGTATATATATGTATATATATATATATTGGTTTAAGGATGCACTCATGAAAATGTAGATGAATGCCTGGGTGTCGTATATATTGATAAGTATTTGTAGAGGAAATCAGCACTCTCACAGAAGTTTATTAATAGATCAACGTTTCGATCCAAGCCAGGATCTTTAATAATAATAACTTTTTAACTTATTTTTTTTATTTAGAAAATGTTTTACCAGGAAGAATACATTGAGATTTCTCTCGTTTTCAAGTGTGTCCTGGACGGTTTTCAGTAGAGGGTTGCATATTTACACAAATTGAGAGACATTATATATTACATGTTATTAAATATACATACACATATGAATATACATACATATGGAATTTTTAAAATTATAACTAGTATTTATATCACACCTTTTTCCCCAGTGAGACTCAAAGCGCTTTCAGAATTAACCAAATCGGCAGCTGAATAATAGGTGTTTTTATTACCCAATCAATGATACTCACTTATCGACCTCAGAAGGACTGAGTTGACTCTACTGGGATTCAAACCTGCAACCCTGAGGTCGGAACAGGCTCCATAGACAGAGAATTCGCCACTGAGCTATCTCAACAATTAGTGTAAACTATTGTAAAAGCCCGTGGACACGGGCCAAGGTCCAGGTAATGTTAACCCTTTGAGTGTAAGAGGTGAATGAAACGCGTTGCTTTGCAATGCGTTTCGTACCCCTCTGGCATTCAAAGGCTTAAAAGGCCACTACCTCACTGCTCCACGCGATTCAGTCTTGCGTCGTCTCTCTCACACTGTGCAGTCATGCTCAGTAGAGACTGCCCAAAAGCAGCCAATCTCTACTGCTCATGACTGCATCGTTACAAACATCCTAGCAAATTATTATATAGGATATCAGCTTTAGCCCCTTTCATCCAGATCCTTCTCCAGGGCATTGCAGAGCAGTGCATTGGAAATGTTTGTAGCATCCAAGGGGTTACATTTCCATGTTTCCAAAAAAAACCAAAAAACTGTAAAGTAATGAGATCTGATACAAAATACTAGATTAGAAGTAGGCAATACTGGTCCTCTAGATTTACCCACAGTGCATGTTCAAGGGTTCTTCCTGACCTTTCCCTACACAACTCGAGACATCTCTCGGCTACTATCTTTTTCCTCCCTATCACCATTCACTAGTCATCCACACTCATCACTTTCAAGCATCTCCTCAAAACTCACCTGCTTCATAAGAGTCATGTATGAAAACGACCTGCTGCACTGATGCATGGGAATCCTTGCAACTTAATAATTAACAATTGGAGCCCTGCAGCAATTCCTTTTCATATGAGTCCTCTTTTAACCATTTGAGCGCCAGAGGTTAATGATCTGGCAACTCTATATTTGAGAAACTCTGATTAAATATTTGAACATCTCCAGATTATCCCCTATAGGCCCACCTCACCCTCTACATTGCTGTGTAGCTCTCAGGCAGCAACGAACGAGTCGTCAGTGCTGTAATTTATCTCCTGCCACAGCAACATCACTGGGTATCTGGAGCCGCAGGATGCGTACTGCTGCAGACTGTTACCTTGTACGTAATATCTGCAGTGCCTCGACTCAGATCACTCCTGGCGTCTATCACTCTGGTTATCCACATCAAGGATCCTTCGCATAATCAGACAATCTACTCCATTTTAAATCAGACGTTTACATTCTGATCACAGACATTCAGACATCATTTAGCCGAGAAAAAATTGGAGGCTATGAACTATGAACAACGCATGCAATTCTGATGCCAAATAATTGCACCAGAAGACGTAAATACAGATTCCTGTTGACTTACATGTGGCTTTTCACTCATTGACTGCTCCATCACAGTGGGAGGGATTCGAGGGATTAAAATCCCAATTTAAAGGGATAGTAATGTTTCACAAAAACAGCAGCTCCAATTAATCTTCATAGAATTTGGGCCATGGAGATTGTTATTTCAGTATTGTCAGAGTTGTAGTTCAAGAGTAATTGAATGATAAAGTATCCCCCTCCTGCCCCTTTTACCTAGTGTGAGTCACCTCCCCTCATATGTAGAATTTGGTCACCTAACCGGAGAGCTCGCAGCAAGGGGAAATCTTCTTACTGTGATCATAAGGAAAACCCTGCCCCCCCCCCCACACACACACTCTGACAGGTTTTTCCTTACGCTCACTGACGATTGTCCCTCTCTGTGATCCATCCAGACAGTCTTGCTGCTCTGAGGTGAGTAGTGTTACACTAGGTAAAAGGGGTGGGAGGGGGATACTTTATCATTCAATTACTCTTGAACTACAACTCTGACAGAATTGATATAACACTCTCCATGGCCCAAATACTATGAAGATTAATTGGAGCTGCTTTTATTATGAAACATTACTGTACATTTAAAAATCAATGGGAAATTTTCTAAAGTTAATGAATATGTACTAATGGAATATCATTTTGCAATAGCAAATCATAAAGTAAAGCATTTCTGAAATAATTGGTCTGATTGGATCAGGAAATACTCTCTACAGGATGTACCCATATCACTGATGCACTGATTCTGATAAGGTTTAATTAGATGTATAGTTGAGGCTCAGCGTTAATGAGAAGAATTTGGTCGTAAATGAAGGATTCTTGGAGAACCGGATGTGTGACCCCCCCTCTCCCCTCCTCCCCCTTTTCCTATATTTAATGTAATATCTTATGATATTGATAACAAGTGGTTCAGATACTTCAGTCATTTCTGATATCTATTATTGATTGTTCTTAGAACTTATTACTAACACTTAATGAATAAATTTTGTTCTGCTTTAAAGATTTAATAATTGTTGATGTAATTCATTCCTTACACTGTAGATTCATTTTCTTGATTTATTGTAATTTGCAACTTTTTTCAATAATGAAATTATAATTAAAAAAAAAAAATCAATGGGAAATTGAAGAATTTGCAAGTGTCCCCCATTGTGCAGTTGGTTTGACCTGATTCTTTTGAGTGTTCTGGGTTTTTTTTTGTTTGTTTTAAATTAAAATGTACAAGATTGCACCCGCTGCTAGCAGACCAGGGTGGATTTCCCAGGAAGCAGAGTAGGCAACTGTCTAGATTTGCAAATGATGAGGGGACCATAGATGCATACCTCCCAAGTGTCCCTCTTTAGGAGGGACAATCCCTCTTTTAGATCCAAATCCCTCTGTCCCTCTTTCCCACCCTGATGTCCCTCTTTTTAGGAAATCAGACTGTGTGGTGTGTATATAAGTGTATCACCCTGGTGTCCCTGTGTTTAGGAGATCAGACTGTGTGGTGTGTATAGAAGTGTATCACCCTGGTGTCCCTGTGTTTAGGAAATCACACTGTGTGGTGTGTATATAAGTGTATCACCCTGGTGTCCCTGTGTTTAGGAGATCAGACTGTGTGGTGTGTATAGAAGTGTATCACCCTGGTGTCCCTCTTTTTAGGAGATCAGACTGTGTGATGTGTATATAAGTGTATCACCCTGGTGTCCCTGTGTTTAGGAGATCAGACTGTGTGGTGTGTATATAAGTGTATCACCCTGGTGTCCCTGTGTTTAGGAAATCACACTGTGTGGTGTGTATATAAGTGTATCACCCTGGTGTCCCTGTGTTTAGGAGATCAGACTGTGTGATGTGTATATAAGTGTATCACCCTGGTGTCCCTGTGTTTAGGAGATCAGACTGTGTGATGTGTATATAAGTGTATCACCCTGGTGTCCCTGTGTTTAGGAGATCAGACTGTGTGGTGTGTATATAAGTATATCACCCTGGTGTCCTTGTGTTTAGGAGATCAGACTGTGTGGTGTGTATATAAGTGTATCACCCTGGTGTCCCTGTGTTTATGAGATCAGACTGTGTGGTGTGTATAGAAGTGTATCACCCTGGTGTCCCTGTGTTTAGGAAATCACACTGTGTGGTGTGTATATAAGTGTATCACCCTGGTGTCCCTGTGTTTAGGAGATCAGACTGTGTGGTGTGTATAGAAGTGTATCACCCTGGTGTCCCTCTTTTTAGGAGATCAGACTGTGTGGTGTGTATATAAGGGTATCACCCTGGTGTCCCTGTGTTTAGGAGATCAGACTGTGTGGTGTGTATAGAAGTGTATCACCCTGGTGTCCCTCTTTTTAGGAAATCACACTGTGTGGTGTGTATATAACTGTATCACATTGTTCCACAGCAATAAACTCACATTATTGTTTGTTTAAATGTCAGTATATGTGTTTATAAATTAGTCTGTGTAAATACAATACTATGGTCTTGTTATAAGTCATTTATTCAGTTACACAAGGAGGTGTCAGTAGGGCATAAAATAGCCTAAAAATTATCGGTAATGCCCCGCCCACCAGCCACGCCTCCAGCAACACCCCCTAATTCACAGGTGTCCCTCTTTGGCAATTTGAAATGTTGGGAGGTATGTAGCTGTGTCGGCCGCACCCACATTCTCTGTTGTGGATGTGGCTTGAGCAATTACAGTGTCCTTGCAACCCTTTTATATTCCATTTACAGGCTATTAACCCTTTGTGTGCTAGAGAGATCTCTCAAGCAACCAAGGGGTTAAAGCTTTTTTTTTTTTTTTTAAATAAATATATGTAATGTAATAGCACTAGAGAGCTAAAACGTTCTGCTTCTGAGTGGTGACTAGCTGGAGGACAGGCCATTGTGCTGTTGTTCATTCCCAGAATCCTCTCACATTCTGTATGTTTATTTGAATACTCTTAGGTGTCTCCCTAAGAGTGAAGGGTAATCCAGACATGGATCCCTTGCTTTCAGTGCCTAGGGAATACAACTGCACCCTCCTGATGAGGTCCAACAAGGCCGAAAAGTACGTCGGGGGTTAGCTGGTGTTCCTGTGCAAAGGAGACTTGCCCGTCATTTAGGAACTGGATTGCACTTTTGGGCGGGTTTAGTCCAATATATATGTGAAAATGTCTCCTCTGTAATGGCAATGGAGAGCTAAAATGCGATGCTTCTGAGCGGTGACTAGCCGAAGGACAGGCCATTGTGCCGTTATTCGTCCTCAGAAGCCTCTCACATTGTGAAAGCTTTTTTATTAAATTTTGTTCTTGTTTGTAGAGGACAAGGGTATTTTCTGTGCCAGAAAAAACATTGATGGGACAAGAGGCGGGGTCATGTGAGATATGTGGGTGTGACCAAGGGCGGAGCCAAGGACACTTAGATTGCCTTTCCAAGGGGGACCCTTGAATACAAATATGGCCCTGCACAGGTGAATTATAGAATTAACTACCCTGTGCTCAAGGTACAGGCTTCGGGGAAAACTTGCTACAGATCAGTCTGCTATTGCATTGATGTCGACTAATATTGCAACATTAACCCCTTAATGATCATGCACATGCTAATCTTGGTCGTTTAAGGACCAGCAACGGTCCTGACATGTCATGAGTTAAATGATCACAGAGCACAAGCCGGGAAGCTGATACTGACTGATCCAAGCCCGAGGCAGTCAGTTTCAGCCTTTCTCCCAGAGGTATATGGTATATGTGATCGCTCACTGATGCCAGTTCATCAAACTGGTAGAAGCTGTAAATGGTGTACAAATGGCAGGGTGTATAATGGGAGAGCTTTAGGGTGACCACATTTCTGTTCTGCCATTCCAGGACATGTGGTCACCCTAGTCCCATGCCTGAGGCTCCTGCCGGCACTGACCATCTTTCTGAAGCTGACATAGTAAACGTTCTCAGTGGGAACAGCCTCAGAGAGATGGTCAGCGCCAGCGGGAGCCTCAGACGCAGGTCTCACTTGCAGCACCAACATACCTGCTTCACCCCAGCTGTCTCGCATGCACCAGTCCAGCCAGCCAATGAAATGTATTTGCTGTATGGTCTTCATTGGCTGGCTCAGCCAGCCAATGAGGACCATATAGCAAATACATTTCATTGGCTGGCTGGACTGGTGCATGTTGCTCCATTCCGGGACTCTTTGTTGTCCTGGTGGGGGGTGAGCTTGAATCATTAAGGTACTCCATAGTAAATAATAGGAAGAACACTGTCTTGTAAATTAAACAGAAAATTGCAGATGAATAAAGAACAAACAAACATATATGAGATGCAATAAGTTGTGAATGAACAGTCTCCTGCGTTGCACAATTCTGGGGTATACTAACTACACCATAGAAGGCGCCTGAAAAATGCCAGCAATTTAAATGAGACTTTTAACTGTTTAAAAGCTTACAGCTATATGTTGAAGGGCTAGTAGTAGTAATGTTTTAGTATTTAGAAAGCTGTAATGCTTGCTTTTGGTGTATACAACAGATTCGTTATATTAGTAATGCTGCATTCGGTATATATTGCATGAAATAATAGTAAGAATTATCCTCCTCACACATCTTATAGTCATGTCATCTGCCAATCTTTGGAGCTGCAAGCGGATGTCAATGTGGGACAATCTTCCTTCAATACACAGAAAACCTCCTATGCATACCTCCCAACATTTCAAATGGCCAAAGAGGGACACTTGTGTTTTAGATGGTGTTTCTGGGGGTGTGGCTTGTGGGCGGGGCATTGAGGAGAATTTTTAGGTTACTTTGTGACCTGTCAACACCTCTTTCTGTAACTGAATAGAGGATATTGAGCAAGACCAAAGTATTTTATTTACACAGATTAATTTACAAACACATATACTGAAGATTAAGTAAACATTAATGGGAGTTGTATTGCTGTGGAGCAATGTGATACACTTATATACACACCACACAGTCTGATCTCCTAAACACGGACACCAGGGTGATACACTTCTATACATACCACACAGTCTGATCTCCTAAACACAGGGACACCAGGGTGATACACTTATATACACACCACACAGTCTGATCTCCTAAACACAGGGACACCAGGGTGATACACTTATATACACATCACACAGTCTGATCTCCTAAACACAGGGACACCAGGGTGATACACTTATATAGTGTTGAGCGAGCACCCCGATGCTCGGGTGCTCGGGTGCTCTGACCGAGCACCCCCTGATGCTCGAGTGCTCGGCCGAGCACCCGAGCCCCATTCAAATGAATGGGGCGACACGAGCATTACACCAGGCACCCCCTGCTCTGATGAGGGGAGGGTGCCTGGTCAATGCCCCCCTTCATCTCCGCTATGCCCCCTTCATCTCTGAATGCCCCCTTCATCTCCGCAATGTCCCCCTTCATCTCCGCAATGTCCCCCTTCATCTCCGCTATGCCCCTCTTCCACAATGTCCCCCTTCATCTCCGCTATGCCCCTCTTCCACAATGTCCCCCTTCATCTCCGCTATGCCCCTCTTCCACAATGTCCCCCTTCATCTCCGCTATGCCCCTCTTCCACAATGTCCCCCTTCATCTCCTCTATGGCATAGAGGAGATGAAGGGGGACATTGTGGAAGAGGGGCATAGCGGAGATGAAGGGGGACATTGTGGAAGAGGGGCATAGCGGAGATGAAGGGGGACATTGTGGAAGAGGGGCATAGAGTCTATGCCCCTCTTCCACAATGTCCCCCTTCATCTCCGCAATGCCCCCTTCATCTCCGCAATGCCCCCGTACCTCCAGTCCCTGGTGGTCCAGCGGAGCGTCTTCTGATCTGTGCCTCTTCCGGCACAGATCCCCGCCACCCGAACATGGCGGGAGAGCACATGGCGGTACTCGACGAGTACCGCCATGTGCCGAGCAGAGCGATGCTCGAGCCGATCCGAGCATCGGCCGAGCACGCTCGCTCAACACTACACTTATATACACACCATACAGTCTGATCTCCTAAACACAGGGACACCAGGGTGATACACTTATATACACACACCACACAGTCTGATCTCCTGAACACAGGGACACCAGGGTAGAAAAGAGGGACAGAGGGATTTGGGTCTCAAAGAGGGATTGTCCCTCCTAAAGAAGGACACTTGGGAGGTATGCCTTTGTCAATGGGGGTAGGGTTTTCTGTATACTGAATGTAGGCATACTGGAGGCTCTGTGTCTAGTCAAGCGACCAGACTTTAGATTCATGGGGAGGTGGCCTGGATTCCAGAAAAGCAAAGCAATGCATTCCGTACCACTCTGGCACTCAAAGGGTTAAATACAATATTTAAAGCTTCCTCTCAATATTTACGAAGCAAAAGACACAGTTTATCAGCATCATAATTGTAGTATATTACAGAAGCACCGAAGGGTGACATTTTTTGAACTTCTCATTTGTAAAACAATTTGGCTGTTTTCTTTGAGAGAGTAACGGCTTACTTTAACGGTCAGAGTATACATTTATGGCAATTGAAAACAATATTATTGTCAGTGTAATTTAGATTGGAGTTTAATTTTTCAATGGTATATTATTCACATAAATGGAATTAAGGCTTGAATTGATAGATCAGCAGCACTTTTCAGATAATAGACATAAGTGATTAGTCCTATTGTAACAAAAAAACTCTGTTCAGACTTTAACAACTGCAGTAGGAGTGATTTTATTTTTGAAACAGTGATTTGCTCTTTTTTTCCAGTCATTTTTATACAGGCGTTCATTGGTACATTTATTAATAATCCCATGTCTTTGCAAGGGTATTTTCTGACCTTTAAAATGGTGGACATCTCTGTGGTCCCCAAAGGCGTAACTAGAGGCTGCCAGGCCCTGGTGCAAAATTTGCCATAGGCCCCACCACCACCACGTTAAACCCACTGTCCACCTACACGAATGTGCCCCTACTGTCCACCTGATACAACATACATGTCATTCTAAAAATTATTTCAAATAACCAAAATTGCTTTTAGGCGACAGGTCCCTTTAAGCATTTTTTATTTATAATCTGCCTTCGTAATTTACAGAGCTATGCAGTGGGCGATATAATGTATTTTGTTTGCATTCAGTGCAAGGTGTTAGAACAAAGGTATTAGATGAGGGAATAAGGAATGATCCAGAGGGACTGCACTTTGCCGTATTCTGAGGGGATAGACGATCGAATCAATAGCTGATTTACAAATCAGAGCCTTCCCGGAGGAAATCAATTTCCAATCAACTAGCAAGGGCTTGAATGCATGATTAATATCTGCTATGGTTTGTAATGTCAATGTTTATGTTTAGAAGTAACTGCAGCACGATAATGTGCTTCAAACGTAGCTTCCTAGCAATTGCTTTGATATCACACCTTAAAGGGATAGTAATACTTTGTTTTATCTCTATTTTATTTTGTAGGCATTAAAAAAACATGAAGAACGATATATGTCTTATCTCTCAAACCTTTATGGTTTGAGAGATATTCACAAGCAAAGTTTCCCCTCCCGCCCCTTTTACCTAGTGTAAGCCATCTCTTCTCAGATGTGGAATGCAGTCCATAGACCAGACAGATAACAGAAGGGGACAATCTTCTTCCTATGAGAACAATGAAAGCCCTGCCCCCCTTGACAAGTTTTTCAGGTTTTTCCCTTATCTTAATTGAAGATTGTCCCTCTCTGCAGTCTACCTGGGCACCTCCCTTCTGATCTGACTGAACGGGGGGGTACTTTGCTTGTGAATATCTCTTAAACCATAAAGGTTTGAGAGATAAGACTTACATCGTTCTTCATGTTTTTTAATGCCTACAAAATAAAATACAGATAAAACAAAGTATTACTATCCCTTTAAACCTTTGCGTGCCAGAAGGGTACGCAACGCATTGCTCTGCAATGCGTTGCTTACCCCTCTGGCACTCAAAGGGTTAAAGAGATAGTAATACTTCATTATTTGAGGCTATAATAGTGTATGTATTTAAAAAATCAACCAAAGAATCTATGTATTTTTGCAATAATTTTCATAGTTTAAGAGTAATCATGATCTAAAGTTTACCCCTCCAGCCACTTTTCGCTACATCACCGATCAAGCTGTCAGACTTCGATTCTGGTCTGCAGACCGGATGGAGTGTCTGGAGTGCTTAAATAGGAGTGGATAAAAAGGAAATCTTCATGTGTGCCTGGTTTGAGGCAGTAGCCTGTCGTCATGAAAATTTCCTTTGTATTCACTTCTATTTCGTCTCTCCAGACACTCCGTCCGGTCCGCAGACCAGACTCCAAGTCTGACAGCTAGAGCGCGGATATAGCTAAAAGGGGCAGGAGGGGTAAACTTTAGATTGCGATTACTCTTAAACTATGAAAGTTATGGCAAAAATACATTGATGCTTTGGTTTATTTATTTAATGCATACGATATTATAGCCTCCAAAAAGAAAGTATTACTATCCCTTTAATTGTTAACCCTTTGAGTGCCAAATGAGTATGCAACACTTTGCCAAATGTGCCGAACACATGTAGAGTTTTGTAGATCAATTTTTTTACCGTTATTTTTTTGTACCAACTGGGAATGATGGTGAATTTTAAGCAGAACAATGAGGCAGATTTATAAAACTGAAGCAAAGAGCAAATATGCTTTAAAATTGCTGTAACACAGTGTCCCGTTAGTTATAAACGTAAGAACGCCAGTTTAACCCTTTGAGTGCCAGAGGGGTACGGAATGCATTGCTTTGCAATGCATTCCGTACCCCTCTGGCACTCAAAAGGTTAAGGGGACTGAAAGCCATGTAGTAGGTTTTTTTGTAAAATGGAGTAACAGCGTTTGTAAAAAGTTGCACCTAAAATTTATAAAGAAATTACAATTTTGCGACAGAATTATCACCAGAATCTTAACGCCATGTATATGTTGTCCTTAAGCTTTCAAGACGTTAAAATATGCATAATAACGCCATATTTATAAAGACGCCTTTTTTTTTAAATCAGACCTGCCGTTATATCCACTAGACATACCATAAGGACTGTTCTTTAAAGGGATAGTAATGTCAAAAAAAAGTAATAACTATATGGTAGATACAATTAAAAGAGAGCACTTGCACTTATTCATATCGCTCAGACCGTTATGGTTTGAGAGATATAGGAAAATAAAGTCCCCTGGTCCCTCCCCTTTCTGCTTGACGAGTTGTAAAGGTGTCAGAAGCAGATTCTGGTCGCTTGACCAGATGTGTCTCTTCAGCAGCTCCGATATAACGATATCTAAAGATAAATACTTAATTTGGAATGGTCTACATAGTGTGCCTGGCTTGCAAGCACACTTTGTAGACCATTCCAATGAAGTATTTATTTCTAAATAGCATGATTTCAGCTCTGCTGAAGAGCCTCTGTCTGGTCAAATGACTGGAATCTGCAGCTGTCAGATAGATGGCGGACTTGAGTAAAACAGCCAGGAAAAGGTAACTTTAGCAAGTTATATCTCTCAAACCATACAGGTTTGAGAGATAAGACTTACAATGATGTTAACCTTTTTTAATGTCTACAATATTGAATCAACTTAAAATTAACCATCACTATCCCTTTAAAAGGTAAAAAGTATGTTTTTTATAAACCACCCTCAATGTAACACGGTTTTCCCAGCATTCTCTCAATAGTAGCAAAAGTTATAAATATCAAAGAGAAATTCATCTACTTGCAACAGCTGTGAGATTTGAATACAATTCCACTATAATCTTTACTACAAATCTGTAGCTGCTTATGGCACTATTGACAGAAATTTGCAGCATGTTGGGTCTCTCTGTGACAATGTAAGTGTAAACTGTATGTGTGAAATGCCCATAGGACATAATTCACAACCCATGTAAATGTTTGACAATATTCTGTCACTGCGACGATGTTGCTTATGTGAAAGAGAACATACTGTGTACAGTGCTGTAGAATACATTGGGGCTACGTAAATAAAGGATGATAATTATTATAGGGTGTTAGTGCAGGAAGAAACTTTCCCTTTTGGATGCTAGAAAAGATTCCAGTATATTGGAACTCTTTCTGGCATCAAAAACGTTAATATATTTGAGGTACAACTAGAGTGTAGTGTAGTGGTGATTGAGCCCAGAAGCCAAATGGGCTCACCAGCCCTGACTTTAAAAGGCAGTTGGATATTTCCCTGGATAAACATCAAAATCTTATTTGCTTTGTGAAAAAAAAGATCATGAATCTTAACCCTCTGAATTCCACAGAGGGTACGCTAATCAATGCTTTGCGTAACACCCGGACACTCAAAGGGTTAATATTGTTCTGAGCTAAAGTATCTTATACTTAAAAAAAAAAACATATCTACAGTATCTGCAAAGATTGTTTCCTGAGGCTAAAAATTCCACAACCTTACTGCCCTTGCAATAAAAAATATCCCTGCCTTTGTTTTAGTTGAAATCTCCTTTGCTCTAGAGTTTTTTTTTTTGCACAGCTCTTTGAGTAAATAGTTCCTCAGAGAGTTATTTGTATTGTCTTCAAATATATAGTAGTTATAAATGGTAATTATATCACTCCTTACATGTCTCTAATGTAAACAAACCCAGTTTGGTTAGTCTCTATTTATGACTCAGGTCCTCAAATCCCTTTATCAGTTTTGTTACATATCTCTGCACATTTTCCAGTTCAATAATGTTTTTTTAGAACTGGTGCAAAAAATGTACTCCATATGGTAGATGAAGCCTTCGCAAAAATTTATATAGAGGAAGAATTATACTGCTATCTTGTGCATATATTCTACATTTTATAAAGGCTTGTATCATGTTAGCTCTTGAATTGACTGATTGACACTGTGCACTGCTGTGCAGTCTATTGTCTATCAGTTCTCCTATATTATTGTCTAACAAGGACTCATAACCTTACATTTATCTATATTAAACCTCATCTGCCACTTTTCATCCCAAATGTTTCTAGAGAGAAAAAAACATCCTGCGCTGCATGTATTTCCTTTGCAAAATTTAGTGTCATCAGCAATGATTGAGGCATTACACTAAATATCAACTTCAATATTATTAATAAACAAATAAGAAAGGATTGGGTCCAGGACTGAACCTTGTGGCACACAACTTTACACTAACAAGAAAAAGTTTAATTACAGCTATCTGCATCCGATCATTTAACCAGTTCTCTATCACATATATCACCTACCAAGCCAAATACTTTTGATTTATACAGTAACCTTTTTGATACAAAATATTTGAAGCTTTCAAAAAAATTAAAATATGCTCTATCAACAATAGAGTGTAAGTGTGCGTGAATGTGTGTGTGTGTATGTCTATATGGGTGTATGTATGCATGTCTGTTTACATGTATGTGTGTGTTTAAATGTGTGTGTGTTTATATGTGTATATGTGTGTTTATTTATGTGTATGTGTGTGTTTATGTGTGCTTACATGATTCTGTGTATGTATGTGTGTGTATTATGTGAGTGTGTGTGTGTGTGTGTGTGTATAAGTATGTGTTTCTGTGTGTGTATATATGTGTGTGTTTCTGTGTGTGTGTGTGTGTGTGTGTGTGTGTATAACTGTGTGTGTGTACATAGATATATGTGTGTGTGTATAAGTGTGTGTGTGTGTGCATATATATATATATTTGTGTGTTTAAATGTGTGTGTGTATATATGTGTGTGTGTGTATATATATATATATATATATATATATATATATATATATATATATATATATATATATATACGTGTGTGTGTATAAGTGTGTGTGTTTATATGTGTGTATGCATGTGTTTATATATATGTGTGTATGTGTGTGGGTGTGTATATGTATATATAAGTGTGTGTGTGTAAGTTTGTGTATATAAATGTGTGTGTGTATATTTATAAGAGTGTGTGTGTAAGTGCGTGTGTGTGTGTGTATATGTGTGTGTATATACAGTATATATATATGTGTGTGTGTGTGTGTGTGTATAAGTGTGTGTTTAAATGTGTGTATATATGGGTGTGTGTATATATCTATCCTATATAATAATTCGCCAAGTTGTGTGTAACGCCAGACATGCGCAGTAGACACTGCTGCGCGCGTGGCACTTATGAGCAGTAGAGACTGCCCGTGCCGCGGCTGATACAGAGCTGGGCGCTCCGAAGGAGCGTCCAGCTCTGTATCAGCCGAGGCACGGGCAGTCTCCACCGCGTGTGACTACCCCGCGCCCGGCTGCCAGAGGCACCGTGGCCCGTGTAACGGGCTGTTCAACTAGTATATATATTAAAGAATAAGCCTCATTGCATAATTTATGGTTCCTCACACACAGAACATAATGTATGTCTCCTCAGAAAACAAACACACATTGAACAGAAGGCCTCATTACATAATTTATGTCTCATTAGGAGACACAACTCCCATTGGGTGATTCAGTGGGGACATTACCGCTCCCATTGCGTAATTAATTGGGGGCATGTTTATCATACAGGGAGTTGGCCCACCCCCTCCAGCCCGCCCACCACTATCCAACTGACAAAGAAAAATATAGCTGCCACTGACTCCTGAAGTAGGGGATATCAGTAACTTCTCCTGGTCCACACACTCTCACTCAGGATCATGACCCCACAAACACACTGTTTCACCTCCCACAGTTAACTGTAACCCTCCATGCACTCTGTTTCAGTACGAGGGTGTAATGTTTCCATAAAATACAAACTCAGGGATAAACTCAATAGCAACTCTTTTATTTAACTCTTTTCATCTATTCAGTCAACCTCACTAACTGTCTGTTTTCAACTGTCACTCCTCCACTTACTGATTCCCGCCCTTTCTCCTTAAAGGGAGAGAGATGCTTTGCTGTATGTTACAGAGGGCAAGCCTCAAACACCACTTTCTATTTGTTCCCTCAGCATATTGCTATGTTGCCTCAGCTGAAGAGCCACCGTGTGTTATATTGTTATGTTACCTCAGCTTAAGTAAGGAGGAGTTACTATTCCCATTGGGTGATTCAATGGAGGAGTGATGTAAATCATGCAGGGAGTTGGCCTGCCCCCACTATCCAGCCCGCCCACCACTATCCAAGTGACTGAAAAAACAAAATGGCTGCCACTCGCTCCTACACCACAGACACAAACATATCAGACACAAACACACACACACTCACATTCACACTCAATCACACACACTCTCACACTCTCACTCACTCACACTCACTCACACACGCTCAATCACACACTCTCTCTCACTCATACTCTCTCACTCACACACACTCACTCACTCTATCACACACATTCAATCACACACACTCAATCACACATACTCACACTATCACACACACTCAATCACACAAACTCACACACAATCACGCACACTCACTCAATCACACACACACACACTCAATCACGCACACTCTCACTCACACACACACACACACACACTTAATCACACACACTCTCACTCACACATACACTCACACTCAATCACACACACTCTCGCTCACACACTCTCACTCACACACACTCACTGACACACTCACACAATCACTCACATGCAATCACTCACCCTCGCACTCACACGCACTCACTCACACTCACACTCACTCACACCCTGGGAGGCAGCACGATCCACCTTCAACCATAGTATGTGCAATCACCACATGCATTTCAACTATATGAATAAATGCCACAGTGGAGGCATAAGTACAAACACAAACTCATTACAATGACACATAAGTCACCCCCTTATGACTCGCTTCTGTGTGTGTGTGTCTATGTGTGTGCCTGTGTGTTTCTCACTGTGTGTGTTGCATGTCTGTATCACACTCTATGTGTCTGCATGTTGTGCATTGTATGTATGACTGTGTCTCTCTTTATGCATCTCAGTGCACGCGTGTGCATTTGTGTGTGTGTCTCTGTGTGTGTTTGTCTTACATCCGTGTGTGTGCATTAATTCCCTATATATCCTGACAGGCAGCGCCGTCCCACATTGCTAGTATATATATATGTGCGTGTGTGTGTATAAGTTTGTGTGTTTATATGTGTGTATGCATGGATTTATATATATGTGTGTGTGTGTGTGTGTGTGTGTATATATATATGTGTATGTGTGTGTGTGTGTATATATGTGTGTGTGGGGGGGCAGCCTCATGCTTCTCCCCAAGGCCAAGTGTGTTCTACTTTCTACCTGTCCCTATTCACATCACGTCAAGAAGAGGCCTAGTTATTTCTCTAAAAGCAGAAATCATACTCTAATTAATTAATTGTTTTTGGCATTAGTAAAATTATAAAGTACACAGAAGGCATTGATGCATTGATCATCATAATGCCATTCCTTGAAAAAGTAAAATTACAGCATTTTAAAAACAGTCCAGAGCACAAAATAATATTTAATAGAAATTAATCTTCTCTGTTAGCAGCATTCTACCTCTTTCTTCTTCCCACACGTTTTATGTTAAAAGGCTTTTAAAGTACGGTACAAAACACTAACAGTTTAGCAATATATTAAATTAATAATGCCCACGTTGCTTTGTATCGTTCTTTTTTGCTTTCTGCAGGTTTATCTATGGTTACTGCATTTTTTTCACATTAAAAGGTGCAACAATTAATATTGGGATGTATAGGTTCGCTGCCCGGTGTATCTACTGAATGATAAACACAACTGGGAACTCACTGCAAAGCCGGCCCTTACATGGCTCCCGGTGGGTCCATGGACCCAGGCGGCGCTTTGGCCCCAAGGCATGTTCTAGGTGATCAGGAAAGTGGCTGCTGTGCTGCCTGTATATGGAGCTCCAGCAGCCAGCCAACATGAAGTGCCACTTCAGCTGCATCTCTGAATTGTTTGTGTCCTTCCCCTGGTACTGAACCCATTTGTTAAGCACACAGAAGCAGCTGGAGTGCCTCCATGTGCTGCAGATAATACTCCGTCCAGCAGAAGGCACAGGCTAGCAGGCTGCAGCAGGAAGAGGATGGAGTATTATCTGCAGCACACGGAGGCGCTCCAGCTGCCTCTGTGTGCTTAACAAACAGGTTCAGAACCAGGGGAAGGAGGTGCTCAAGCTGCCTCCGTGTGCTTAACAAACGGGTTCAGAACCAGGGGAAGCAGGCACTCCAGCTGCCTCAGTGTGCTTAACAAACGGTTCAGAACCAGGGGAAGGAGGCGCTCCAGCTGCCTCAGTGTGCTTAACAAATGGGTTCAGAACCAGGGGAAGGAGGCGCTCCAGCTGCCTCCGTGTGCTTAACAAACGGGTTCAGAACCAGGGGAAGGAGGCGCTCCAGCTGCCTCCGTGTGCTTAACAAACGGGTTCAGAACCAGGGGACGGAGGCGCTCCAGCTGCCTCAGTGTGCTTAACAAACGGGTTCAGAACCAGGGGAAGGAGGCACTCTAGCTGCCTCCGTGTGCTTAACAAATGGGTTCATAACCAGGGGAAGGAGGTGCTCCAGCTGCCTCCGTGTGCTTAACAAACTGGTTCAGAACCAGGGGAAGGAGGTGCTCCAGCTGCCTCTGTGTGCTTAACAAACGGGTTCAGAACCAGGGGAAGGAGGTGCTCCAGCTGCCTCAGTGTGCTTAACAAATGGGTACAGAACCAGAGAAAGGACACAACAATTCAGAGATGCCTGTGAGCTGTAGTATGCCATTAGCTGGAGCCTTGCGTTACCCACCATATCACTAAACGGTAATGTGAAACATAATGACGCTCTCGCAAAACATCAGAAGGAAAGTAGCCTGAGCCTTGTGATGGCTTCTTTATGACTGGTTTTCCTGTGGAGTGGAACTTCCAAATTGTTAGGCACTATTGGCTGTTAGTGCAGACAAAGGTATATAGATAGTTGTTGTATATGGACTCAAAGCGTTAAACCAATAATGGATGTGGGCCTGGTTTTGGTGTGGGCAGCATTTCATCCTTGGACCCAGGCAGCACAATGTCTTGGGCCGGCCCTGACTCACTGGATCTGACATAGAGAGTTTTAGAGGTCCCCCGGAACAGAAGCTGATTCTCCTGCAGTTGTGAGTTTCCTGTGTATCTCCACCTACTTCCTGTCCATTCTGCCTACTGTCCACCTTGTTCCACCCATTAATACTAAACCACTCCTTTCCTCCTCTCAATCATAATTAAGCCCCACCTATCCATTTAGGCTCCACCTACTTTATGATGCGATTTTCTTCATTCAGACCATCCCATTCCCAGCCCATAAGCCCTCTCTGGGAAAGTTCTCAGGTATGATGATAAACAATAATAATAAACAGAAAGGGAGAGATAGAAAAGAAGGGAAAAAAAGGAGAAGAGGGAGGTAGGAGGGGAAACGGTCAGGCAGTCGCACGTCCGCCACCTCATATTGTAGCCACCACATCTGGAGGAAATATTGAGGTTCTCAACGAAGGGTCCTTTCAAGGGTATGAAATACAAGTTATGAAAAAAGTAAATAAATAAAAAATAATATAAGATAATACCTTATCATCTGAGGGCAAGATAGTATATATAGTTTAGTTAGGAGATGGTGTCCCAAAATCTCAACCAAGTGGACCACAACTCATCGAAAGAATGTGCAGTGGTGGTGGAATCGCATGACATTGCTCCATATGTAAGAGGGCATCCAAACCAAAGAGCAATAGGAGGGCTTTCCTTTTTCCCCAGAAAGTGGGAATAAGGGATTTTGCAGCATTGAGAAGTAGGGGTAAGCATTTCCAAAGGATTTTGTAGAACATTTATCGTGGGAGAGCACAAGGAGGAGGCACATAAGTGGGTCCGGAGACATAGAGGTGTTAAAGGCGCTATTAATTTATTGAATAATTTTAATCTAATAGTGGGAAATTACTGGGTAGGACCACCATATGTGAAACAGTGATCCCGGTTGTGCCTCACATATACAGCACGAGTTAGGGGTCGAAGGAGAGTATTGTGAAGATTTTTTCTGGAGTAGTATACCATCTGGAAACTAATTTGTAATTCAGTCCCCTAGTTCTAGCTTCACATGCTGATTTGTGTAAAAAGTTAAGAATGGAGGCCCATTTCGTCTCGCCTAAGATAATATTTAGGTCTTTTTCCTGCATACAAAAAAATAAGGTTCCGTATTTGGACGTAGCAAGGCGATAAGAGAGAGTAACAAAAGGATAAACAATGTAGTGAGGGTAAAGGAGCTTGAAGAGTTTTCTCAAATAGGGTAAGAAATCTGGGTAAAGATGGATGTTGTATTTGTTGTATACCAATGGTGGACTTTAGTAAGGGACCACCAAGGTATATGGGATTGTTTGAGTTTTGCCTTTAAAGAATCATCCAATATAAAGGAGTTACCATAAGTTAAGTCAAATACTTTATCTACTGAACTATTTTGACAAAACTTATAGAATGTGTTATCCAGACCTGCAGGAAAGTCCGGATTACCTATTAATGATTTAAAGGGATAGTAATGTTTCATAATAAAAGCAGCTCTAATGAATCATCATAGTATTTGGACTTTGGAGAGTGTTATTTCAGTTCTGTCAGAGTTGAAGTTCAAGAGTAATTCAATGACAAAGTATCCCCCTCCCGCCCCTTTTACTGATGTAACACTGCTCAGCCAGATCAGAAGGGAGGTGCCCAGGTAGACTGCAGAGAGGGACAATCTTCAATTAAGATGAGGGAAAAACCTGAAAAACTTGTCAAGGGGGGCAGGGATTTCATTGTTCTCATAGGAAGAAGATTGTCCCCTGCTGTTATCTGTCTGGTCTATGGACTGGATTCCACATCTGAGAAGAGATGGCTTACACTATGTACAAGGGGCGGGAGGGGAAACTTTGCTTGTGAATATCTCTCAAACCATAAAGGTTTGAGAGCTAAGACTTATATCGTTCTTCATGTTTTTTAATGCCTACAAAATAAAATAAAGATAAAATGAAGTATTATTATGCCTTTAAGAGGGGAGGGGGATGGGGGTATTCTCTCCATGTGTTTAGGAGAAATCCCAAGATTGTTTTTTTCTTAAATAGGGAGAAACTGGTAAGGTTGCTCGACCAGCAAAGCTGTAGAATTTCATAGGGGCCGAGCTCAGCTGCCATCTGTTTCGGTCCATCTTTTAGGTGAGTTGGGTGTGAACGCTGCATGTTGCTGAATGTTAGGGAGACCGAAGCCCCCTTTGAGAATGCAAATGACTGGAGGTTAACCTCATTGTTGAACACAGTAATTACAAATACATTCAGCTGCTTTGTACCCCATTTTCTATATTTCTCTCTCTCCCCTCTCTCCCCCTCTCTCTCTTCAGACCAAAATTTTTGATTTCCTACTGTAGCTTTTCAATACATTCATTCACTTCTTCCGGGATACTGGCAAAGACTATGATATTGTCTGCAATTGTGATGTAGATAGTCTCCATTGATCACAAGTCCTCTTTTTGTAATAATTTCATTTGTGGAAAATTTCTTCTAAACAAGCACAAAATAGTTGTGGGGAGATTGTGTCTCCTTGTCCACTGAATAGATCCCAGTGTAATCGATCGTGGGGAATTTTGATGCTAGCTCACCCCACTAAAGAGCCCGTTGGACAGCATCAGTCAATGTTGAAAGAAGTTTTCCAGGCAGACCAAGCAATAAAAATATATAAATATATATATATATATATTTTTTTTTTTTTTTTTTTTTAAGAAAATCATTAAAAATATCTCAACATGTTTCGTGGTTCAAACCACTTCATCAAGAGGATATATCTATTACAAAATAAAACCTCTTTTTCTGTTTTGACTGTATCATTGTTGACCTGTATTGATGCAGTTGCATTTCTATGTATTGACTGAAAGATATTGATGTAAGATCTATCCATTTCTTGGTAGAACAGGGTATCCATTATTGCTTGCTTTTCACTGATATATATATATGTATTATATAGGCATATAAAGTAGACAGCAATATAATAGACAATAGCAAAATGACAAAATCGCCTGCACAGCAATATCTTATATAATAATTTGCTAATGTATGTTTGTCAGAAGCTGTCATGCGCAAAACAGACGGCTGCGCGTGCTGCAGTCATGCACAGTACAGACTGCACGCACCGCGGCTGATACTGGAGCGGGGAGTTCCAAATTCAGACCGTAGTCCTCTCTGCGCACTACGGTCTGAATTTGGAGCACCTCAATCCATTATCAGGTGCAGGCAGTCTCTGCTATGCATGACTGCACCACGGCCATTGCTGCCTGCACTGTGGCTCATGTACACTGGCTGTTCAACTAGTATGAAATGTAATATAAGTGCGCTCACAATTAGCACGAATTATAGTAGATCTAGGGGTATAATCGTGAATATGGAAGTCCAATCTTGGCATTAAAAAGCAGAAAAATGGTGTTGGCTAATCCCAAACTTGAACACAAATCACATACAGGATATAATATTCATATTAAAAAGCAAAGCAATGTAAACTGCTCTGGGCTCTGGGTGTCAAGGGGTTAATTAAAAACTCTATGTAAATCGATGGGAACATATATTTGCCCCCTGATGGTGCAAATGGTTTCCTCCACAATGGCAGCTCTTTTGCATGATGAATCAGCCTGCAAGGTTCACTGATTTACTTATATTACTGCTGAACATCTCTATCTATCTTTAATGCACTCACAAAAATATACGTTAGTTGTATATCTGAGTTCTAATTTGTGTGAGGCTGTTTACATTTATTGCAAAGCCAATAAAAACATTTCTAAACAACAAGAAAAATAGCATTATTGTATCCGCCGACACGCTCGCTATTCTGGAACATTGTTCTCATTGAGACATAAGCCCACGGCTGAAAACACTAGAATTTTACAATTCCTCTTACATTTTTATTGCATTCTACCGAACACGGCATTTTTTTTTTTTAAACTTGAATTTTGAAAATCTATACAAGAAATATTAAAAAGAAAAAAAAAGAAAGAAAGGAGAAATTCTGGGACAAACCAGGGGGTGAAAATCCCCATCACTTTAACCCTTTGAATGCCTGACAAGCATTCAATGCATTAAGCTGCAGTGTGTTAGATATCTCTCTGGCACTCAGAGGAAGAAATGGGGCTTTTTGTGCTCAGGCAGATGTACTAACAATCTCATTACAGGGGGTTAACCCCTTAAGGACCGAAGCGTATGCACCCGGCAATTAAGGACCACAGAGCTTTTTTTTTTTTTTTGCCAGATCATGTTCAGGGCTCCCAGACCAGCATGCAGCCATGCATGGAGCACTGAAATCCGTGACGTGCCAGGACCATCATGGGTCCTTATGGCAAGTTCACCCATGACGTGCCAGAACCTTAAGGGGGGTTAATACCCCCCCCATTTCTCTTTATTGTAACCCTTGAGTGCCAGAGGGGCAAGCAATACATTCTGGCACTTAAAGAGTTAACTGTAGCTTTTAACCACTTGAATGCTACAGAGGTCTCCAATGCATTATGTTGGAGACCTCTAGCACTCTAGGGGAGAGATTCAAGAGTAACTGAATGATAAAGTATCTCCCTCCCGCCCCTTTTATCTAGTGTAAACCACCTCCCCTCAGATGTGGAATCTGGTCCATGGACCAGACAGCTCACAGCAAGGGACAATCTTATTACTGTGAGAACAATGAAAACCCTGCCCCCATTGACAGGTTTTTCCCTTATGTTAATTGAAGATTGTCCCTTTCTGTGATCCATGCGGACAGTCTTGCTGCTCTGAGGTGAGCAGTGTTACATCAGTAAAAGGGGTGGGAGGGGGATACTTTATCATTCAATTACTCTTGAACTACAACTCTGACAGTACTGAAATAACACTCTCCAAGGCCCAAATACAATGAAGATTAATTGGAGCTGCTTTTATTATGAAACATTACTATCCCTTTAGCTTTGGAGATCTTAGTAAATTGGCTCCATATAATAACATAGGAATTGGAGAAGCGATAAACTGGAGAAGTTATCTCCACTTTATCACCTCTTTATCACACCTTAGTGAATCTCCACAACTCCCCAGGTTAAAGGGTTAGTAATGTCTATTTACAAGTAGTTTGCCGAGTCTTCTGTTTATTCCAATTAACAGGTTGCGCTATCTGTAACACCTTGCTTTTGTATTGTTCAAAAGATATGAAGAGATAAAGATTCCCCCCCCCCCGCCTTTTCTCGCCTCCTCCCACTGAATGGCCAGAAACGTCATGCGACTCGACAGCTGCAGTGAGGGGCAAACTTTCACATAGGTTATATGCTCTTTAATTAATAAAGGGGGCCACTGTCACTAGGGGGGTGTCATGAGGGGTCACGACACCCCTCTTGAGGTCTGAAGAACTTTTTAATACAAATTACAAATATAATGTAAAAACTGAAAATCATTGTTACACATAAATTAAATATTTAATTTTCACACAAATTACATCTATAATAAAAACAAACACCTTTATTTATACATATACAGGTTGCCTATTAACCCTACGAGTACCAGAGGGGTAGCAAACACATTACAATACCTCTCTGGTACTCATAGGGTTAATCTTGCAGTACAAAATACAAGGGCATGTCAAGGATAATAGGAGTAGAAAAACGTGGGATAAAAATGGTGAAAGAAAGTCACGGAAGCACTGTAGTCAACTTTTCAAGGGGGGAGTTAAAATGTCGGATGTACAATATTCATCAAATTAATATGGTGAAAGAAAGCACTGTAAGTCGGATTTGGAAGGGGAAGGGTTAATTGTCGACTATGAACAATATTTGTCGGATTAATGTGGTGGAAGAAAGCACTGCAAGTCGGATTTGGAAGGGGAAGGGTTAATTGTCGACTATGTACAATATTTGTCGGATTAATGTGGTGGAAGAAAGCACTGCATGTTGGATTTGGAAGGGGAAGGGTTAATTGTCGATTGTGAACAATATTTGTCAGATTAATGTGGTGGAAGAAAGCACTGCAAGTCGGATTTGGAAGGGGAAGGGTTAATTGTCGACTATGTACAATATTTGTCAGATTAATGTGGTGGAAGAAAGCACTGCATGTCGGATTTGGAAGGGGAAGAGTTAATTGTCGATTGTGAACAATATTTATTGGATTAATGTGGTGGAAGAAAGCACTGCAAGTCGGATTTGGAAGGGGAAGGGTTAATTGTCGACTATGAACAATATTTATCGGATTAATGTGGTGGAAGAAAGCACTGCAAGTCGGATTTGGAAGGGGAAGGGTTAATTGTCGACTATGAACAATATTTATCGGATTAATGTGGTGGAAGAAAGCACTGCAAGTCGGATTTGGAAGGGGAAGGGTTAATTGTCGACTATGTACAATATTTGTCGGATTAATGTGGTGGAAGAAAGCACTGCATGTCGGATTTGGAAGGGGAAGGGTTAATTGTCAACTATGAACAATGTTTGTCTGATTAATGTGGTGGAAGAAAGCACTGCAAGTCGGATTTGGAAGGGGAAAGGTTAATTGTCGACTATGTACAATATTTGTCGGATTAATGTGGTGGAAGAAAGCACTGCAAGTCGACTTTTAAAAGGGGGGGTTAATATGTCGAGGGGGTGCACTTTATGTCAGATTTCTATGCTGTATACTGTATTATACACTGCTTTTGTTCGAACAGCGATGGTTATGAAACTGTCGTTATGGCTTCTACTCCTTAACCTCTGAGGCGCAGAATTTCTGACTTAAATGTAACCACAAAACAGGTGGTAATACTGAGCGTGGGTAATAGGATACTAATTGCACGTTGTTTTTAATTGTTTCCTATGGGCTTTATTTAGACTGGCGGTAAGTATAATTACCGCTGATTTTGCTTTCATAAGTTGGGTAATAGGATACTAAAACCTGACTTAAAAAAAAACAATGCCTATTTTATTTTTAGCGCTGGTAATAGAATCAAGCCCAAAATGTGATAAAACTAAGTCAATACAAAACAGATTGTGTTGTTTAGAGAAAGAGCTTTACAAAGATCTGTTATATATATAAATATATATATATCCTATATAATAATTCGCTAAATCGTGTGTAATGCCACGACATGCGCAGTAGACACTGCTGCAGTCATGCGCAGTACAGACTGCCCGCGCCGCGGTTGATACAGAGCCGGGCGCTCCGAAGGAGCGTCCGGCTCTGTATCAGCCGCGGCGCGGGCAGTCTCTACTGCGCGTGACTGCCCCGCAACCGGGTGGCAGTGGCACTGTGGCCCGTGTAACGGGCTGTTCAACTAGTATATATATATATATATATATATATGTATATAAAACAAGAAAATACTATTAGAAAATCCTGTGTGTGTTTAATATCTTCCAATTTACCTCAGCATCAGCGACATGTAACACTGAAGAATTGATCCGGGAAGGAAAATTAGATAAAGCGATATGCAGCAGACAGACAGACAGATAAATGGGGGAGCCCGCTGCGCTTTATCTTGGACGTGATGAAGCTGAGGCTCTTGTAAATCTGATGGATTGTCAGAAGCATAAAGTTTGCCAAACCTGATTAGGTCAGTTGCATTTAAACCTGTCATTTATCACTGTAAATATAAAATCTTGTGTTTGTGTACTGGTGATGTATGACTGTGTATTTTGTATTCATTGTGAATTACCGAGCTTTGGGCAAAGTATAGCAGAGTTTCATTAACCCCTTGGATCATAACGACGTCTCCAGGGGAGCTACAACCTGTTACAGGTGATTACTTAGAAATATAGTGGCTTCACTCATTCCAAGTTTCACAGAATGTGTTTATTCACTCCTAGCTTCACAATTACCATATGTGGGAACTCTCCGGATCTGCCCCAGAGACTTCGGTTTTTAGAGTTAAAGGAGCAGAAATTTTTTTTATGAAAAAATATATATTGTAGGGATTTTCGTACTGAGTAAAATAAGGGTAGTCCCATTGACGAGAGATTTATATTTCTAGAGTTATTACAGTTTAAACCCATGTTTTTTTACATTAGCAGTGCCCTCTAGTGGTCAAATTCTAATTAGTTTTTCTGTTGTGTTTTAATGGAGAGGAAAGTCAGAAAAGTCAGAGACATACAGTTCTCCATAGAATGTGATAGAAACTGCTGAGTCACTTCCTGTCAGATCTATCAGGAAGTAAACACAGTAAATTAACTTCCTGTCAGTTAGAACTATCAGGAAGTAAACACAGCAAATTCACTTCCTGTCAGTTAGAATTATCAGGAAGTAAACACAGTAAATTCACTTCCTGTCAGTTAGAACTATCAGGAAGTACTCACAGTTAATTCACTTCCTGATTATTTGAACTGCTGCAAATTTTGAATAAAACATCTGACAGCGATGGGAGTGACATAGTTTTATTCAGCAGGAAAAGTTCTATAAAACATGTGTTTTCATAAAAATAAGTTTACTGCTTCTTTAATTACTGGGTCTTTGGGGACAGAGGCTGATGCCCATTTCTCCTCTTTCTCTTCCAGTTCCTCCTGCCCACTTCTCCTCCTTCTCTTCCTGCTCTTCCCACCCATTTCCCATCCTTCTCTTCCTGCTCTTCCCACCCACCTCTTCTACTGCCCATCCTGTTCTGCCCAATAACCACCCACTTCTCATCCACTTTGTCACAATGGTGATAAACCCTTCCCACCCAATTAAGCTCCACCCTTTGTTATGCAAATCACACCATATACATACCGTTGGTCACAGCACATAAGCTCTCTCCAGGATCCCAGGAGGATAAAATTCCCAGGTATGACAATTACGTAGCGCAGTGATTCTCAGCTCCAGTCCTCGGGGCACACCAACAGGTTATGTCTTCAAGATATCCCTAATTAATCAAGATTGAATCAATCACAATGACTGAGCCATTAATTACTCACCTGTGATTAAGCAGGATGAACCTGAAAACCTGCACTGTTGGTGTGCCCCGAGGACTAACGCTGAGAAACACTGACGTAGCGTATAAAATACTACGCTTTCATAACCATACATCGGAAATCTCTGGGTTTGACCCTGAGAATCAGGATCTCAGGGTGAAGGGCCAAAATCTCAGAATTAGGAGAGTCCAGTATTACCCATTATCTGATCGTCATCACTTAAATGGATAATAATGTTTGAATTAATGTTCAGGATGCGGCGAGGGACAATCGTCACACAGTAAGTATAAGGTAAACACTGCCCCCTTGAGGAAGGAGGGCAGGATTTTCCTTTTGCTTACTGAAGATTGTCCCTCGCTGTGCTCCATCTGGACCACACTGACAGGCAGTGTAATGCAGGGGAAAGGAGAAAAATCCTGCCCTCCTTCATCAAGGGGAGCAGAGTTTTCCTTATACTTACTGAGTGACGATTTTCTCTCGCGCATCCATCCAGTCCCACGACAGAATTCCAGATCTAAGGGGATGCGGCTACAAGGGGCGGGAGGGGGATTCTTTCAGCTTGAATTGCGCCTGAACTACAAAACTGTAAGTGTTTAAATATAGCGCTATGTGTTAGAAACAATATAAAGAAAACTTGGACCTGAACTTTAATTCAAGAATTACTATCCCTTTAAAGGGATAGTAATACTTCGTTTTAACTTTATTTTATTTTGTAGGCATTAAAAAAACATGAAGAACGATAAAAGTTATCTCTCAAACCTTTATGGTTTGAGAGATATTCACAAGCTAAGTTTCCCGCCCCTTTTACCTAGTGTAAGCCATCTCTTCTCAGATGTGGAATGCAATCCATAGACCAGACAGATAACAGCAGGGGACAATCTTCTTCCTATGAGAACAATGAAATCCCTGTCCCACTTGACAAGCTTTTCAGGTTTTTCCCTTATCTTAATTGAAGATTGTCCCTCTCTGCAGTCTACCTGGGCACCTCCCTTCTGATCTGGCTGAGCAGTGTTACATCAGTAAAAGGGGCGGGAGGGGGATACTTTGTCATTGAATTACTCTTGAACTACAACTCTGACAGAATTGAAATAACACTCTCCAAAGTCCAAATACTATGATGATTAATTAGAGCTGCCTTTATTATGAAACATTATTATCCCTTTAAAGGGATAGTAAACTCGAAAAAAGTACAGGCGAATTTATAGGCACAATCAAAACATACTTACTGCCCTCATTCCCATCTCTCAAACCATTATGGTTTGAGAGATATAAGAAAATAACGTCCTCCGTTCCCTCCCCTTTCTGCCTGACGAGCTGTAAAGCTGTCAGAGGCAGAATCCGGTCGCCCGACTGTAGACGGCTTTTCAGGAGTGTTGACATTGGGATATCTAACTATAATTACTTCATCTGTGAGGTCTACAAAGTGTGCTTGCAAGCCAGTCAACGTGTGCTTCTTCCTTCTTTCCTCTTCTCCATACCTCCCAACATTTCAAATTGCCAAAGAGGGACACTTGTGTTCTAGGGGGAGTGGCTGGAGGTGTGGCTGGAGGGTGGGGCATTAGCGAGAATTTTTAGGCTATTTCATGACTTATTGACACCTCCTTATGTGACCTAATAAATGTCTTCTATCAAGACCAAAGTATTTTATGTACACAGAATAAGTTATAAACACATATACTGATGTTTAAACAAACAATAATGTGAGTTTTATTGCTGTGGAGCAATGTGATACCCTTATATACACAACACACGATCTGATTTCCTAAAAAGAGGGACATCAGGGTGGGAAAGAGGGACAGTGGGATTTGGGTCAAAAAGAGGGACTGTCCCTCCTAAAGAGGGACACTTGGGAGGTATGCTTTTCTCTCCCTCTAGCTGCCTGTCTGCTCCCTATCTTTCTATTCTGCTACTCTCCTAAAACGGTTGGTCCTCTGATATTCAGATAACTGAGTGCATTTGTGTCGTCTCCTTGTTTAATTTTCATGCATGCGGTTTAATGTTTCTTTCTCCAACGCAGTACAAATGTGCTTTTTGACAGTTCTTATGCCATTTGAAATGTTTCTTTCTGTACTGTTCACTGTAATTTTCAACCTTTCAATAAAGATCATTTTAATAAAAAAAAAAAAATCCTTCCTGACTCCAACATCCAACATTCTATCTGCATTTAAAGGAGCAGTTAACTTTTATTTATGATAACAAATATTTTATGGAGCATTTCCTGCTGAGTAAAACAAGGTCACTCCTACCGCTGTCAGATGTTTTATTCAAAATTTATAGCAGTTCAAATAATCAGGAAGTGAATTTACTGTGATTACTTCCTGATAGTTCTAACTGACAGGAAGTGAATTTACTGTGTTTACTTCCTGATAGTTTTAACTGACAGGAAGTGACTTTACTGTGTTTACTTCCTGATTGTTCTAACTGACAGAAAGTGACTCAGCAGTTTCTATCACATTCTATGGAGAACTGTATGTCACTGACTTTCCTCTCCATTAGAATATAATAGGAAAAGCTAATTAGAATTTGACCACTAGAGGGCACTGCTAATGTAAAAAAACATGGGTTTAAACCGTAATAACTATGGAAATATAAATCTCTCGGCAGTGGGAGTACCCTTATTTTACGCAATAGGAAAATCCCTACAATATATATTTTTCATAAAAAAGGTTTACTGCTCCTTTAAACTGTCATAATTCTCACTATTGTTCTGTGCTAGTAAGCAGTTACAGTATAACAACAGCGCCACTGTACAATTATAGGCCATTGTGATATTGCACCTAAAAAAATTAAGTTTCAGCTGCAATAACATTTGAATAAAACACCTCTCCAGAATAGAAATACCATTGTTTTACTCAGGAATATAAACACTATATGATATATATATATTTTTTTACATATTAAGTATTACTATCCCTTTAAGAATGCGGTTGGGACAACATATTGGGAAGCAATGCGATACACCCGCTTCCAGTCATTAACAGGTAAATGAAGCCCAGTGTATGTGTATTAATGGCTCTCGGGGGTGTCAGAAACTGTCTGCAGCCCAATTAGCGTTTTTGATGGTCAACACTAAAAGGCTTAACAATTTCCTTGAGGATTTCTTAAGGATGTCTTCAATCGTAGCAGAGACATTTACGAAGATTAGACTCAACCAATTTACTCTAATTAATAATAATTTCATAAACCTTGAGAATTACATGAAGATCTTACACTATATGTTTCACTTGGAGCATCTAAATACCAAATAGGTCAATGAGGCTGATTTGCTGGATTGGAATAAACCAAACAGTACAGGAGAAATTAAAATATCCATTGAATCGCAATGCATTGGATACCTCTCTGGCACTCAAAATGTTAAATTGGCATTTTAACCCTTTAAATGAGAGAGAGGGAGATAGAGAGAAGTCTCCAATGCACTGAAAAATGTTTATATCTTCCCTGCGGCACTGGCAGTTGGTACGCTCTAGAATTACTCCGATCATCCTTCTTGGATCATCCTCAGAACTCATTCTATATTGAAATATTAACACAGGTTTTATTTTTCTCTCTTTCTGTATATTCTGATTATGGATCGGCTTAACGACTGTTGACGTGCCAGGACTGTCCTTGATGTTTGTGGGTTAATCCCTTAAAGGGTTAGTAATGCCCATATTTAAGTTGAATCAGTATTGTAGAATTAAAAAAAAATAAAGTATCTGGTTTGAGAGATATTTGCCGCTAAAGTCCCCCCCCCCTCATGTCAGCAGTAAAGCTGACAGAAGGAGATCTGTGTCGGCCGACTCGAGGAGGCTCTTCAGCAGAGCCAAAATAGCGATATTTAAAAAGGCTTAACTAGAAGCCATGGGGCCCTGGGGCAAGAATTGCCATGGGCCCCCCGACCACATTGGCCCCTCAACCAGATTGGCCACCTCCACATTGCCCCCCCATCTCCACATTGCCCCTCAATCTCCACATTGCACCTTCCACAATGCCCCTCAATCTCCACATTGCCCCTTCCACAATTCCACATCTCCGCATTGTCCCCCCAATATCCACATCACTCCCCAATCTCCACATTACACCTTCCACAATGCCCCCATCTCCACATTGCCCCCCAATCTCCACATTGCCCTCCAATCTCCACATTGCCCCTTCCACAATGCCCCTCAATCTCCACAATGGCCTTTCCACATTGCCCCTCAATCTCCACACTGCCCCTTCCACAATGCCCCTCAATCTCCACATTGCCCCTTCCACAATTCCACATCTCCGCATTGTCCCCCCAATATCCACATCACTCCACAATCTCCACATTACACCTTCCACAATGCCCCCATCTCCACAATGACCCCATCTCTACATTGCCCTCCAATCTCCACATTGGCCCTTCCACAACGCCCCTCAATCTCCACAATGCCCTTTCCACAATGCCCCCATCTCCACAATGACCCCATCTCCACATTGCCCCCCAATCTCCAAATTGCCCTCCAATCTCCACAATGCCCCTTCCACATTGCCCTTCAATCTACACATTTCTCCTTCCATATTGCCTCCCAATCACCACAATGACACTAAATCTCCTACCTCCCTGGTGGTCCAGTGGCAGAGGACAGGTCTGTGTCTCCTTTTGCACAGACATCTTCTTCCACGTGGTCCTCTTCAGTAATGCAGAGCGATGAGAGATGATGTCCTCTCCCAGCGGTCTGCATTACGAGAGTGCCGGAGGGAATACTGATCTCCCTCCTGCAGACCGGCACTCTTGTAATGCAGAGCCCCAGCGCTCTGCATTACTTAATTTCAGGCGTCAGGCGAGGGGGTCGCAGTAGGCAGCCCGGCCCCTGGAGTTACGGTCCCGGTCGCCAGTGCGACCCCTATAGTTACGCCACTGTTCATTGGATAGGTCTACAAAGTGCACTTGCAAACCAGGCACACTTTGTAGACCATTCTAAAGAAGTAATTATTTTTAAAGATCGATATTTCAGCTCTACTGAGGAGCCGCCGGCTGGTCCCAGGACCGGGATCTCCTCTTGTCAGTAGAGCGTTGACATCAGGAAAAGGGGAGAAGGGGGAGGTGTTGTAAAATGTACAATACTGATTCAATTTAAATATGGGCATTACTAACCCTTTAAGCACAGTGATGTGTCAGGACCATCACCGGTTTTTATAGCTTTAAGGACGGGTGACGGTCCAGGCACATCACGCACTTCTTAGTTACCTTGCTCCTGCGGCAGCGCTGTAAGCAAAAACAGGGTCTGAAATTCACCACTCCAAGACTGGAATGGTGTCTCTCAGACCCCAACTCCGCGTGCCGGTACACATAACAGGTTATGTGTACCGGCACATCGGCAAGGATCAAAAGCGGTCCTTAACAGAAGGTAACTTCCCTTGAATGCTGGTCCTTAAGGGGTTAAGGAAATTCTGAATGGCCACACTGCTATACCACAATGCATCAGTCATAAAAAAAAAAAAAAATGCCACAGCCCTCTAGGGCCACCCCCCCCCTCCAGACCATGTAGTCCTTAAGGAGTTAAATAATTATCACATAAACATAATTAATCTGCAAAGGCCTCATTCATTTCCAAAACTGTAAAGGTATGTATATAAAAGCTTAATGCAATACGCTGGATATCTCTCTGGCACTCGGAGGGTTAAAAGAATAGACATCTGTCATGCCCGCCTCCATACACAAGAGATCATGAACTGACTGAAGGTGTTGTCTCTTGTATCAGGGAACAAGGTAAAAAAATTCAGAGGATTTTCCAGTCATAGTAAGGAAAGTAGGGCGTTAAAACTTTGAGTGACATACCCCTCTGGCACTCAGAGGGTTAATATTTTTATTTCTGGCAAAGCACAGCAGGAGATGAGAGGGATTTAGGTTGTCATAAAAAAAGACCCAAAATAAAGATATTAGAGTTAATATCAGATAGCGGAAGCTTTCTATCCATATCCTATATTATAATTCGCTAAGGATGTTTGTCAGAAGCCATCATGCACACTACAAACTGCCCGCACGAGGCTGATACAGAGCGGGTTGCTCCGAATTTAGACTGCAGCGCCGCCAGTATTGGTCCGTGTACACGGGCTTTAAAACTAGAGAAATATAAACCAGAATGTTTACAGGACACGGAATGATTTATATTTTAAGGAATTATACAATACATCTGGCCCAAAGTCAAAAGAAGAACAATTATTTCATCTTTTTAGGCAGTGCAATGTGATTAAGCCATATGTTAAGGGATTGAATGATATAAATGATAACAATATCCCAGTCCTGTCAACATCAATGACCATCATTAAATCTAATTTAGATGACTTGCAATAAGCTAAAGATATCATGAGGTCTGCATACTCTTTGATGCTCCAGAAATGAAAGGTAATCCCACGCTTTCCTTTTAAGTACAATTTATTTTCTGAAATTAGTTGTAACTGTGGAAAGACGAACGCTTTCTGCAGGAATTTTTCTTCTAAACCATAGACCTGTTTTTTATTTGTCTGTGCCATTATTTTAAAGCTCAAGGTCTTGTCTCAAATTAGTGAATTAAATAACAATTATTTAATTTTGAAGATCATCCATTTGAGATGAGTGGACTTCTGACATGATCACAATGGATCACGGCTCATAGGATCAAAATTAGAACTTTAGAGACTGAGGGAATAAGAAAAGGTTTGTAACGGTGACCTCTAGTCCATAAGAAAGAGGCCATGTTGTCAGAATAGCGCTAACTAAAGTTAGTTAGGAGGAGTCCATCATACAGCAGTCAGGTGTATCTATATAATTACTGTGTGCAGGCACGTGCACACATAGACACCAAGGGGGGCTTGAGCACCTGCCCTTTTTGTCCAAAGTGCCCTAGTGCCCTTTTAACAAGAACAACAAAAAATTATTATGAGAAGTGCCCTTTTTTCATTTGAGCCCCTGCCCCCCAAAATGTCTGTGCACGTCCCTGACTGTGTGTAACAGAAGCACTTACCTAGGTAGGAGTCCATTACACAGCAGTCAGGTATCTATATAATTACTGTGTGTAACAGAAGCACTTACCTAGGTAGGAGTCCATCATACAACAGTCAGGTGTATCTATATAATTACTGTGTGTAACAGAAACACTTACCTAGGTAGGAGTCCATCATACAGCAGTCAGGTGTATCTATATAATTACTGTGTGCAACAGAAGGACTTACCTAGGTAGGAGTCCATCATACAGCAGTCAGGTGTATCTATATAATTACTGTGTGTAACAGAAGCACTTACCTAGGTAGAAGTCCATCATACAGCAGTCAGGTGTATCTATACAATTACTGTGTGTAACAGAAGGACTTACCTAGGTAGGAGTACATCATACAGCAGTCAGGTGTATCTATATAATTACTGTCTGTAACAGAAGCACTTACCTAGGTAGGAGTCCATCATACAGCAGTCAGGTGTATCTATATCATTACTGTGTGTAACAGAAGCACTTACCTAGGTAGGAGTCCATCATACAGCAGTCAGGTATATCTATATAATGACTGTGTGTAACAGAAGCACTTACCTAGGTAGGAGTCCATCATACAGCAGTCAGGTGTACCTATATGATTACTGTGTGTAACAGAAGTACTTACCTAGGTAGGAGTCCATCATACAGCAATCAGGTGTATCTATATAATTACTGTGTGTAACAGAAGCTCTTACCTAGGTAGGAGTCCATCATACAGAAGTCAGGTGTATCTATATAATTACTGTGTGTAACAGAGGCACTTACCTAGGTAGGAGTCCATCATACAGCAGTCAGGTGTATTTTTATAATTACTGTGTGTAACAGAAGCACTTACCTAGGTAGGAGTCCATCATACAGCAGTCAGGTGCATCTATATAATTACTGTGTGTAACAGAAGCACTTACCTAGGTAGGAGTCCATCACACAGCAGTCAGGTGTATCTATATAATTACTGTGTGTAACAGAAGCACTTACCTAGGTAGGAGTCCATCACACAGCAGTCAGGTGTATCTATATAATTACTGTGTGTAACAGAAGCACTTACCTAGGTAGGAGTCCATCATACAGCAGTCAGGTGTATCTATATAATTACTGTGTGTAACAGAAGCACTTACCTAGGTAGGAGTCCATCATACAGCAGTCAGGTGTATCATTATAATTACTGTGTGTAACAGAAGCACTTACCTAGGTAGGAGTCCATCATACAGCAGTCAGGTGTATCTATATAATTACTGTGTGTAACAGAAGTACTTACCTAGGTAGGTTTCCATTACACAGCTTTCCGTTATATTTTTCTATACATTTTTGCATTACATATGCAGTTGCCTATTTATAATGATCCCTCTTCCAGCCTGTCTTAAATTCACACTTCACTCACACAGCAAACAACATGTTTCACTATTACTGTAGGGTGTTTATGTGCCAGTATATTTATAAGATTGTTAAAACAGTGGACTACAACAGACATGAAATGCAAGAAAAAAAAAGGATATAGATATACCTGTCTGTTGTGTGGTCTATACCAAGATAAATCCATCTGGTAAGCAAATTAATAGGCACTTAAACTAAGGATATGGTTCACCTTTCACAAGAATATTGACTTAATGATGACACCTAACCTTTTTCTAAGAATATTACCAGAAAAAAAGCTAAGTAGTAAAAAAAGAAATGAAAAATATTCAGCGAAGCAAAAAAGCTCAGCGTTTGACCTGAGGATGCTAATTCTCGTTAAAAAGATAATAATGTTTACTACTGAAAAATATATAGTGCTTTCTTTTTTGAACGCTATTAAACTTCCCCTTAATGGTCCTGACTATAAAACTGTCCATTGACTGGTCTGGTTGTGAGAAATGATGTCCAGCTGTAGTACAATTATTCCTTTCTTGGAGATGTCATGTGTGACTGTGCTTTTTATTTTAATGTTGACCCTGTTTCATCAATGTAGCATCTTTGGTTGCACTTACTGCACTGAATCCTTTATCTGTCAGGATCTAGTAAAAAGAAATCACGTCTGGTCCAGTAGCTAGGGATCCTTGCTAGGGAACGTGGCTCGGTATTGATGGTCACTACTGGATCTCCCGTGCTTCAGCCAAAGCTGGATCGAAATGCTGGCCATGAAGCCAGATGTCCAACCCCAGTTGAGCCAGGTCTCTGACCTGGATGGGAAACGTGTATGCTGGAAGAAACCCACATAAGTCCCCAGAATGCAGATATAGGCAAGAAGTAGCAAGACCATAGGTGGATGAGGACCAAAATAAATAACCGGATCTGGAGAACTTGAATATATGTACAGGAGACCTAGGATAAAGATGTGCCTAGACCCAATGGAAGACCTCCAGTGATGGCCGAGTCTGTAAATGGAAAGGCGGAAGTGTCGCTTGAGAATAGAATGGCACACCTTAGTGGAAAAAGAGTGCAACACAGGGAGATAACAGAGAAGGCTGAATAACTGAGGGACTCGATGGGACAACCGGAGACCAGGAACCACAGGGTAGTAATTGGTCCTGATGGTAAAAACAGCAGACAGAGGAAGAGGTGAATTCACTGTGGCAAACCAAAGCAGCGAGGCCGCTGGGGCAGACAGGAGCAGCGAGGCCGCTGGGGCAGACAAAACAGCGGGGCTGCTGGGGCAGACAAAAGATCACAATATTTTTTATCAATGTTTGAAATTAAAGTATACATCTGCTTGAGCATAGGAACTACTAGAAGAACAACACTGTCCTGCTGCCCCGTAGCACCCAGATCAGGTGGGTGTGCCTGGTATTGATGTCTGATTGGTGTCCAGTCGCCTGTCAGGAAAAGCAGTGCAACCTGTTCATTAGGGTGCTCTGCATGCAAGCCTGCTTACACAATTAGTGTTTCACTGTGATCATCCTATAATATAAAAGGCCAAATGTATGTTTGTCCGATGCAGTCATGCACAGTAGAGACTGCCCGAACGCAAAGAATGCTGGGATCAGACAAACATACATCTGGCCTAGACATGCCTCAATTCCAAATTCCCTCTATTTGTGTAACGGTCTCGCCCCAACAGTGCACCTGCCCAGTGAGAGATAGCTCCCTTGCCAAGCAGTGGTTGTGGCGGCACTGGGTAGAGAGGACGCGGAGGTGGTGAATCCCGCCATCTTACACAGGGGAGGCAGCAGAGCGAGTGGGCATGAGGAACCAGCTGATCAAGTTGTCAGCTGTGAGTTCAATCACTTTGGCCCGTGTACACAGGCTTTTACACTAGTATCTCCATATTGTGTCTTGTTGTAAAGGAGAGTATAGGGGAGGAGGAGAGGTGGAAAGTGGATCAGGTGCTGAAGACCTGGTGGCTAAAAGAACAAGTAAATATAAGCATATATATTTAACCATTTGGAAAAAAGAAGCAAAAAGTGAGAGAGGTGGACAGGGCTATAGGAAGAATGTGGAGGGGGAAGATAGATAAAGGGAGGGATGTAGGGTAAAAGCAAATAGTTAAAACTACTTGGAAAGCCAGAAGGATTAGCAGCATATTACCACTGGTCCACTGACCCCCTATCCTTGTTCCACTGGAACACAGACCCACACATACTGACCCCCACTCCTAGCCTTCTTTCACTGGAAGTCACAGACCTACACATATTGACCCCCCCTAGCCTTGTTCCACTGGAAGTCGCATAACCACACATACTGCCCACCCTCCCCCCCCAGCCTCGCTCCACTGGAAATTACAGAACCACACATACTGATTCCCTAGTCTTGTTCCACTGGAAATCAACTAACCATACATACTGCCCCCTCACCACCACACCAGTCTTGTTCCACTCTAAACAACAGAATCAAACATACTGACCCCCCCAGCCTTTATCCACAGTAAGTCACATAACCACACATACTGACCCCCCCAGGCTTGTTCCACTGGAAGTCTCAGACCTACACATACTGACACCCCAGCCTTGTTCCACTGGTAGTCACAAAACCACACATACTGACACCCCAGCCTTGTTCCACTGGTAGTCACAAAAACACACATACTGACACCCCAGCCTTTTTCTACTGGTAATCCAAGAACTACAGATACACAGTCTGATACCCCAGCCTTGTTCTATTGGTAATAACAGAATTACAGATACACTGTCTGATACCCCAGCCTTATTCTACTGTTAATAACAGTACTACAGATACACTGTCTGAAACCCCATCCTTGCTGCACTGGTAATAACAGAACTACACATACATTGTCTGATACCCCAGGATTGTTCCACTGGTAAAAACAGAACTACAGATACACTATCGGATACCCCACCATTGTTCTACTGGTAATAACAGAACTACAGATACACTGTCTGATACCCCAGCCTTGTTCTACTGGTAATAACAGAATTACAGATACACTGTCTGATACCTCAACCTTGTTCTACTGGTAATAACAGAATTACAGATACACTGTCTGATACCTCAACCTTGTTCTACTGGTAATAACAGAATTACAGATACACTGTCTGATACCCCAGCCTTGTTCTGCTGGTAATAACACAACTACAGATACACTGTCTGATACCCCAGCCTTGTTCCACTGGTAATAACACAACTACAGATACACTGTCTGATACCCCAGCCTTGTTCCACCATTCACTACTCTATGGGGAATAAGCCCATATGTTGAGTAAAGAACATAACTCCATATTTAACAAGAAACAAATTGAGTACATTTGGGCAAAACACGTGCACGATATATATAACCTCACCCTTTTAATGTTTGGTTTATTCACTTCAATTAATCTGTGAAATAGCAATTTTGCTTCCTTGAAAAACTGTATGACGCCAGAATCTATGAGGCTTCTATTCCTTTATGTGCCTGCACAGTTTGCAGTATGTGGCATTGCATCATTTCCTCCCATCCTTTGAGTGATCAATATCATGATGGAGTTCTTGAGTATTCATTTCTCACTGGGGTTTTTTGGTTGTCAGAATGCAAGGATTTGAGGCTTGAAAAAGATGCCTTAGTGTTTCATTATCTGCCATTATTGGTTACAGACCTGTGATTATTTTCTGTATTCCGTCTAATGACAGATCTTATGAGGTCACTAGTGGAATGTGTTGGTAATTTTTTCCTCCATATATTATGTTATGCATTCTCTTGCATGTCTAAGTGCAGAGTTGATGGTTTTGTTAACTGTATTTGGCCTGTAACCCCTTTTCTTTGAATTATTTAGTTAAAGTGATAGTAATGTCTAAAAAAAACTTTTTTGCATTTAGAAGAGCTCAAAAAGCTGATCTAAATGCAAAAAATGTATCTCTCAAACTGCTATGGTTTAAGAGATACGGGCGTTTGAAGTTTGATTTCTCCTACTGACAGCTGTAAAGCTGTCAGCAGGAGATTCGTGTCGGTCGACACGCTGGCGCTTGAGAAGTGCCGAGATCTCGTTACTTACACGGAATACCTTTATTGGAATGGTCTAAAACATGTGCCTGAACACTAGGCACAGGTTTTAGACCGTTCCATTGAAGGGATTCCGTGTAAGTAACGAGATCCCGGCACTTCTCAAGCGCCAGCGTGTCGACCGACACGAATCTCCTGCTACGTTTTTTTGCATTTAGATCAGCTTTTTGAGCTCTTCTAAATGCAAAAAAGTTTTTTTTAGACATTACTAACACTAAGTAATAGTAATGTTCAATAAAATTTTTTTCTTGTTTTGTAGATTTAAAAAAATAAATTATGTGGCGCAAATTCCATCTCTCAAACCTTTACGGTTTGAGAGATATTCGCATCTAGAGTTCCCCCTCCCTGATGTCAGCTGTAGAGCTGACAGCAGGAGATTCGAGTCGGCCTACTCGGGGCAGCTCTTCAGCAGAGCCGAAATAGCGATATTGGAAAAGAAATACTTCATTGGAACGGTCTTCAAAGTGTGCTTGCAAAACCAGGCACACTTTGTAGACAGTTCCAATGAAGTAATTTCTTTGCAATATCGCTATTTCGGCTCTGCTGCAGAGACACTGGCAGTTCCCTGGACCAGGATGTCCTGCTGTCAGCAGATGTCAGGAGAAGAGACGGGGGAGCTTTACATGCGAATATTTCTCAGACTGTAAAGGTTTGAGAGATGGGATTTGTGCCACATAATTTATTTTTTTAAACTCTACAAAACAAGAAAACATTTTTATTGGACATTAGTGTTCCTTTAAGGTGTTTATTCACATCCTTAACCCCTTAGTGACCGGCCGCGCGCGCACGTGGCCGGCACTTAATGACAATGGTTGTTTTTTTTTTTCCATTATAGTGAATGACTTCATGGACTTACCAGGTAAGTCGTCTGTCACTAACTGACATTTTTTCATGACTTACCTGGTAAGTCCTTTGTCACTAAGGGGTTAATATCAGAGCATATTCAATTGTATTTCTAGGCTTTACTGTGTTGATGGCAAATGATGTAAATCTTGGGTGGTATGCGCTTGTATCCTTAATATTATTCACCTTCTATATTCAAGTGCAATACTTTTAACCCCTTGAGTGCCGGAGTGGTATGCAATGCCTTGCGTACCACTCTGGCACTCAAAGGGTTAATACTACTTTTGATTCAGTAAAGCAGCCAGCAATGATAGCTCAGAACTCCTCATAGAATGAACTAGCAGCAATTGTTCTGATCAACCCTTTGAGTGCCAGGGAAGTAGCCTCCAGGGACAGATGATGATTTTTTTGGCTTTGATGAGCTTCCTGAGTAACTCCACCCACTTTCCTTTCTTTCCACCTACTTTCCTCCCACTTCCTGCCCATTCTAAACTTAAACCCCACCTTTTCTTCTCTAAATCCCACCCACCTGATCAAGCCCCGCCTACTTTATGATGTGATTAGTGTCATTAGACATGCCCATTCCCAGCCCATGAGCCTTCTCTGGGTGAGGGGGGAGCAAAGTAAAAAGTGTGGGATGCAAGAAACGTATGCAATCTTTATTTACACTGTACTTTTGATGACAAAATGATTAGCACCAAAATGTTACTGCATTGTGAATGTGTTTTACAGAATTAGCGAACGTTTGTGTTTTTTTGTGTGAATGTTTCAATAAGTGGGTGTGGCTAAAAAGTCTGCTGTTTTGTGAGAGCATGAGCGATTGTGCCTAATTAAGAAAGCAATTATTGCATTTTTTTTTACACATCTGGCTGACTTTGCAGTGAATTTAGGCACAATAATTAACTTTGCAGTGAATTTAGTAGTAATCTCTAACTTTGCAGTGAATGTAGGAGTAATCACTAACTTTGCAATGAATGTACTAACTTTGCAGTGAATGTAGGAGTAATCACTAACTTTGCAGTGAATTTAGTAGTAATCTCTAACTTTGCAGTGAATTTGGGCACAATCACTAACTTTGCAGGGAATTTAGGAGTAATCTCTAACTTTGCAGTGAATTTAGGCACAATAATTAACTTTGCAGTGAATTTAGGAGTAATCACTAACTTTGCAGTCAATGCAGGAGTAATCTCTAACTTTGTAGTGAATTTAGGTGCAATCATTAACATTGGTATTAATTTAGGAGCATTTGCTAACTTTGCCGTTAGTTTAGGAGGGTGTAGGAGTAATCACTAACTTTGCAGTGAATTTAGGAGTAATTACTAACTTTGCAGTGAATTTAGGCACAATCACTAACTTTGCAGTGAATGTAGGAGTAATCACTAACTCTGCAGTGAATTTGGGCACAATCACTAACTTTGCAGTGAATTTAGGAGTAATTACTAACTTTTCAGTGAATTTTGGCATAATCACTAACTTTGCAGTGAATTTTTACACAATCACAAACTTTGCAGCGAATATAGGAGTAATCTCTAACTTTGCAGTGAATTTAGGCACAATCACTAACTTTGCAGTGAATTTAGGTGCAATCATTAACTTTGGTATTAATTTAGGAGCATTTGCTAACTTTGTCATTAGTTTAGGAGCATGTAGGAGTAATCACTAACTTTGCAGTGAATTTAGGCACAATCACTAACTTTGCAGTGAATTTAGGAGTAATCACTAACTTTGCAGTGAATTTTGGCACAATCACAAACTTTGCAGTGAATATAGGAGTAATCTCTAACTTTGCAGTGAATGTAGGCACAATCACTAACTTTTCAGTGAATTTAGGAGTAATCACTAACTTTGCAGTGAATTTAGGTGAAATCATTAACTTTGGTATTAATTTAGGAGATTTGCTAACTTTGCCGTTAGTTTAGGAGCATGTACTATTCAGAATCAAGGTGTTAGTATGTTTCTTGCATCAAAACGTGGGAAGTCGCAAATAGCACACACAGTTATGGCTTTCAAAAAAATAGCTAATTCTCCACTTTCTTGCATTCCACCCAAAATCCCCAGGTATGATAAAGAAGTGTAATTCTAGGGCAAATCAACTGCACCATAGGGATCAAATAAAAATGTCCCAAATATCCATTGATTTAAATGGGGTTTTTAAGCAGTTGAATGCTAGAGAGGTCTCCAATGCACTGTAAAGCAATTCGTTGGAGACCTCGCTAGAATTCAAAAGCTTAAAATCCCCATTTAAATCAACGGGAGCTTTTATGCATCCCCCATTGTTCAGTTGCCCCACAATTACATCTCATGCCACTTGCAAAGACAATACTCTACCTTTCAACATACAAGCAGAAAATACAATCTGTTATAATCCTTTGTTTGATATCCAAGGGATAGCAAATAACCAGTAAAGAGTTACATTCACCAGTAAAAATATCCACCATAAACCCCAGGTTTCCTGCTTTAATCCGTAGGTCTCATGCTTCAGTCCCCAGATCTCAAGCTTAAAGGGATAGTAATACTTCGTTTTATCTTTATTTTATTTTGTAGGCATTAAAAAAACATGAAGAACGATATAAGTCTTATCTCTCAAACCTTTATGGTTTGAGAGATATTCACAAGCAAAGTTTCCCCCTCCCGTCCCTTTTACCTAGTGTAAGCCATCTCTTCTCAGATGTAGAATGTGGTCCATAGACCAGACAGATAACAGCAGGGGACAATCTTCTTCCTATGAGAACAATGAAAGCCCTGCCCCCCTTGACAAGTTTTTCAGGTTTTTCCCTTATCTTAATTGAAGATTGTCCCTCTCTGCAGTCTACCTGGGCACCTCCCTTCTGATCTGGCTGAACAGTGTTACATCAGTAAAAGGGGTGGGAGGGGGACACTTTGTCATTGAATTACTCTTGAACTACAACTCTGACAGAATTGAAATAACACTCTCCAAAGTCCAAATACTATGATGATTCATTAGAGCTGTTTTTATTATGAAACATTACTACTATCCCTTTAAAGACAATGTGGGTCACTTCGTCAGTCATGTTTAGAATCCTAAACATGCCTGACAAAGAAATCTAAGTTGTCTTAAAAGCTTGCATTCTAAAGCTAGTCAGCCAATAAAGGTATCACTTTTACCCTACCCATCTCCTGCATCTTTTATCACATCTCTTACAGAGAGCAATCACTCTTCCTAAGACATCACTGCCAATGACAAGTAATTGTGTTTCTTTTAAATTTACAGCCTCTCTAACTGTCCTCTGTCAATTGCCATCATAATTCTGATGTACTGACTATGACTGTTCCTACACAAAATTGCTGTAGCATAGGGACAGGCACAGAGATTTCCATCAGGAGGTAATGGTGGGGCACATGGAATAAGGGATGTTTTATCACGTGTAATTTCTTTTGAATTCCCATTTACAATATTGAAATTACAGATGTCACAAGATGTTTTATGGATTGATTTTGGCCTGACAATGAACACATAGGGGTCTACTTAAAAAAAAAACTGTGACTGAAAATTGCAAGGTGAATAGGTAGGGAGTAGGGAGTTTATTAATGGGTTTTGTGACAATTGCATTCTTTGCTCACTAGCTAAAAAAATGCATTGCATCTAAGACAATTCTCATAGAAATACATGCAGATTTAGATTCTATGATCCTTTGAGTGCCATAGGTTTGTACACATTGCTTCCAAAGCACCAAATACTCCTATGACATTAAAGGGGAACTACCAGTCCGCAATAACTTTACATTAATTAATTCTTCATCTGGCGACAGTAGCAGGAAGCACAGACATCTCATCATAGTGACGGCTCCAAAAGGGACTGACAACGCAGGCGCACAGACGTCACTATGACGAGATGTCCGTGCTTCCTGCTACTGTGAGCCTCCGAAAAACTGGAATATCTTTGAAACTAGGTAATATTTCTGGCGACTATCGCTACTAAGCAGCTAGTCGCCAGATGAAGAATTAATTAATGTAAAGTTATTGCGGGGCGGTAGTTCCCCTTTAAAGGGTTACGCATTTTATTACTGTTACTAACTTGTCTCAGAAACAACCAACGTTTTTATTAAAATAAATTAAATTTTTTTATTAGCATTGATAATTTTTTATACAAATATGATTTTTATTATCATTGCTAACCTTTCCTACAAACAATGTAAATGATTATCACTGTTAATTTTTTAGATGCAATGGCAAATTTAATAGCAATGTGTTTTTCTTCTATAAGCAATGCAAATTTCTTTAAGAAATGTGAGATTTTTAGGAATAAAATGTCTTTCATTATTAAATATGACAAAAGCAAACTGCTTTTTAACATGTTTATAAATGACCTAGAAATAGATATAGAAAGAAAAATATCAATATTTGCAGATAATACTAAATTATGCAAGGTCATTAATTCAGAACAGGATATTCTGTCTCTACAGAGGGACTTACATACAATGTCAGATTGGGCAAACATGTGGAATATGAAGTTTAATGTGGGGAAGTGTAAAGTCATGCATTTGGGAGCAAAAAATCCCAAGGCAACTTATGAACTTAATGGAATCATTTTAGGGGACTCATTGCTAGAGAAAGACCTGGGTATCCTTGTCAACTACAAACTTGGAAACAGTGACCAGTGTCAAACAGCAGTAGCAAAGGCAAACAAAATCTTGTCTTGCATAAAAAGAGGTATTGAAGCAAGAGTGGATAACATTATTTTGCCATTATACAAATCAGTGGTAAGACCTCACCTTAAGTATGCAGTGCAATTTTGGGCACCGGTTCTGAAAAAGGATATACTAGAACTAGAGAGGGTACAGAGATAAGCAACAAAATTAATTAAGGGAATGGAGGACTTGACATATGAGGAACGACTAAACAAACTTGGTTTATTTACTCTAGAGAAAAGACGACTAAGAGGAGACCTTATCACATTGTACAAATATATGAGAGGTCAATACAAGGATCTGTGTGGTGAGCTATTTATTCCAAGGCCTGATCAGGTGACCAGGGGACACCCCTTGAGATTAGAGGAAAGGAGGTTTAGACTTCAGCAGAGGAAGGGTTTTTTTTACAGCAAGGTCTGTTAAATTGTGGAATTCATTGCCCAAGGAGGTGGTTATGGCAGATACAATGGATACATTTAAGAGAAGATTAGACGCATTTCTTTCAAAAGGGAACATACATAGTGTTTATCATTAGGCTCATCAGGAAGGTCTGATAAAGACTAACTTAACTGGTAGCAGGAAAGCTATAAAATTCTCAGTTACTGGGGTATGAGGCGAAGGTTGAACTTGATGGACTTGTGTCTTTATTCAACCTAATTTACTATGTTACTATAATTGCTATTTGCTTTTCTCTGGGTGGGGTATGGTTCTTGTCTTTCTGAATAGATTATCTGTGTGTATTCATCCTTGGATTGAGTGGTAGGTCTGTTTCAACAATGTAACATCCAGATTCACATGAAGTGCATTGTATAATATATACAGCATTTGCTAATGTACATGAATATATAATACCATAAATCTAAGAATCATACTCCAGTCGGTCATCATTTTACCCGGGGAAACCACTCCATCCATAACCTTGAAATAAAAATACTCAGAAGGAACTTCAAAAATACATAGAAGAGAAATAAATTTGAAATTAAGATGATCAGTTATTTGAACACCAAACACACTGAACTAAATAAGGGCTTGGGATTCCTTGCGCACTACCACAATTTTATATAATATTTCCTTGTATTTATTTTGTTCTGGTACATGTTTAACCATCTCTCTCATAATATGTTTCTACTTATAGCTATGTACCATAGTTCTGTCTGTCTCTCCCTATCTCCCATACCCCCCCTCCCCTCGCATTCCTATTAGGAGATTCATTACTTATCAGTTTTAAACTTTCACTGCATGACTTTTATATACATGTTGCATTCCAGAACAAAATATGAAAAATTGTGTAACTACTTGCCTGTGTTGCTTGAATAAGAAATGTACAACAAGTTGTATATATATATATATATACATAACAAGTTGTAGGTGGTAGAACTGTCAAACAGCAAGTGCACACAAGGGTCTTAGAAAAAATAGAGAAGTATATTTTATTGTGAGTTATCAACATTTGGACCCCCTTGGGGCTAGAAACTTTGATAGCTCACAATAAAATATACTTTTCTATTTTTTTCTAAGACCCTTGTGTGTACTTGCTGTTTGACAGTTCTACCACCTACAACTTGTTATGTATATATATATATATATATATATATATATATATATATATAAGCTGTATGTAGGTAGAAGGAACTCAACAGGAATGTTTTTAAAGCGAAAACAAAAGTGGTTGATTCAATCAACGTTTTGACCAGAACTCGTGGGCCTAGATGCACTAAGTGTCAATGTGGTGTCGGTATGATATTGTCAATGTGTTCTAATCACTGCGACAATTCGATCTGCACATAGATCATCATATTCACAAAAATTGTCGGAATGGAAGGGAAGGGTTGGAGAAGGTCCCTATTAGCATACAGGATTTTCAAAGTGCTGTTGGTATGGAAGGGATCTCCTCCCCTCACACATCACCATGACAATTCTGAACAGCATTCTCTGTGCTTCCCTACCCAGTCAGTAGGGGGATACAGAGAAGGCTTTCAGCACCATGGACAGCATTGAATGCCATAGGGATGTGCATTGCTCACACGTGTTGCATTCAAAGGGTTACAATAAACAAAACTAGTGCACCAAGCACTACTACCCCCCCCACCACATCACCCTCTTTAGTAGGTTGACATATATTGCATATATTCAACATATTAATTCCATCCGATATTCACCTCAGGGACTGACATGTAGTAGTCAAACCTGTCTTTTATTCGACACTTAACCCTTTGAGTATAGGAGAAGTAGGAAAGCATTGCTTAGCATGTGTTTCCTACCCCTCTGGTACCCAAAGGGTTAATAGGCAAGGTATGGACTGCATACCTTGCCTGTATATATGTGTGTGTGTTAACCATTTATTTCTTATTAAAACGTGTGTATGACAAAATGTGTGTAACTGTAATTTTATGAACATTAGACCTCAAGGGACGTATCATGACCCATCATGACAACCCCCTAACATGAGACCAACAATTGCCCGTTAATAACATTTAGCGCATATAAGCGATGTGAAACCATGTGAAGCTGCATTACAGTTACACATGAGAGCAGGATATAGATCTAATAGAAGTGGAGCTGAGTCCATTGTTGATTCAAGCTCCTCATCTTATTCGGAAGATACTGAAGGTCAGACCACTACTTTTTTAAGCAGAGAGTCCAGGAGATCAAAGTCCAGATCTCAAAAACAAAAAGAAAAAGAAAAACAAGGAGGGGAGGAAGAAAACACCACAAACAGTGTGTCACAAATGACTTTACGTCAGAGAATAAAGTAGCAATTTATAATTTATCTAAAAGGGAACTGACAACTGTTGAGATGTGTGTGTTAAGCAAAGGATTAAGCTTTGTTCCTACATCCAGACAAAACAGTTTTAAATGGGAGGTGGATTTGTTTAAAATCCACAGACAACTTAAACTAAAAGATTTCTTTTGTCATGAATCTGCTGAACCACTAATCACTGGCACATTTAAGAATAAGTCTACTTTTGATCCGGTATGTAATAATCCACATATAACTAAGTTTATGAATTTGATAACCACTGATACACGGCGTAGTATAGCTAAAGGTCAAATAAGTTTTGATAATCTTACTAGAGAGGAACACTTGGCAGTTAAAAATTTAGCTAAAGATCCCAATATTATCATCAAGTCTGCCGACAAAGGTGGCGGTACAGTTATTTTGGATTACTGTGCATATAGGGATGAAGTGTTAAGGCAGCTTAATGTTTCTGATCATTATAAAATGTTACCACGTGACCCTACTTTAGGGTATAAAAAGGAAATAGATTCTATATTACAACTAGGAATTAACAATAGATGGCTATCTTTAGAAACAAAAAACTTCCTTACTCAGTCATATCCGAAGGTCCCAATACTGTATTGTATTCCTAAGATACATAAGTCCTTAGAACATCCGCCAGGTAGGCCTATAATATCTGCTAGAGGGTCTCTCTGCCAGCCTTTGTCCCAGTATGTGGATTACTATCTACAGACATATACTAAAAGATTTACAAGCTATATTAGGGATTCAGCAGACTTCATTTGTCAACTACCCTTAAACATTGGGAAAAATACATTTTTTGTTACTTTAGATGTTTCCAGCTTGTACACAAATATCCCTCATGATATGGGTAAGGAGGCTGTTTCAATGGTGATCAGTAGAGATGGAGACTACGAGGGACCACCCCTTGAATTCTTGTTGTTACTGGTGGATGTCATTCTTAAGAAAAATTACTTTAAGTTCGAAAATTCCTTTTACTTACAACTTCAGGGGACAGCCATGGGTTCAAATATGGCACCCTCGTATGCCTCCATCTTTATGGAATATTATGAACTTACCCACATCTTCTCTGAGACAAGATTTGTCGAACAGATTGTTTTTTTCAAGCGATTCATCGATGATATATTTTTATTGTGGAATGGTAGTGCAGACTCTTTAAGAGAGTTTGTTGATCATTTAAACCATCTGGATTCCACAATAAAATTTACTCTGACTTTTGATAAAAATGAAATTACTTTCCTTGACATGACTGTCTATAGAGAAGGTGACTACATCCACACTAAAATCTATCAGAAACCCACTGATAGAAACACCTTGTTGCATGCTAACAGCCATCACCCAGTACCTCTTAAGTGAGGGCTTCCGTTTTCACAAATGTTGCGAGTTGTACGCACTACTTCTGATAAAGATGAATGTATTAGGGGTTTGTTGCTCATGAAAGACACATTTTTGGAAAGAGGATATGATCCACAAGAATTAGATATTGCCTTTCAGAGAGCTATTAAACTGGATAGGGCTGCTTTGCTAAACCCTAAGACCTCTGTTGAAGATAAAAAGAGATTTTGTATTCAATCCCAATACACTACGGTGTCTCCAGTTATAAGAAAAGCTATTTTACAGAATTGGCATATATTGAGCGGTGATGTCAAAACAGGACACTTGTTCCGGGATCCTCCTCTTTTCTGCTACAGGAGGGGCAGAAATTTGGGGGATATCCTGGACAAGAATGATCCTGTTGAGAAATATAATCAAACAACAAATTGGTTGTCACGTCCACCTGGAGTATATAAGTGCAAGGGTTGCACTAACTGTGGATTTATCATAACTGGAAAATACTATACACATCCAAGAACTGGCAAAAAAATCTATTTTGAACATTTCATGAACTGTGAGAGTCGATATGTTGTGTACATTATAAAGTGTCCCTGTGACCTTATTTACGTTGGAAAAACAACAACAATGCTTAAGGAACGTATGAATAATCATAGGAGTGCTATTAAAAAAGCCCTTGAAGGCAAAATGGAGAGTAAGGACTTTCCATGCCAACCGGTGGCAAGACATTTTCAATTACTCCAGCATAACCTTAATGACTTTCGTTTTATGCCAGTATTGATGGTAAACAAACTGACAAGAGGAGGAAATAGACATCAGTTGCTCCTTCAACATGAGACACGTATAATATATGAGTTTGATTCATTGACACCTAAGGGACTTAACCATGAACAATCATATGCATGTTTCTTATAAGTCTAAGGTCCTCACTATTGGCTCCCCATTGTAAAGATGGACGCTGTTCCCTATTAATATTTTGGGCATTCCTTGTGTAGAGACACAGGTTTGGGCCCTGAGGTGGAACGAAGCAAGCATCTGGATATGTATTGTGGATTAGAGCCAGAAGACCTGATTAGCTAACATGTAGTACTCATGGACTAGCAATGTAATGCCCTTTGATGGTGGATGCTTGCAAAGCGCTATCCCTTTAAGATAACATACTTGTTGCCTTCCTCCTTATAAAAACCTACTTCTCAAGGTTTTACTTTAATTGTGGAAGAAATTGGACTGTGTTCATGAATTAACACTTCAGGACTTTGATCATAACTGGACACTTTGAACAAAGAATATGTTTTCAGAGAATATATTTTCTTTATACACTTTTTTTGTTTTATAAGATATATATTATGGTTATAAGAATGGATAGTACAATATCGCTTGATCTCTTTAGTCTTCCGTCACTTACTGCTTTTTGTTATTTTATTGCGGATATATGTAACTTTCATGATAGTAATATCAACAAGGATGCGCTGGTCTTTGGATGTTCAGCGCATCTAATGATGTCCTTGTATGTTTTTATTTGTTCGTGAGTCTGTGCGGTGGATGACATCACCGGGCTAACGTACGACCGTGCACGCTGAGTTTTGCGTTCCACGGTGCAAGCGGTGGGATTGGTGAGTCTTCCCGGCACTTAGAGTTTAAATAAGTGATTGTTTGTAGATGTTTTCTCTTTTCTTTGCCCTGATGACGGTCCGTTGAGTGGACCGAAAGCGCTTGGCAAGTGCAACATGCCGAAATAAATGGTTTCACTTTAAGAAGTTTTGCCCAGATGTGTGCTGTCTCTCTCGTCTGACGGGGTTAACCCAGGCTGAGTACCGAACATATTTTATTCAATAGGGGACGTGCGCCAATCATTTATTACGATTTACACTAACTATTATAGACTTCATTTGCTCAATGAGTGCCACTTTCTGTCATTTTTGACTATCAATGTATATATATATATATATATATATATATATATTAGTATGGAAGCCCGTATACACGGGCTAAAGTGCACCCAGCTGCTCCGGCTGCTGCCCAGGAGCCGGGAACAGAGATATGACGTGAGCCATCCGGAGCGGAGCAGTGCGTTCGGCGAGTCTCACTGCACGCGCTGATCCTTAACGGGGAGCTCCAGGCGGCTCACAGCAAAGCTCCCTGTGTGCGAAACGACGCATGCACAGTGGAGACTCTCTACTGAGCATGTGCGGTTACGGCTCACAGTGAGCGACGCATTCTACCACTTTATGTAATAGGATGTATATATATATATATATATTAAGTGTAATACTGCCAACATTGCAAAGAAAATCTAATTATGTATTATGTTCTGTTTTTATAATGAGCCCACAATTTCTAGATGCCAATATTTTTCAATCCATACTTAAAAAAAAATTAATTAACGTTCAGTTTGTAACTATAAATGTTACATTGCTAACTCTTTGCTTACTAAAGAGGTCCCTATCGTATTGTTTCACAGTGCTTTGGATAACGTCTCCAGAATCCACGGAGTTAATTTTGCAGATAAAAAGTGAGAAATCCTTGCTGACAAACCGCTGTAAAATAACAAGATAACCGCGGAGTGTGGTCAGCCCTTTCCATCTTCCATACGAGACGCGGTTGCTACAGAAATGGATTGTGTATTGAAATATTACATGACATATTGCTGCATTCAGCACCGTTTGCAGGGCAAAGGAACTAATAAGTTGAGACACCTCTTTCAAGCAACAAAGTAGGTTCAAATGCTTCCTTCATGTCTAATTGGAAGGCTGCGCGTGTCATGTCTTTGGGTTTCATTTGTGGAAATGCCACGTTTCTGGAACAGAAATGATGCTGTTCATTTAAAGGGCAACGAACAAGGACATAAAAGAAAAAATATTTAACTCATTAAGGATTAGAGTGGTGTGCAACAAATTGCTTTATATGGCAGTATTTCCACTAAATAATCTTAGCTACTCCAAACGCTGAGTGATGTATCCGTGAAGGCAGGGGTAGGGGGTCCTCAACAGCTGGTGAGCCAAAGGTTGCTTGCTCCCAGTCTACATTGAGCAACTGAGCACTGAGAGCGATCAACGTTTAATTAAAGAGATAGTAATAGATGCAAATAAATGGTGCTCCTATAAATGCGCATAGTTTGTAGTCCATGTTGAGTGCATATTAATTCTAGCCAATTAGTAGTCCATCAGTAAATTAATTCTAAAGTATCCCCCACCCACCTAAGTTATGCTATCTCTCATGCCGGTCCGGATGGAGCACAGTGAGGGACAATCTTCAGTAATCATAAGGAAAATAGCCTGTAAAGGGGTATAGAACTGGTGCAGATACTTTGAGATTGCTTTGGACACACCCATAAATCGGGTTAGACTTCCCAATAGGCAGAATAGAAAGCTTCCTAGAACTCCAAATTTCCGGGAGCGCCTCAACCGAGCTGGCCACACCCACATTCTAATTGTGGGTGTGGCCAGAGAAATTGCAATGTCCCTGCACCATTTTTATATCCCTTTAGAGGCTATTATTTAACTCCTTGGGTTCTAGAAATCAAGGAGTTAAAGTCTTTTATTTTTTTTGGTTCATGCTTGTTACAGGCAAAAGGTATTTTTCTATGCCGGGAATAGTGGATGGGACAGAGGGAGGGGTCATGTGGGAAACAGGGGTGTGACCATGGGCGGAGCTAATAGAGCTTAGAGTGCCTTGTCTAGGGATGCCTGGGATATAAATTTAGAATGTGGGTGTGGTCAGCCTAGCTGAAGCACCGCCCCTGACAACCTGCAGCTCTAAACTGCCTATTGGGAAATCCAGCCCTGGTTGTAGTCCAGACAGACCTGCACATTGATTGGCTGCAAGTGAATAATGCTACGACTGTCAGAAGTAGGACTATCACTATCTGCCTCATTCTTACTGCTATGCAAGTGGGTGTGAGGTCAAAGCAGTCAATAGGAATCATCATCATCTGCCTTCCTGGAGCTTATGACACCACCCGTGGAGGCAAGATTGTCCACAACCAACCACTGGCTGGTTGGGGATAATGAGATTTTGTAATATAGTTGATGAGGCTGAAAAAAAGAACTGCATCCATCAGGTCCAACCCATGCCATATCACCCCTGTTGATCTAGAAAAGGGCAAAAAACAAACAAAAAAAAATCCAACTGGGTAAAAAAAAAAATTCCTTGTCCCTTACAGCTAGAGTTCAGTAAAGTAACAATAGAGTTCACATGGGTAGCGACCGGGTCAGCACTACAGGGGCCCGGCTGCCCCCTGCGGACCCCCCGCCCAACACCTGAAACAAGCTGAGGTCTGTATCGTCTTTGGCACAGACCTTTATTAGTAGCTGAGCTCCCTCTCTGTCTCCAACTTTCAAAAAATACAGAGCATTGAGAGATGACATCATCTCCCAGCCCTCTGCATTACTGGAGAGAGGACCACGCTAGAGCTCCAGCTGCTAATAGAGGTCTGTGCAGAAGGCAGCACAGACCTCTCCTGCCACACCGCTAGACCACCAGGGAGGACACTGATGGACACTGGGGGTCAATGGGGGCATTGTGGAGGTGGCCAATGGGGGTATTGTTTAGGTGGACATTGGGGGCAATGTGGAGATGGACAATGGGGGCATTGTGGAGGTGGCCAATGGGGGTATTGTTTAGGTGGACACTGGGGGCAATGTGGAGGCGGCCAATGGAGGCAATGTGAAGATGGACAATGGGGGAAATGTGGAGGTGGCCAATGGGGGGGCAGTGTGGTTGGGGGCTCATGACAATTTTTGCACTAGGGCCTGGTGGCTTCTAGTTATGCCTCTGCTAGAGTTCCAAAGTTTGTCTGCCGCTGGGCTAAACTGTTATTTATATGATCATTTGAAAACAATGCATTTGTTTTCTATTTGCTGGACGTTATTATTCATACATTTGTTTGATGCCTGTAATTGAAACCTCATATTATTTTCAAGTTTTGTTTCAGTTGCCATTTTAAAATGCACCAGGCATGTAATTGCTCTAAAGAGGCAAAATACTACTTTGAAGCTAAAAGGCTCAATCTGGAGATTTTATAATGGCCCCTAACAAGCTTCTGACGCTGTAAAAACCACATATCAATCGTAGCGTGAAAGCAGAGAATCGGAATTAAAAAAAAAAGGGCTACGGGAACATTTAAACGGCCAAAACAAAGCTGTAATTTATTTCTGAAAGTGCAGACCCACTTAGTAGAATGCAAATAGGACGGCATATAAATCAAAAGCGCTCGGTAATGTAACACCATGGACTGGACTGAACAAGCTATGAAAAAAAATTAACGTGTATTATCACTGCAAAATACAGATTGCTGAAGGTTGTTCATTGCTAGTTAACCCCTTATAAGCTACAGATATCTCCACTGCATTGCTTCGCAAAGCCTTGGAGACATCTCTAAAAGCCGATTCCTAGATGTGTAAATTAATTGTTCCCCTTCCTAGAGCAATTTAAATCGATTAAAAATAAAAAATAGATTATTATCTTTTCATGGACTTATATTACAATCCTGCGGTAGTACTATAGAAAGTATTTAGTATTGCACACATCAGGTCTGATATTAAAGGGATAGTAATACTTCATTTTATCTTTATTTAATTTTTTAGGCATTAAAAAAAATGAAGAACGCTATAAGTCTTATCTCTCAAATATTTATGGTTTGAGAGCTATTCACAAGCAAAGTTTCCCCTCCCGCCCCTTTTACCTAGTGTAAGTCATCTCTTCTCAGATGTGGAATCCAGTCCATAGACCAGACAGATAACAGCAGGGGACAATCTTCTTCCTATGAGAACAATGAAAGCCCTGCCCCCCTTGACAAGTTTTTCAGGTTTTTCCCTTATCTTAATTGAAGATTGTCCCTCTCTGCAGTCTACCTGGGCACCTCCCTTCTGCTCTGGCTGAGCAGTGTTTCATCAGTAAAAGGGGCGGGAGGGGGATACTTTGTCATTGAATTACTCTTGAACTACAACTCTGACAGAATTGAAATAACACTCTCCAAAGTCCAAATACTATGATGATTAATTAGAGCTGCTTTTATTATGAAACATTACTATCCCTTTAACCCTTTTTTTAATCAATAAATTATTCCATTGTCTTAACCAACACAATATTTTATTATAATCTATTTTAAGAACTAATCTATAATTTCATCCATGTTGCAGCAACCAAGCCACTGAGACTGGTCAAACAGAATGGTTCGGCTTAAAGTCTATTAGTAATGTTATGGGGCGGATGTTCAGCCATCATGCCAAGTTGACGACCCAGAACCTTTTTTAATTGGCAGGGTAATATACCATTGCATACCACCAGCAGAGCAATACACCATTACACTCCACCAGCAGAGCAATACAATGTTAAATGCCACCAGCAGAGAAATACACCATTACACTCCACCAGCAAAGCAATACACCACTACACTCTACCAGCAGGTAATACACTATTACATACCACTATTGGAGCAATATACCATTTCATGTCAGCAGCAGAGCAATGCACTATTGAATGTCACCTGCTAGGTAATACACCATTACATGCCACAAGCAGGGCACTCTATCATTACATGCCACCAGCAGAGAGTGTTTAACAATCAGAGAAGGGCATACATACATCAGGCAAATACACTTCGGGATGCCAAAAGAAACGGTTATTGCTGTAAGTGCTGAAGAAGGGGAAGTTCACCTGACGAGGAGAGGGACTGTTAGGAAGGTTCTGATAACAGATGAGAGTTGGTACTGTGTTAGCTGTAGAAATACAGGAGGCAAACATAGTTGTTGATACTTTTATTGGCTAACTAAGCAGATTTAGGATGCAAGCTTTAAAGTCCTGTCAGGTCTCTTCCTCAGGCATGTTATACTGATAAATATGAAAACATCTCTTATTTACAAGTACACATTGCATTGTTTAGAATGGAAATCAGATAAGATGTCTCAATCCAAGACCCAGGTATTTTGATCAGTCAATGGTAAAGAACTGATCAAAGAACCTGGGTCTGGACTGAGGCATCTTATCTGATTTCTATTCTAAACAATGCAATGTGTACTTGTATGTAAGAGAGATGTTTTCATATTTATCTGTATAAAATGCCTGAGGAAGAGACCTGATAGGCCTTGAAAGCTTGCATCCTAAATCTGCTTAGTTAGCCAATAAAGGTATCATCAACTATATTTGTCTCCTGAAGGTTCTGAAGTAGACTGTATGAAACAGCCAGGTCACCTTATGGGTCAGAAGCGGCATATTGCTTACTTGCAAATTTTAGTCACAATTCTTAAAAATTCCACTAAAAATAATTTCTATACATCCCCTCCAGGCTCATTTTAACTGCTCTGATCCCACAGACATCTTGAACACAAGCATGAGATAAAGGTGAGATAAACTGTCTGTTTCTCATTTTGTACGGAGCTTTTTCAGTTTGCACTAACACTGATCAAATTGGAGAGTTTATTAAACTGGAGAAGTTATCTCCTCTTTATCACACCTTAGTACATCTCCCCTGTAGTCTATTACTAAAGTTCTCCCATAGAATAACATAGGAACTGGAGAGTTTATCTCACTGGAGAAGTGATCTCCTCTTTATCACACCTTAGTATATCTCCCCTGTAGTCTATAACTAAATCTCTCCCATAGAATAACATAGGAACTGGAGAGTTTATCTCACTGGAGAAGTTATCTCCTCTTTATCACACCTTAGTACATATCCCCTGTAATCTATAACTAAATATCTCCCATAGAATAACATAGGAACTGGAGAGTTTATCTCACTGGACAAGTTATCTCCTCTTTATCACACCTTAGTACATCTCCCCTGTAGTCTATAACTAAAGATCTCCCATAGAATAACATAGGAACTGGACAGTTTATCTCAATGGAGAAGTTATCTATCCATTATCACATCTTAGTACATCTCCCCTGTAATCTATAACTAAATATCTCCTATAGAATAACATAGGAACTGGAGAGTTTATCTCACTGGATAAGTTATCTCCTCTTTATCACATCTTAGTACATCTCTCCCTGTAGTCTATAACTAAAGCTCTCCCATAGAATAACAAAGGAACTGGAGAGTTTATCACACTGGAGAAGTTATCTCCTCTTTATCACACCTTAGTACATCTCCCGCCCCGTAGTCTATAACTAAAGATCTCCCATAGAATAACATAGGAACTGGAAAGTTGTTCTCACTGGAGAAGTTATCTCCTCTTTATCACACCTTAGTACATCTCTCCCTGTAGTCTATAACTAAATCTCTCCCATAATATAACACAGGAACTGGAGAGTTTATCTCAGTGGAAAAGTTATCTCCTCTTTATCACACCTTAGTACATCTCTCCCTGTAGTCTATAACTAAATCTCTCCCATAGAATAACATAGGAACTGGAGAGTTTATCACACTGGAGAAGTTATCTCCTCTTTATCACACCTTAGTACATCTCTCCCTGTAGTCTATAACTAAAGCTCTCCCATAGAATAACAAAGGAACTGGAGAGTTTATCACACTGGAGAAGTTATCTCCTCTTTATCACACCTTAGTACATCTCTCCCTGTAGTCTATAACTAAATCTCTCCCATAGTATAACACAGGAACTGGAGAGTTTATCTCAGTGGAAAAGTTATCTATCCATTATCACACCTTAGTACATCTCCTCCTGTAGTCTATAACTAAATCTCTCCCATAGAATAACATAGGAATTGGAGCGTTTATCTCACTGGAGAAGTTATCTCCTCTGTATCACACCTTAGTACATCTACCCCTGTAGTCTATAACTAAAGCTCTCCCATAGAATAACATAGGAACTGGAGAGTTTATCTCACTGGAGAAGTTATCTCCTCTTAATCACACCTTAGTACATCTCCCCTGTAGTCTATAACTAAATCTCTCCCATAGAATAACATAGGAACTGGAGAGTTTATCTCACTGGAGAAGTTATCTCCTCTTTATCACACCTTAGTACATCTCCCCTGTAGTCTATAACTAAATCTCTCCCATAGAATAACATAGGAACTGGAGAGTTTATCTCACTGGAGAAGTTATCTCCTCTTTATCACACCTTAGTACATCTCCCCCTGTAGTCTATAACTAAATCTCTCCCATAGAATAACATAGGAACTGGAGAGTTTATCTCACTGGAGAAGTTATCTCCTCTTTATCACACCTTAGTACATCTCTCCCTGTAGTCTATAACTAAATCTCTCCCATAGAATAACATAGGAACTGGAGTGTTTATCTCACTGGAGAAGTTATCTCCTCTTTATCACACCTTAGTACATCTCCCCTGGAGTAATTGTGGAGCAAACAATATACACCCTGGTACAAATAGATAATAATATTGATTAAAATTTGTTTTTTACATTTTGAATGCTGGAATGGTTTGCTGTGTAATGGTTTGAAGTCCATTCAAGTGCTTAAAAATGCCATTTATACAAGTGGGAATTTAGGGAAATAATGCATTGCAGACTTTTCTGGCAAACAAGAGGTTTAAAGCCCTATTGATACCAGCTGATGACTTTTTAGTTGCCCCTATGGTTTCATTGGTTTGCTCCAGAATTGCTCCAGTTCTTATTAAACAACCCTTTAAGTATAATTCAGTTTAACATTTCCCGATGGTTGATCTATAGTCGTTGAATAAGAATTAAAGTTGTAAAAAGACTCGTTTCTCTTAGCACAGCAAGAAACCTGCGGAACATGTAATGACCCACAATTTATAGATAGAAGTTTATACGGAATCCCCTACAGATGAACAACAGTGTAACTCACGCTTGCTTTCTGGACCATGCAAGTGCTAAAAGTCTGCTAACAACCCAAAACCAGATGGTCTAACAGCCAGGAAGAACAGTAACAATATTTGATGTTAAACGGCTCCCTGTCTGACTGAGATTTCCTTATGATGGGACAGTTAACGGCACACATGCTGTTGTCCCTGAAGAAGACAGATGGTCTAAAGAATTCCCAGGAAGGGGGAAATGTATTAACACAATTCTGCATTTAAATAGGCTTTTAAATCGATTTAATAGAGATTCACCTGTGTATCGCCAATTTACTAACCCGATTTATGCTGAAAATTTCCCCGTTAAAGCCATTTGCAAGAAGGCGAGCTTAGTGGAGAAAGGTGAGTAAATTTTATATTGTTTTTTTAATCTCTGTTTATTGAACTTTTGGGCATTGTTATAATTCTTTGTGATGAATATTTGGATCCTGACGAAGAAGTGTTGTGCTTTGAAACGCGTAGACCCTCTCAGAATTGCCACTAAGCCTTGTATTTTTATTAAAAGACTAGTGTAAAAGCCCGTGTGCACGGGCCGTGAAGCAGTGAGGTAACGGCAGTACGCGGAGCAGGACCACCCTCTTAACCCTTTGAGTGCCAGAGTGGTACGCAACGCATTGAAAAGCAATGCTTTGCTTACCACCCTGGAACTCAAAGGGTTAACATTACCCGTACCTGCTCTGCATACTGCCGTTACCTCACTGCTCCACGTGATGCAGTCTTGTGTAGCCTCACTCACGCGATGCAATCATGCACAGTAGAGACTGGCCGACCGTAGGCAGTCTCTATTGAGCATGACTGCATCGTGACAAACTTTCTGGCCTTTTATCATATAGGATTATTATTTATATAATCAGTTGTTACAGTTGTCCTTGGAGTGCTGTCCGAATCGGGGAGGATTTCAATTCCCCTTTTGCTATGACCGGTTGAGTCCTACAATCAGTACATATTTGGAGGTGTGACGATATGTATAGGATATTATTGATGAATATTTGAATGTGGATTGCACTCTTTTTTCAGTTATATTGTTTAGTGGAGAAGTGTGTGGGCAATCTGGGGCGTCCATTAGCACTTAGCATTAAACAATGTGCAAAGTTTATCGCCATATCTATACTCTATTTTCCTGTGCATGCTATAGGTGAGGCATTTTGGAGTGATCAATAACGGAGGAGTGTGTGCCCCAGTATGTACTAACATGATCACATGCTGTAGTGCATACGTCAACGTGCGGCAGAGGTGACTATTTTGAAGCAGAAAATGATCTTTGTTGATCGATTGCTACATCTCCTCTGAGTGTCTAGAAGTGTAACACTTTGGAATAATGAACTGTCTGTGTTATTGACGACTATTGAGCATATCAATAAAGATAAACGTGGGGTAATTCTGCATGAAAAACTGAAACACTGGAGACAAATAAAATAAAATCCCAACATTCCAGTTGATTTAAATGGGGATTTTAATTGATGTCTAGAGAGTTCTACAGTGCATTGATTTGGAATGCATGGAGAGTTTTCTGGCATCCAAGGAGATAACCCTCTCTCTGGAACTCAAAGGGATACCAAAGCCTTAAAGGGATAGTAATACTTCGTTTTAACTTTATTTTATTTTGTAGGCATTAAAAAAACATGGAGAATTATATAAGTCTTATCTCTCAAACCTTTATGGTTTATGAGATATTCACAAGCAAAGTTCCCCTCCCGCCCCTTTTACCTAGTGTAAGCCATCTCTTCTCAGATGTGGAATGCAGTCCATAGACCAGACAGATAACAGCAGGGGACAATCTTCTTTGTATGAAAACAATGAAAGCCCGTTCCCCCTTGACAAGTTTTTCAGCTTTTTCCCTTATCTTAATTGAAGATTGTCCCTCTCTGCAGTCTACCTGGACACCTCCCTTCTGATCTGGTTTAACAGGGGGGGATACTTTGTTTGTGAATATCTCTTAAACCATAAAGGTTTGAGAGATAAGACTTATATCATTCTTCATGTTTTTTAATGCCTACAAAATAAAATAAAGTTAAAATGAAGTATTACTATCCCTTTAACACTGACTTAGCTTAACTAAAAGTCAATGGTGACAATTCCGGCTCTGACTGTTGTCTCCGGTGTGATAATGTTCAGGGTACATACTTGCATTTGATCTGGGAATGTCCTGGAGTTGGGAGGTTTCGGAATGAAATAATGCGTATCGTGGTCCTGGTGCTGTGAAGACCTGTCCCTGTGACTCCAAAGATTTGTCTATTTTCCCCAATGAGATTGAGGATGTCACTGACAGATCTCTGCTGAGTGAGCTCTTGGTGATGGAGAGAAAGGTGGTGGCCTTGAACTGGGTGTCAAACAGAGTTCCCAATTGCAAGGCGTGGATAAATCTAGTTTTGCAATGCATTCCACAATATAGATTGGTTTATCTACACCGGGGTAACCCAAGTAAGTTTGAAAAGATCTGGGGAAGGTGGCAGGCATGGTGGACAAATAGAGCAGATAATAATGTGGCACTTGATGATGTGTAAATTACCAGTGATGGTTGATTGAGGTCACACCTACTTGCTGCGTGGATGGCTGTGCTGTATGATTGATGCGTGACATTCTGTATGAACCCGGTACATACCGGGATCTTGTGAAATTGCTGGCTGGTGGGTGGGGGGGGGTGCTGCAGGTTCGGAGGAGCGAGGAATTGAGGTTGGGGGGGTGTAGTGACATTTTAGTTAGGTTAGGTTCTGGGAGTTTTGATTATTGGAGGTTGAAATAACAATAAAACCTCAGGTTGACTCTGTACTTTCTACTGATATGAATATATTCTTTTCATTGTTACAAAAGCCTAAATGTTTTTGCTACATTTGAATGTTTTATATGTACTTTTCTGTATTTGAGTTATGTATGGAGCGATCTGATAATAAAATATATTTAAAAAAAAAAAAGTCAATGGTGCCATTTTGTCCCGGTCGTTAAAAAATTGAGAACTTATCGAGTAGCGTACCTGATCTAATGAAGATTCCTGCAGGGTCAGGTGAAGGCTTCCTCTTCTCCTGGACTGAGTGGTGAATAGTAATATGGTGCCTGTGCAGGGATAAACTTCCTCCCTGAGCAAACCTACTGTTAGTATTAGACATGTGCATTGCTGAAATCCACACTTTGCTCACTGAAATATTGGGTTTGAGCAGGGAGAATGTTACATAGTTACATAGTAATTTAGGTTGAAAAAAGACTTGCGTCCATCAAGTTCAACCCTTTTCCTATTTCTGTTTACTGTCGTTGAGCCAAAAGAAGGCAAAAAAACCCTCAGTACAGCAATTTCAAATTCTGCTTTGAATGGGGGGAAAAATTCCTTCTTGATTCCAAATGACAATCAGATTTCTCCTTGCATCAACAAGCACTAACTATATATTAATCCCAATTCTAACATACATAGCCCTCTATGTTATACTCTTTTAGAAAAAGTATCCAGGCCCTTTTTAAAGGCATCTAATGTATTCGATAGCACCATCTCCTCAGGCAGTGAATTCCATACCTTTATTGTCCTTATCATAAAGAAACCCTTCCGCTGCTGTAGATGAAATCTCCTTTCCTCGTGTGTTAGCGGTTGGCCCCTTGTCCTTGTACTGTTCTGTTAATGAACAGGTCTTTGGAGAGCCCTTTGTATGGGCCCTGAACATATTTATATAGTGTTATCATATCCCCTCTAAGACGCTGTTTCTCTAGTGTGTACAAGTTTTCTAGCCTTTCTTCATAACTAAAACTTTCCATTCCCCTTACTAGTTTTGTAGCCCTCCTCTGCACTTTCTCCAGTTCCATAATGTCCTTTTTCAGAAAGGGCGCCCAGAATTGAACAGCATATTATAGGTGGGGTCTCACCATGGACCTGTAAAGAGGCATAATTATATCTTCCTCCCTTGAGTCAATACCCCTTTTAATACATGCCAATATCTTATTGGCCTTTGCAGCTGCCAGCTGGCACTGCATGCTACTGCTAAGTCTATTGTCTACCATTGCTCCCAAATCCTTTTCATTAGTAGATTTCCCCAGAGAAACACCATTTAAACTATATGTTGCATTTTTATTATTATACCCAAAATGCATAACTTTACACTTGTCTATATTGAATATCATTTTTTATCATCAATGTTTGTCCCTACTCAGACCCCATATTACCATTTTGTTAACCCCTTAAGGACCAGCCATGTGGCTGGCAATCAAGGACCACAGGACATTTTTTTTTTCACTAATGGATTCAGGACTCCCCGAATGGCGTGCTACCTTGTGGGGAACCCTGAATTCAATGACGTGCCAGGGCCGTCACTGGTCCTTAAGTACAGGACAGCCAAGATGGTCCTGGCACGTCATGGGTTTTTAAAGGGTTAATGAACCTGGAAAAAAAGGAATCCATCACCCACTGGAATTATTGGAGCAGAATTGGGAGAGAGCCTCAATCAAGCGCTAGTTAGAGCAGCATGGCCTTTCGATTAAGCTAAGCTGTCGTTAGGGTTTACTGTTCATTTAAAGGGATAGTAACCCCCCCAATAACTTGACGCCAAAATACAGCAAGCATACAAACATACTGAACGCACTTAGTCCCATCTCTCAAACCTTTATGGTTTGAGAGATGTAAGGCAAGACAGACCTCCTGTCCCTCCCCTTTCTGGCTAATGAGCTGTAAAGCTGTCAGAGGCAGAATCCGGTCATCCGACTTTCGGCGGTTCTACAGGAGCACTGACATCTAGATATCTCCGTATAATTACTTCATTGTAATGGTCTTCAACATGTGCTTGCAAGCCAGGCACATGTTTTAGACCATACCCATGAAGTAATAATACGGAGATATCTAGATGACAGCGCTCCTGCAGAGTCGCCGTCTGGTGCTGGAAGCCGGGTCTCATGATGTCCGATATACAGTGGACGTATGAGAAGGGGGAGGGAGCGGAGGTCTGTCTTGCCTTACATCTCTCAAACCATAAAGGTTTGAGAGATGGGACTAAGTGCGTTCAGTATGTTTGTATGCTTGCTGTATTTTGGCGTCACGTTGTTGGGGGGGTTACTATCCCTTTACGCCAATGGTCATTTTATTTGTCCCCAGTTGAACACTTAGTTTGCCCCACAATTGCCCCAATTATATCTTTATATTTATATGCCGTGTAAAGTTTATCCGTTTATACCTTTGCCAGACCTTCTGTTTCGTATCCGACACGTTCATTTTGAATCACCATCCGCTAATGTTCACACCTCTCTCCGCGAAAGTTCTAATCACAAATCTGTTTCTTGTAATATTTATAGTAAGACTATTTAAAACTCCAGTCCTATTTTGTCCTATTTAATTCTTCCCAATAAAACTCATGCGGAATTTAGTGGTTACAAGATAGTGTTTATAGGCAGAGAAATGCATAACATATGTGAAATAATTGCTAAACCGAAAATTTATTTGTGCAATATTAGTGTTTCATCAACAAACACATCTGCTGCAGACTTATGGAATGTTTTAACACAGTTAAAGCAGTTTGTGCTTAAATCCCATGAAGAATCACAATGGCCTATTTTCAATAGCCGAACCAGGTGCAATTCTGGAGCAAACCAATTACTTCCAAAGGACATAACATAGTAACAGTTGATGAGGCTGAAAAAAGACATGCGTCCATCAAGTCCAGCCCATGACAAAAACACCCCTGTTGATCCAGAGGAAGGCAAAAAAAAGCTCTCTAGAGCAATTTCCAATTTAGCCCCAAGTGGGTAAAAAAAAATTCCTTCCTGACTCCAAATGGCAGTCAGATATTTCCCTGGATCAACAACCTATCTGCATTGAAGCCATCTGACATAATTTTCCATATTGTTCTGTGCTAGATAGGTATCCATTGCTTTTTTGAAACAGTTGCATTATCTGCAAGCACAACATCCCGAGGAAAAGAATTCCACAGATTTTCTGCCCTTACTGTAAAGAATCCTTGCCTTTGTTTTAGTTCCCATTTTTTAATTCCTTGATTACCAGTAGGGTGTTGAATACATTGCTTCAAAAGCTGTCGTACACCCCTTTGGACCTCAAGAGATTAAATTGGACTTGCAATGCTCTAGAGATGTTTCTGCTGTTCGAGGGGTTAAAATGTATTTTTAAACAAACTTAAAAAAGGTAGAAAGGAGAAAAGGATCTTTTTCCAATAACATATTACTCAGGATGCTCAACCAATGCGCTTTCTTCCGGAATTGTTAAATGTTTGTCATTTATCATATATTCTTTATGCTTAGGGAATGTATCCCTACTTTTGTGTATTTCTTTACTTTGTAATCTGTTGAGCTACAATAATACAATTAAAAAGGAAAAAAATGTATTTTTAGTAATAAAGTTTTGTTTGTTTTTTTACCAAGGAGAATACATTGAGATTTCTCTTGTTTTCAAGTCTGTTCTGCAGAGCATTGACAAAAAAGAGATAAGCATTTAATGCGTTGACTAACTCTCTGGCACTCATGTAAATTAATGGGAATTTTCAATCTTTCCCTTGTGTGCATTTGGTTTGGTCCAGAATTGCATAATTTTATCTTACTGAATATGACTTCAAATGCATTGTAGAGATAAATAAGTGATTAATTTTCTTTATATCCAACCCTCGATGGCAGTAATGAGAGAAAGAATACAAGATTTTTAGCTAGCTTGGTAACCGCATAATCAGATAACAGAATTAAATGTAACAGTTAAAGGGCAACTAAAATGAAAAATTTAAATGTATAGATGTTAAATCTCAAGGTATTAGTAGTAAATCACAAATCAGAGTACAACATACTGTCTGGGGAGCTCTTTATTCAAAGAGATGAGCAAAATTAGCAAAAAAATATGAGAGCCTCTATTAAGATTAGGATGGCTAATTTTTCTCCTTGGCAGATACTGTAGATATGTCTAGAGAGTTCTGAATACATTTTTAGCAAAATACAACATAGGCAATTATGACAGTTGGTTTCAGTGCAGGTTGGATGTTGATCATGGGCAGGACAATTTTAATATTGCTTTACATACATTGGATATGTCTCTAGCACCCGAGAGATTAAGCTGAGTATTGTAATTTCTTAGGCCCTGTAATATTCATTGGTAAAACAACAACAATGGTGCACAACCGTCAATGTCCCACCTCCCCAAATATCTGACCATTAAATAGGTTCTTTAAAGAAAATTTTAAACAAGCCCAAGCCCAAGGTGAGGCTCTCATAGTATTTGGACCTTGGAGAGTGTTATTTCAATTCTGTCAGAGTTGTAGATCAAGAGTAATTCAATGACAAAGTATCCCCCTCCCGCCCCTTTTACTGATGTAACACTGCTCAGCCAGATCAGAAGGGAGGTGCCCAGGTAGACTGCAGAGAGGGACACTCTTCAATTAAGATAAGGGAAAAACCCGAAAAGTTTGTCAAGAGGGGCAGGGTTTTCATTGTTTTCATTGTAAGAAGATTGTCCCCTGCTGTTATCTGTCTGGTCTATGGACTGGATTCCACATCTGAGAAGAGATGGCTTACACTAGGTAAAAGGGGCGGGAGGGGAAACTTTGCTTGTGAATATCTCTTAAACCATTAAGGTTTGAGAGATAAGACATATCATTCTTCATATTTTTTAATGCCTACAAAATAAAATAAAGTTAAAACGAAATATCACTATCCCTTTAAGCGGTGCCCTGTTATCTCTGCATTAAAATGCCCCAGATTCTGGAAGCAATCTAAGTCTAAGAGGAGGATGGATGGACGGAGGGAGGGAGATCATAGGAAGGAGATGGAAAGTGGGTTAGGGTAGCGGGGATAAAGGAAGGAAAAAGAAAGAAAGAAAAAAAGATTTAAATAAAGCTTGAGGTGGGGGAAAGGGAAAGGGAGAGGGTGCCATCCTCTAGTGGAAAAACCACCCATATCAGGAAGAAAACACAGACAAGAGTGGTTTCAGAAGCTGTAGAAGTAAGATGCCAATATGTGAGGAACTCAACAAAGAGTCCTATAGAGATATGAAGTTGAGGGCCTGTGTACAGTATATGAGTAGAAGTAGAGCAAATAATATTAAAGGGATAGTAATACTTCATTTTTACTATCACCCATGTTGTACCCTTAAAATTCTGAATTCAACGATACCAGCGGCATCTCTCAAACCTTTATGGTTTGAGAGATATCCTCTTTCAGAGTTCCCTCTTTTTGTCTTCCCCTGATATCAGCGTTTTAGCTGAGAGCAGGGGAATCTGCTCAGTGATCAAGTGGCGGCTCTGCAGCAGAGCTGAGATCACGTTATAGAAACAGAAATCATTCATTATAATGGTCTTCTACGTGTGCTTGGTTTGCAAGCACACGGAGAAGACCATTTTAGTGAAGAACTTCTATATCTATAATGAGATCTCAGCTCTGCTGCAGAGCCACCGCCGGTCCCAGGACCAGATTCCCCTGCTCTCAGCTAGAACGTTAACGTCAGGGGAAAGGCAAAAAGAGGGAACTCTGAAAGCGGATATCTCTCAAACCATAAAGGTTTGAGAGATGCCACTGGTATCGTTGAATTCAGAATTTTAAGGGCTACAACATGGGGGATAGTAAAAATAAAGTATTACTATCCCTTTAAGGATTGGTGGCATAGTGTTGCAACATTTGGGCCACATATGGGTATAAAGTGCCATGGTGTTGGTGGAAGTGGCCTGACATTTTTGTCATTTATAGAGAGGACTCGACTGTTGAGAGCAAAGGAGGGTGGGAAAGTGAACTTGTTTGCTCCAGTATAAGGGAATGAGGGTTTTCGCAGCATTTAGGAGAATAGGTAAACATGTCCACATGCAATATTCAGTTAAACCATATGAGTGACAGAGGAATATGCAGTGTATTGCTGAGCAATGCATAGTGGGTATCCTTATGATATGTTGCCCACTATTAGATGACTAACCAAATACCACATTAAACATGTTGCTGGCATGAAAAGAGCGACATAAGAATCTCGTCCGCATCAAAAGGATGAGATTCTTATGTCTTGTGCTGAAACATCACACAAGTCGATAATAATCCAAAAATGTGCTTGTTTCTGGAAGAAAGCAGTGAATTACAATATAAGCACGCATTTCTGCACACAAGATCAGAATCTAGTCCTTTTGATGAGGCCGAGATTCTGATGTCGCTCTTTTCATGCCAGTGACATGCAGCCGACTAAAGTTCACTGCGCCATGCAATCAGACACATCCAGAGATATGAAACATTTATGACCATGTTAAAAATGTGTACAATGCAATCAATTGACTCACAACTTCAGATGACCGGAGGTTCATAGTTTCATCAATGCGTTTCGTGTCATCATGATTAAGTGGTGTATAAATGAAATGCATTGATGAAACTATATGCCTATGCAATTTAGAGTAGACCAGGGAAGGTCTGTTGTATGTCTACCCCTCTGGCACTCAAAAGGTGAAGGACCAGGGGGTGTCAAAAGCATTGTTTCTCAATGCATTGCACACCTGCCTGGTATTTAATCCTTTCAGTGCCAGAGTACCCCTCTGGCACTGAAGGGGTTAAAGGTTAATTATGCCCATGTGCTGCAACTGCCACATCCTCCTCCACACATGGGGAAATCAGATGGATTGAAGATGTTTTTCTCTTGAACCACATTTTTAAGGGCCATTAGAATTTTTAGCCATAGCAATCTATGTGTATGGCTATTATTAGGTATTAATTATTTCTCCTTTAAAGTTGTGTGGCTCATAAATGTGGAAGGATTAGAATTTTCGCTTTGGATACAGAAGCGAGTTCATTAAAGGGACAGTAATACTTAAAATGTAAAAAAAAAATATGTTGTAGGGTTTATCCCCCTGAGTAAAACAAAAGTACTCCCACTGCTGAAAGGTGTTTCATTCAAAAGTTATTAATTTTCAAAGTTGAATTTTTTAGGTGCAATATCACAGTGGCCTGAAATTGTACAGTGGCGCTGTTGCTACACGATCCTATGGACAACTCTGGTCCCGGGACCATAAATTTCCATAGGATGGTGTAGCAACAGTGCCACTGTACAATTTCAGGCCACTGTGATATTGCACCTAAAAAATTCAACTTTGAAAATGAATAACTTTTGAATGAAACACCTTTCAGCAGTGGGAGTACTCTTGTTTTACTCAGGGGGATAAACCCTACAACATTTTTTTTTACATTTTAAGTATTACTATCCGTTTAATACGAAATAAGACTGAGCCGTGACAGATTCCAAAGGGGAGAGAGTAGAAAGAAACATTCTGTTGTTATTAGCCAATTAACTCCAGCAAAGCTAACATACAGCGATATGCTGGAGGTCAGAGATGAAGCCCGGCACAGGGAAATTTGCAAAATAAGGCCACGAGGCTGACTTAGTAAGAAAAACTTAAATGGGCAGTAAAGGGTCAATGTAAAATCAGTTTAACTCTTTGAGTACCTGAGAGGTACGCGATGCATTGCAAAGCAATCTGTGGCATACCCCACTGACACACAAAGGGTTAAACTGGAGGATGTGGACTCACAGCTATGGGAAGTAAGTTTCCATAACTGAACCCCTTGAGTGCCGGTGATTAAAAGAGAGCTAACACCTCCCAATAATAAACCCCCTACCTTGCTATGGCCAGAATATCCCAATAGCCCCTACAAATGTTTCTCTTGTTCCTTTGTCCAAGAGAGAGAACATCTTAGAAAAAATGTGTTTAGGAAAATGTCACACATTTCTGGGAAAAGTAAAAGCAAAAGTGTCCTGGTGCAGCACAGAGCTTTTTAGAATATGAAATATCACTGAAAACCTTTATTGGCATATGAAACATTACTGACATTACTGACAAGGCTTCATTAGCATATGAAACATCACAGATAAGCTAAATTAGCAAATTAAATGTCACTGAAAAAGCTTAATTAGCATATGAAACATGTCTAATAAGTGTAACCCCTTAACGACAACCTGATCTGGGGGTAGGCGGCCGCTAAGGACCATAGCACTTTTTTTCCTTTATTTGCACGATGAATTCTGGGATGGCAGAGCAGCGTGCAGCTATTTCAGAATTCCATGGCGTGCCAGGACCGTCACTGGTCCTTAAAGGTATAGTAATGTTTCAAAATAAAAGCAGCTCCAATTAATCTTCATAGTATTTGGGTTATGGAGAGTGTTATTTCAGTACTGTCAGAGTTGTAGCACAAGAGTAGTTGAATGATAAAGTATCCCCCTCCCTCCCCTTTTACCTAGTGTGCCTCACCTCAGATGTGGAATCTGGTCTCTTGACCGGACAGGTCACATCAAGGGACAATCTTCTTACTGTGATCATAAGGAAAACCCTGCCCCTCTTGATAGGTTTTTCAGGCTTTTCCCTTATGAACACTGAAGATTGTCCCTCTCTGCGATCCATTCGGATAGTCTTGGTGCTCTGAGGTGAGCAGTGTTACATCAGTAAAAGGGGCGGGAGGGGGATACTTTATCATTCAGTTACTCTTGAACTACACCTCTGACAGTATTGAAATAATACTCTCCAAAGTCCAAATACTATGAAAATTAATTGGAACTGCTTTTATTGTGAAACATTACTCTTCTTTTAACGTCCAGACCAACCTGATTGTCTTGGCACGTTACCAGACAATATACGGTTAATTACCATATGAAACACCACTGAAAACCTTTATTATCATATGGAACATCACTGAAAATGATTAAATAGCATAAAATACTGCACTGGTACTGCAATTAGCATACGATACCAAGTGTGAATATCTCTTTAACTGTACATTGGCTGGTTTTTTGTTTAACAAGACACATAGGCAGTTTTTAATGACAATTTCAAATACACAAAGTTGAGTTAAGGTGACAGATTCACCTAGATGTGGCTTTTAACCCCTCGAATGCTAGAGAGTTCTCCGATGCATTTCGACCTCTCTAGCATTCAAGGGGTTAAAATTGCTTTTTAAATCATTGTGAATTTTGTCCCCCATGGTACAGTTGATTGACTGCACAATTTGTCCTCTTTTGTTTTGTGAATACGTCCTTTAGTCTGTCATTGCATGGTTCCATCCGAATCCTTCCAAGGAAGGCCCGATCCTAGCCACAGGTTTTTTTTATATATAAATATTGAATCACCTTGAAATGCAAATTTCATTTATTTGCGTCCAGGTATAAATTTCCATTTAGAAAGGAAAAGTGTAATTGTCCTCTCATAGGTACTTACAATTCGTCTTTACTAACTGCACCTCTAATATTTGCTGCAAGATTAATTTTCTGAAAAATACGGCAGCGGCACATTGACTGTGGAACTGCAATGTACACAAACTGCGTTATCGAAGAAGAGAATGGTGAAACATGTCATTGATTAACCCCTTAGATAAATGGTTCTCAAGCTTTTTTGCTGAAGGCACTGTAATACACAGTCTGGGTTTTTCAAGGAATCCCTGACATTTTGTATGTAGTTTGCCAAGGTCATGTTTAATAGGAAAATGTACATAAATAGTTTTTCTTGGGTCCAATAATCAGAACGAGAACAAAGATCATCATAAAATAATACAAAAGGCCAAATGTATGTTTTCCAATGGAGTCATGCTCAGTAGAGACTGCCCGAATGCACAGAATGCTGGGAGGTGTAGGAATGCTGGCAGCACGGAATGCTGGCAGCATGGAATGCTGGGAGCACGGAATGCTGGCAGCATGGAATGCTGGGAGGTGTAGGAATGCTGGGAGCACGGAATGATGGGAGCACAGAATGCTGGGAGTTGTAGTTCTGAGGTAGTACCTCTGCTGTTACATAGCCGTTTAAATAGCCATTGGTACCTGCCATTACATAGAGAGATCCGCTATCACCTAATCACCTGTTGAAAAATTACAATTTCTAAACACTCCTGACTGTTGCAACAATAAAGATTTTTAACTATAAAGATTTTTTTAATGACCTTCATATTAGGTTCCTATGTCCCTCAATCCTCTTCTCCTAAGCTGACCCGTTTCAACACTGTGCCCCTGTGCCACAGATGCTCTCTCCCACCTGGCCCTTAATGCCCCTCACTCCTCTTCTATTTACATAAATTACATTAAAATATACCACATAATCTATTAACACTGAAAATGTCTTTCTTTATGTACTTTGGCCAGTGTACACAGGCTTTTACACTAGTATTAAGTATAAAATAATTCCTGCAATTTATTCTATCTATCTATTTATCTCATATATATCTATTGGTGTATCTATCTATCTATCTATCTATCTATCTATCTATCTATCTATCTCATATCTATCTATCTATCTATCTATCTATCTCATATCTATCTATCTATCTATCTATCTATCTATCTATCTATCTATCTATCTCATATCTATCTATCTATCTATCTATCTATCTATCTATCTATCTAGCTCATGTCTATCTATTTATCTATCACATATTTATGTAGCTCATTTCTATGTCTAGCTCATATCAATCTATGTTTCTCTATCTATCTTTCTATCTATCTATCTATCTATCTATCTATCTATCTATCTATCTCATATCTATCTATCTATCTATCTATCTATCTATCTATCTATCTCATATCTATCTATTAGTGTTGAGCGAGCATGCTCGGCCGATGCTCGGATCGGCTCGAGCATCGCTCTGCTCGGCACATGGCGGTACTCGTACGAGTACCGCATGTGCTCGCCCGCCATGTTCGGGTCTCCTCCCCGCACGTTTTGCGGCTGCTGCGCAGCCAATAAACGTGCAGGGAGGCTCTGACATCGGTGTAATGCCAGCAGCCATGTTGGCTGCTGGCATTACACTGATTGGCTGGCCAGAACCCGTGGTCAGGTGCTGTATAGCACCTGACCAGCGAGTTCGGCTCAGTCTGAGCCAGGGAGAGCTGAGGATAGGAAGGGAAAGGCAGTGTAGGGAGGAAAAAAACAAAAATTGTGAAAAAAAAAGAACCAAAAGTCCTTTTTAGGACTACTGTGTGTGGGGGCAGCAGGTTATTTGGTGTGGGGGGAAAAAAACAAAAAAAAAAAAAAAAAAATATATATATTCTGTTTAGTGTGCAAAGTTGCAGATTAGAGCACATTCTGTTTAGTGTGCACAGTTGCAGATTAGAGCACATTCTGTTTAGTGTGCAAAGTTGCAGATTAGAGCACATTCTGTTTAGTGTGCAAAGTTGCAGATTAGAGCACATTCTGTTTAGTGTGCAAAGTTGCAGATTAGAGCACATTCTGTTAAGTCTTCAAACTAAAATATCAAAGTCACGTATTCCATTCAGTGTGCGTCGCCGCAGTTTAGCAGCACATTCTGAGTACTGTGCAGAGTTGCAGAATAGGAAGAAATACTGTTAAGTCTTCAAACTAAAATATCAAAGTCACATATTCCATTCAGTGTGCTTCGCCGCAGTTTAGCAGCACATTCTGTGTACTGTGCAGAGTTGCAGAATAGGAAGAAATACTGTTAAGTCTTCAAACTCAAATATCAAAGTCACATATTCCATTCAGTGTGCTTCGCCGCAGTTTAGCAGCACATTCTGTGTACTGTGCAGAGTTGCAGAATAGGAAGAAATACTGTTAAGTCTTCAAACTAAAATATCAAAGTCACATATTCCATTCAGTGTGCTTCGCCGCAGTGTAGCAGCACATTCTGTGTACTGTGCAGAGTTGCAGAATAGGAAGAAATACTGTTAAGTCTTCAAACTCAAATATCAAAGTCACATATTCCATTCAGTGTGCTTCGCCGCAGTTTAGCAGCACATTCTGTGTACTGTGCAGAGTTGCAGAATAGGAAGAAATACTGTTAAGTTTTCAAACTCAAATATTAAAGTCACATATTCCATTCAGTGTGTTTCAACGCCGTTTAACAGCCTATTCTGTGTACTCTGCAGAGTTGCAGAATAGTAAGAAATACTGTTAATTTTTCAAACTCAAATATCAAAGTCACATATTCCATTCAGTGTCTTTCACCGCCGTTTAACAGCCTATTCTGTGTACTCTGCAGAGTTGCAGAATTATAAGAAATACTGTTAAGTTTTCAAACTCAAATATTAAAGTCACATATTCCATTCAGTGTCTTTCACCGCCGTTTAACAGCCTATTCTGTGTACTCTGTACAGTTGCAGAATTATAAGAAATACTGTTAAGTTTTCAAACTCAAATATTAAAGTCACATATTCCATTCAGTGTGTTTCAACGCCGTTTAACAGCCTATTCTGTGTACTCTGCAGAGTTGCAGAATAGTAAGAAATACTGTTAAGTTTTCAAACTCAAATATTAAAGTCACATATTCCATTCAGTGTGTTTCACCGCCGTTTAGCAGCCTATTCTGTGTACTGTGCAGAGTTGCAGAATTATAAGAAATACTGTTAAGTTTTCAAACTCAAATATCAAAGTCACATATTCCATTCAGTGTCTTTCACCGCCGTTTAACAGCCTATTCTGTGTACTCTGCAGCGTTGCAGCATAGTAAGAAATACTGTTAATTTTTCAAACTCAAATATCAAAGTCACATATTCCATTCAGTGTCTTTCACCGCCGTTTAACAGCCTATTCTGTGTACTCTGCAGAGTTGCAGAATTATAAGAAATACTGTTAAGTTTTCAAACTCAAATATTAAAGTCACATATTCCATTCAGTGTCTTTCACCGCCGTTTAACAGCCTATTCTGTGTACTCTGTACAGTTCCAGAATTATAAGAAATACTGTTAAGTTTTCAAACTCAAATATTAAAGTCACATATTCCATTCAGTGTGTTTCAACGCCGTTTAACAGCCTATTCTGTGTACTCTGCAGAGTTGCAGAATAGTAAGAAATACTGTTAATTTTTCAAACTCAAATATCAAAGTCACATATTCCATTCAGTGTCTTTCACCGCCGTTTAACAGCCTATTCTGTGTACTCTGCAGAGTTGCAGAATTATAAGAAATACTGTTAAGTTTTCAAACTCAAATATTAAAGTCACATATTCCATTCAGTGTCTTTCACCGCCGTTTAACAGCCTATTCTGTGTACTCTGTACAGTTCCAGAATTATAAGAAATACTGTTAAGTTTTCAAACTCAAATATTAAAGTCACATATTCCATTCAGTGTGTTTCAACGCCGTTTAACAGCCTATTCTGTGTACTCTGCAGAGTTGCAGAATAGTAAGAAATACTGTTAAGTTTTCAAACTCAAATATTAAAGTCACATATTCCATTCAGTGTGTTTCACCGCCGTTTAGCAGCCTATTCTGTGTACTGTGCAGAGTTGCAGAATTATAAGAAATACTGTTAAGTTTTCAAACTCAAATATCAAAGTCACATATTCCATTCAGTGTCTTTCACCGCCGTTTAACAGCCTATTCTGTGTACTCTGCAGAGTTGCAGAATAGTAAGAAATACTGTTAATTTTTCAAACTCAAATATCAAAGTCACATATTCCATTCAGTGTCTTTCACCGCCGTTTAACAGCCTATTCTGTGTACTCTGCAGAGTTGCAGAATTATAAGAAATACTGTTAAGTTTTCAAACTCAAATATTAAAGTCACATATTCCATTCAGTGTCTTTCACCGCCGTTTAACAGCCTATTCTGTGTACTCTGTACAGTTCCAGAATTATAAGAAATACTGTTAAGTTTTCAAACTCAAATATTAAAGTCACATATTCCATTCAGTGTGTTTCAACGCCGTTTAACAGCCTATTCTGTGTACTCTGCAGAGTTGCAGAATAGTAAGAAATACTGTTAAGTTTTCAAACTCATATATATTAAAGTTATATATATCGTGTAAGATGAAGAAGGCGGGTAAAAAGGGACGGGGAAGTGGACGTGATCCTGAAAGTTCAGGGCGCGGGTCAGGACGCGGAGAAACTGTGCCTGGTGCCAGAGCACAAGAAAGAAAGACATCCACCATACCTAGCTTCATGTCTGATTTCACAGGGCGTCGCAGGACATCACTCTCGAGGTCCGACCAGTGCGAACAGGTGGTCGGTTGGATGACAGCTGATACTGCTTCCAGTCGGTTAAGCACCACCCTGTCTTCCACCAAGTCCACTCTCAGTAGCCAAGAGTCTGGTCAACATAATCCTCACTCTGATCATCCTTCCTCCCACCATACACGGTCTGGTCAAAGAAGTGATCCCACACTGGGATATAGTGATGAGCTCGTCTCATCACCAATCCTTCATTTGACCCTCTCTCCAAGCACGCTTGCAGAGGAACATGACATGTTGTGCCCTGATTCACAACCTCTAGAGGCTACCCAATCACAAGAAGATGACAGATGTGAACGGCATTTAAGGTCAAAGGAAGTAGTGGATGATGATGATGATGATGAGACACAGTTGCCATTAAATCAACCACTATTTCCTTCTCAAGACCTTGTTGAGGAGAATGTTATACAGTTGTCAATGACCGAGTATGTGGTGGGATCAAGACTTGAGGAGGATGATCAGAGTGAGGAAGTGGAGGAGGACTTGGTGGACGATGAGGTGACTGACCCCACCTGGGAAGGTGTAGAGCCGAGCGATGACAGCAGTCCTGAGGGTGAGCCATCTGCAGCACCGCAACAGGCTGGAAGAGGCAGTGGTGTGGCTACAGAAAGAAGGCGGACCGCACCAAACCGGCCCGCAAATGTTCCACGGAGCACCCCCTTGCGTAAATCTACCTTGCCAAGGGGTAGGTGTTCCGCGGTATGGCGTTTTTTTAAGGAAAGTGCGGACGACAAAAGATTTGTAGTTTGCAACCTGTGCCACACCAGAATGAGCCGAGGCATGAACACTAGAAACCTCACCACCACCAGCATGATCCGACACATGGCATCCAAGCACCGTAGTAAGTGGGAGGAACGCCTGGATCGCCCATCTGTGTCTGCAGGCCACACCACTGCCTCCTCTTCCCCTGTTTTCGGTGCCGGCCAATCGCCTGTCGAAGGCGCAGGCCCGCATACCTCCCGCCCTGCACCTGTAGCATCTGAAGCACCATCAGCGACCACATCCACTTCCCTGTCCCAGCACAGCGTCCAAATGTCGTTACCCCAGGCATTTGAGCGCAAGAGAAAATACCCAGCCACCCACCCACAGGCCATAGCACTAACCTCACACCTTTCAAAATTACTGGCCATCGAAATGCTGCCATTTAGGCTTGTGGACACTGAGTCCTTCCGCAGCCTGATGGCAGCAGCTGTCCCTCGGTACGCGGTCCCCAGCCGCCACTACTTTTCCCGGTGTGCCATCCCCGCATTACACCACCATGTGTCCCGTAACATCACCCGTGCCCTGACCAACGCAGTTACTGGGAAGGTCCACTTAACGACTGACACATGGACAAGTGCTTGTGGCCAGGGACGCTACATTTCCCTGACGGCACACTGGGTGAATGTCGTGGAGGCTGGGAGCGACTCGGACCCTGGGATGGCACGGGTGCTACCCACGCCGAGGATTGCGGGCCCTACCTCCATCAGGGTTTCCACCAGCACCTACGTTATTGGCTCCTCCTCCTCCGTTTCCACCTCCGAATTCTCTACACACACCGCCACTCCCCCATCAGCCAGTAGCTGGAAGCAGTGTAGCACTGCAGTGGGGAAGCGTCAACAGGCCGTGCTGAAGCTGATCTGCCTTGGGGACAAACAGCACACGGCCTCAGAGCTGTTGCAGGGGATTAGTCACCAGACCGAGCAGTGGCTCTCGCCACTCAACCTGCAAGCAGGCATGGTTGTGTGTGATAATGGGCGTAACTTGGTGGCGGCTTTGGAGCTCGGCAAGCTCACACACGTACCATGCCTAGCGCATGTATTTAATTTAGTGGTGCAGCGATTTCTAAAAACCTACCCCAATGTGCATGATCTCTTGACCAAGGTGCGCCGCGTGTGTGCACATTTCCGTAAGTCATCTACAGCTTCGGCCGGCCTGTTGAAGCTGCAGCAGCGCTTACAATTGCCAGCTCACCGGCTGCTGTGTGACGTGAGCACGCGCTGGAACTCCACCTTCCACATGTTGGCCCGGCTTTGTGAGCAGCAGAGGGCAGTAGTGGAGTACCAGCTGTTACACGGTCGTCGCCTCTCCGTTCAACTTCCTGTAATCAGAAGTGAGGAGTGGGAATGGATGTCAGACCTCTGCGAGGTTTTACGCAATTTTGAGGAATCGACACAGATGGTGAGCGGCGATAACGCTATTATCAGTGTAACCATCCCACTTCTGTGTCTACTGAAACGCTCGCTGCTCACAATTAAAACCGACGCTTTGCATGTGGAAGAGGTGGAAATGGGGGAGGAAGAGCTTACACAAGGTGATAGCCAGAGCACCCTCACTTCGTCTTCTCAGCGACAATTGGAGGAGGCGGAGGAGGAGGAGGAGGAGGAGGAGGAGGAGGAAGACACGGTTGCCTCCGCTACAGAGGGTAGCCATGGAACTTTAGTTCCATCTCTTCAGCGTGGGTGGGCAGAAGAGGAGGAAGAGGATGAGGATATTGAGAGTCAGCCTCCTGCTGAGGACAGCGAAATCTTGACTGTTGGTACTCTGGCACACATGGCTGACTTTATGTTAGGCTGCCTTTCCCGTGACCCACGCGTTGTACGCATTTTAGACAACACGGATTACTGGGTGTTCACCCTTCTGGACCCCCGCTACAAAGAGAATTTCTCATCTCTCATTCCTCCGGTGGAGAGGACAAGCAAAATGGTGCAATACCAGAAGGTTCTTGTTGAAAAATTGCTCCAAAATTTTCCATCTGACAACGCTGGCGGCAGAGTACGTGCTACCTTGGCCAACCGAGAAGGGGAGAAAAGGGGAGCACACAGCAGTTCCGACAAAGGCAGGGCAACACTCTCCAAGGCGTGGGACACCTTCATGACACCCCGCCAGCACCCTCACCCTGATGCGCAGCCTAGTGTCACAAGGAGGGAAAAGTTTTGGAAGATGGTGAAGGAGTACGTAGCAGACCGTGTCAGCGTCCTCAATGATCCCTCTGTGCCTTACAACTACTGGGTGTCCAAGCTGGACACGTGGTATGAACTGGCACTCTACGCCTTGGAGGTGCTGGCCTGCCCTGCCGCCAGCGTTCTGTCTGAGCGGGTATTTAGTGCTGCTGGTGGCATCATAACAGATAAGCGTATCCGCCTTTCCACCGACAATGCTGATAGGTTGACACTTATAAAAATGAACAAGGCCTGGATTTCCCCTGACTTCTCCACTCCACTGGAGGAAAGCCCCGGGGGAACATAAACTCACTTTATATATGTTATTTACAATGATGGGAATACTCTGTATTCCCATTCACCCCTTCCACCCCAAAAACGGGTATATGGTTGACTCTTAATGTTCTCATCCTCCTCCTCCTCTTCCATATGCCCTGGGATATAATTTTTATATAGGGCCAGCTCACCAGCGTGCCCTGGGATATAATTTTTATATAGGGCCAGCTCACCAGCGGGCCCTGTGATATAATTTTTATATAGGGCCAGCTCACCAGCGGGCCCTGTTTGCCAATTTTTATATAGGTCAGCTCACCAGCGGGCCTTCTCATATAATGTTTTATTGGGTCAGCTCTCTAGCGGGCCCTCTCATATAATGTTTTATAGCGTCAGCTCACTAGCGGGCCTTCGCATATAATGTTTAGGATGGTCAGCTCTGCAGCAGACCCTCACCCATAATGTTTTAGATGGTCAGCTCAGCGCACGTTTCCCTCTTAATCATGGCCTCAGTTCTGAAAATCAAGGAAATTTTTGGGAGAATTTGCCTCTGCGCACGTTTCCCTCTTAATCATGGCCTCAGTTCTGAAAATCAAGGAAATTTTTGGGATAATTTGCCTCTGCGCACGTTTCCCTCTTAATCATGGCCTCACTTCAGAAAATCGATGAAATTTTTGGGAGAATTTGCAGATGATATACAAGTAAATATACAGCAAATACTGTTTGGTAACAATTTTTCGCCTAAAGTCGTTTTTATTTTCCTTTTTGTGTGTTTTACGGTCAGTCTGTAAAAATGGCGTACTACGGGCGAAAGATCGTTCCCAGCAGCGATGTTGGAGTCCAAGGTGCATCCAGACATCCTCCCTATGCTGTCCCTGAACCATTTCTGTAGTGTTTCCATCTTTTTCTGCCCTTTTCCTATGGACCAGGCACCCTCCCCTCATCAGAGCAGGGGGTGCCTGGTGTAATGCTCGAGTCCTCCCATTGACTTCAATGGGGCTCGGGTGCTCGGCCGAGCACTCGAGCCTCAGGGGGTGCTCGGTCAGAGCACCCGAACATCCGAGCATTGGGGTGCTCGCTCATCACTACTATCTATCTATCTATCTATCTATCTATCTATCTATCTATCTATCTATCTCATATTTATTAGTTAGAATGGTGCTTTTTCTTTGAGGTGTATCACTCAGTTGTTCTGCTCAGATTAACAGAATTGTTTTAATAATTTGCAGTGAAATCTGAAAAAATCTCATCCTAAAGCTATTTTGAATGGATTAAGTTAAAAGACTTTCTTAGATTAGATAAATAAAAGTGACATAAACCGTGAATTTCTAGCTGTATATTCAAAAGAAAATGGAGGATTTCTGGGTGAAACCAATTGTAAAAAAAAAAAACTGTAGACGTGAAAAATCTGCAAATTTTATTCGGAATGGAGATTTTAACCCTTTGAGTGTGAGAGATGTCTCTAACTCATTGAATGACAAAGCGTTGGACACCTTGCTAGCATTTAAGGGGTTAATGATTTAATTTATTCGATGGGAATTATTTGTTCTTCCATATAGTACAATTTCTTTGCTCTAGAATTCTTATTCTTTAGAAGTCACATTGTCTGACCTTGAATGTGTCCTTCATTACTGGCATCAAGTGGGTAACATGCTTTACCCTCTTCAGGCCTAACTGGCGGAATCATTGATTTGCATTAGTAAGTGATAAATACATGTTCTATACGCCACTTTAATTTAGTGCCTTGGTGCAACAGTAAACAATGGCAGGAATACTAAAGTGCATTTATAAATGAGGATGTGATTAAGTAGACTCATTTCCTTGTGTTGCTTTCTTCAAACGGTAAGACAGCTGCGCCATCCTAATTAAGTGTAATTAAGCTTTGGCAAATCTTCTCAGATAGTAAGTTGGATTAAAGTGCTGCAGTGTTCCTCACAGCCCATAACACCTGCGCACGGTCGCTCCTGTAGTTTACCTAGGCAGTGTTTCACGTCCCTGTCTCTCGAATGGTGTTGAGTGAAATGCTTGCTCCATACATCTAAAAAGGGCTGGCATCCACCATATTACTAAATATAATTAACCTTGATACACCTGCAATCCGTAGATTGCATTCTCTTTCTAGAGAAATGGTTGAATGGTAGAAAAAGGCTTTTGTGCATCAATTAAAAAACAAAAAACTGTGATACAGTGTCCTATTGAATTTCTTAACCCTTTAGAGAGCGGGGTAATGAGTTGCAAAACCCTTTGCTTCTTAAAGGGATAGTAATACCTTGTTTTATTTTTATTTTATTTTGTAGGCATTAAAAAAACATGAAGAACGATATAAGTCTTATCTCTCAAACCTTTATGGTTTGGGAGAAATTCACAAGAAAAGTTTCCCCTCCCGCCCCTTTTACCTAGTGTAAGCCATCTCTTCTCAGATGTGGAATGCAGTCCATAGACCAGACAGATAACAGCAGGGGACAATCTTCTTCCTATGAGAACAATGAAAGCCCTGCCCCCCTTGACAAGTTTTTCAGGTTTTTCCCTTATCTTAATTGAAGATTGTCCCTCTCTGCAGTCTACCTGGGCACCTCCCTTCTGATCTGGCTGAGCAGTGTTACATCAGTAAAAGGGGTGGGAGGGGGACACTTTGCCATTGAATTACTCTTGAACTACAACTCTGACAGAATTGAAATAACACTCTCCAAAGTCCAAATACTATGATGATTAATTAGAGCTGCTTTTATTATGAAACATTGCTATCCCTTTAAAGGACAGTAATGTCCCACAAAAGCTTGTTCTAGTTTTGAAGAGCAGGGAAAAAAGTAAGCTGAATGGCACAAACCCTATCTCTCAAACCTTTATGGTTTGAGAGATATAAGCATTGAAAGTTCCTCCCTCCCCTTTCCCTGAGATCAGTGCTGTGCTGACTGCAGGGGAATCCTGTACGGGGACCAGCTTGCGGCTCTGTAGCAGAGACGAAATCTCTTTATTGAAAAATAATTACTTTATTGGAAAGGTCTACAAAGGTCTGGGATGTTTTCTATTTACACTATTTGCACTATTTACAGTCAGGCTTAACCCTTTGAGTGCCACAGGGGTATGCAATGCATTGCTTTGCATTGCGTTGCGTACCACTCTGTCACTCAAATGGGTAAAGGGATAGTAATGGTTAGGTATGAATGGAAGGTTGATTCATCTGCATACTTTTCTATAATGATATGTACCTTTGTAACAATCTTTAACCTTTCCTTTTTCTTTTTATTCTATAATAAACAGTGGTGTAACTATAGGGGTCGCACCCACGACCTGGCCCGTTGCTCCAGGGGGCTCGGCCGCCCCCTGCAACCCCTCTGCCTGGCGCCCGAGATCTCCATCTGACACTGCAATAATGCAGAGCGCTGGGAGATGACATCATCTCCCAGCCCTCTGCATTACTGAAGAGGACAGCGCGGGAGATGAACACACCTCTCCGGGCTCCTGCCACTCCAGGGAGGTAGGAGATGAGGGCATTTTGGAGAGGGCCAATGTAGTCGAGGGGGGGCCCATGGCGTTTCTTGCACCAGGGTCCGGAGGCTTCTAGTTACGCCTCTGATAATAAAGTACCCCACTTCCATCTCTTTTCCATATGTTAGGAATCATACCCTCAGATCTGCAAGCCAGTCAAGATGGATTGCGACAAGGGACAATCTTATGTCAGCATGATGAAAAAACCTGTCCTACTTTGTCAAGGGTTTTCCCTTATACTGATACACAGAATATTGTCCCTCACTGCAATCTGTCTGATCTGCTGACTGGATTCCAGATCTGGGGGTATGATTTGTAACCTATGGAAAAGTGGTGGGAGGTGGACACTTTATTTTACAATGAAAAAAAAACCGCAACGTTATGAATCATTACAAAGGTACACATCGTTATAGAGAAGTATATAGAGAAATCAATCTTCTATTCATACCCAGCCATTACTATCCCTTAAAAAGGCAAATGGAGGAAATTTGAGATGTTACCTCCACTAGGCAGAGAATCCCATCAGTCTCACACCAACAATGCAGATAATAATAGATGGAACATGGCTGTTTACTAATACGGTATATCTACATTTATTGAAGGGAATATTGCACTTTTACCAGAGCTGCATTTACATCTCAGGCACCACCTAGACAAGGCACACTTATGCCCTTAGCTCCGCCCATGGCCACACCCTCACCTCTGTTATGGTTCCCCCCGCAGACTCATCCACTAATACCCTTGGCCTCTAACAGGCAAGGATAAAGAGAAGTGATATCAGAACTGTATAATGTTGTAGTGTATAAGAAGTGATATATCAGAACTGTAGTATATTATTATGTATAAGAAGTGATATCACAGATCTGTAGAATGTTATAGTGTATAAGAAGTGATATATCAGAACTGTAGTATATTATTATGTATGAGAAGTGATATCACAGATCTGTACCATGTTATAGCGTATAAGAAGTGATATATCAGAACAGTAGAATGTTATAGTGTATAAGTGATATAGCAGAACTGTAGAATGTTACAGTGTATAAGAAGTGATATATCAGAACTGTAGAATGTTATAGTGTATAAGAAGTGATATAACAGAACTGTATAATGTTATAGTGTATAAGAAGTGATATCACAGAACTGTATAATGTTATAGTGTATAAGAAGTGATATCACAGAACTGTAGAATGTTATAGTGTATAAGAAGTGATATCACAGAACTGTAGAGTGTTATAGTGTATAAGAAGTGATATCAGAACTGTAGAATGTTATAGTGTATAAGAAGTGATATGTCAGAACTGTATCATGTTATAGTGTATAAGAAGTGATATCACAGAACTGTAGAATGTTATAGTGTATAAGAAGTGATATGTCAGAACTGTATCATGTTATAGTGTATAACAAGTGATATCACAGAACTGTAGAATGTTATAGTGTATAAGAAGTGATATCAGAACTGTAGAATGTTATAGTGTATAAGAAGTGATATCAGAACTGTAGAATGTTATAGTGTATAAGAAGTGATATGTCAGAACTGTATCATGTTATAGTGTATAAGAAGTGATATCACAGAACTGTAGAATGTTATAGTGTATAAGAAGTGATATCAGAACTGTATAATGTTATAATGTATAAGGAGTGATATCACAGAACTGTATAATGTCATAATGTATAAGACGTGATATCTCAGAGCTATAGCTTGGTAAAGGTTGCTTGAGGAGTGACTGAATCATCTTTGGGTTACTGCAAACATTGACATAGCACCAACAATATACTTTCTTCAGAATTTTAAGGGTTAATGTTTCAAAGCTCCTTTCAAGTTCCTAGGTAGGCCCCTGTGGTCCTCACAGAGTTAACCCTTTGAATTCCAGACGGGTAGGCAACGCATTGCAAAGCAATGCGTTGCCTACCCCTCTGGCACTCAAAGGGTTAAAAATGAACAAATGCCACCACCACACACTCACACACACAACTCTAAGCTTTGAGTATTTAAAGAAATGTTGAAAATTTCTCAAACACATTTCAAAGAGGCTGAGTTCAAACTAGCCAATAAAGGTACCAAAAAGATTGTGAAATATTTATCAAATTAATCCATTCTTGCAAAATCTGCCTTCTTAATGCAGCTCTGCTGTATAGCCTGTGTAATCTGTAACCTGCAGAGACTGTTGTACAAAAAGTGGAACAGTCCTACAGTTAAGAGTCTGAACCTACGGGAACAAAACGATTATTATTTTTTAACTTTCTTATTCACGGGCAGAAAGGTGTACAAAAAAAGAGTATGTCATAATAGCAGTATACAGTAACTGTTTCAGATTAAGGCATAATTGAGGCAAAGCCACAGCAAGATGGCGTGATCATAAAACAATTTATTTTTCAGGAAGTCATCACAATACAAGATATTCTGAATCCCTCATTCCAAGCCATCCCGAACATGAACCGAACAGCAGGTTTTGGATTTCCCATTAGGGGAAGTAGGCACGAGCACCAAATGCTGAGGGGCGCCGCCGCAGCCGTTTTGGCCGTGCCCACATTCTGAATTGTGGGTGTGGCCAGAGTAATCTCATTGTCATTGCACCAGTTTTACACCCCTTTGCAGGTTATTATTTAAACCCTTTGGATGCTAGAGATATCTTCAATACATTGCAAAGCAATGCATTGGAGATCTCTCTAGCAGACATGGGTTTAAAGGAACAGTAATGTTTCATAATAAAAGAAGCTCTAATTAATCATCATAGTATTTGGGCCATGGAGAGTGTTATTTCAACAGAGTTGTAGTTCAAGAGTAATTGAATGATAAAGTGTCCCCCTCCAACCCCTTTAACCTAGTGTAAGTCACCTCCCTTCAGATTTGGAATCTGGTCTCTTGACCGGACAGGTCACAGCAAGGGACAATCTTCTTACTGTGAGAACAATGAAAACCCTGCCCCCCTTGACAGTTTTTTTAGGTTTCTCCCTTATGTTAACTGAAGATGTGAGTGACTGAGTGTTATATCAGTAAAAGGGGCAGGAGTGGGATACTTTATCATTCAATTATTCTTGAACTACAACTCTGACAGAACTGAAATAACACTCTCCATGGCCTAAATATTAAGAAGATTAACCAGAGAGAACAGAGAACCTGGAAATATAAAGTAACATTTAGGATCCTTTTAAACTCTTCAGAGCCAGAAAGTGAGTGTAACGCATTGCTTACAAATGCATTGAACAGCCCTCTGGTCATCAGATGGTTAAGTTGAGATGTGACTTTTTTCCGTTCTTGATTGTAAGAAATGAAGTCATAAGTATGTATTTTACACCCAGGCCAACTCACTCCTCCCGGACCAACTCTCTCCTACCAGACAAACTCACCAAAAGATTAAAGTGGAACATTCACTACACTAACATTGCACCGCAAATGATTATTACATTAATGATATGCACACACGTATTGTTATTTTCAAGTATAGTTGCTGCTATAACGAAAAATATAACCTTTTATGCAGGCAGGCACCGGCTGGGATCTTGCAGTAGGCGATCTCTGCACCTGAGCTGTCAGTCCCTTCTATTGCCGTTCGGCACAAAGGTATTCAACCCAGAAGGGGACGGACAGCTCAGATGAAGAGATGTCAGCTCTGCAAGATGTCTGCGCCGTTCCCCAGTGCCTGCCCGCATAGAAGGTTATATTTTTCATTAAAGCAGCAATTATAATTGAAAATAACAATAAGTGTGTGCATAGCGCTAATGTAATAATCATTTGCGGCGCTGTTAGTGAAGTGAAAGTTACGTTTTAAATCGGTTCCTTTCTGTTATAAACAGGACAGTTGGGAAATAAAGTTGCACAGGAATTTTAAAACAGAAGGACCTCGGAAATGTAGAGTACGCCTATGCAGTAACCCTTCGACTGCAGCTAAATGTTTTGGATACCTCTCTAGCACTCAGACAGTTAAAATGCCATAGAACATAGAACTAAGAAATTGCCTATTTTAGTGTAGATCCATATTAGCCCTTTGAGTGCCGGATACGTTGTGTACCCGTCCGGCAATCAAAGGGTTATTACATCTCCCCTCTTTTGCATCTATAACACTATATCAAACATTGCCCAGTTGAGTGCCAGAGGACCGCACGATGTTACTCCCACGGTAACTATAAATTTGGAGATGCGTCTGAGCAGATTTATTATGACCCCGTGGAAAAGTCAAATTCACTTTAATCAGTGGATGGATTTTCTGTAACGCTGACATATGGTCTGATTGACAATTGTTTGTTCTGACAGATGTCTTTGGCGCATAGGTTAAATTTGGCTTCAATTTTGTATTTTGCATTTTTCAAACATGAATCCTGGAGCGCTTGTTTTCTCCTTGCTGTTTTATTGATAATCGAATTAAAACAGAACAATGTCCTAAGAAGAAGTGGTTCTTAATTTGTCAGAAGGATAGATGTCCTTCACAGCAGTCATTTATTTCTGTTTGCTGTTTTATTTTATATTTCATCTCCGTTATAGTCCACAGCTAGATGTTTGTTTACAGTCTGATCATCTACCTAATTATCTATCTATCTATCTATCTATCTATCTAACTACCTTATTTTCTATCTCTATCTATCTATCTATCTATCTATCTATCTCTATCTCGTATCTGTCTGTCCTGTCTGTCTGTCTGTATCTATCTAACTGTCTGTCTGTCTATCTATCTATCTATCTATCTATCTATCTATCTCATATCTATCTATCTATCTATCTATCTATCTATCTATCTATCTATCTATCTATCTCTATCTTGTATCTATCTGTCTGTCCTGTCTGTCTGTCTATATCTATCTATCTATCTATCTATGTATCTCTATCTATCTATTTATCTATCTATCTCATATCTATCTATCTATCTATCTATCTCGTATCTATCTGTCTGTCCTGTCTGTCTGTCTCTATCTATCTATCTATCTATCTATCTATCTATCTATCTATCTATCTATCTATCTCTATCTCGTATCTATCTGTCTGTCCTGTCTGTCTGTCTATATCTATCAATCTATCTGTATCTCTGTATAATGTATTTGATTCCCTTTCTGTTTATCAATCCCTTCCCTGGATTCGATTTGCACCCCCCATCCTTCCAGATTGTCAGTAGAAAACAGGAGAACATGAGAGACAAATGTAGATAGATGGATTGGCAGATAGATAGTCTTAACTGTTGTACAAAGGTATATCAATATCTCTGTTTATATATCTGTCTGTCTATCTATCTATCTTTCCCATATCTATCTATCTATCTATCTATCTATCTATCTATCTATCTATCTATCTATCTATCTATGTATCTGTACCCTTTACGTCCCCTTGAAACAATCTGAGCCACATTTTCTTGTAGGCAAAGCTTACAATTAATATTCAAGGGGATAAAAGTCCCAGGAATTTGGAAAATGCTTTTTTGCACCAGAATTACTCTTTTGGTGTCTAAAAGGTCCTTAAACCTTTGAGTGCCACAGGGTTAAGCAATGCATTGTCTACCCCTCTGGTACTCAATGGGTTAATTTCCTTTTAATAATGTTTGGAAGCGACACATTTCTGCTGCAGTTGACTTATCATCCTGTTGCAGATGCAAGATTTCAGATAATCAATAAATTAAATTATAAATAAAACCGATATTAAGCAAACAAGCAACAGAAATTAAGCCTATGAAAATAAAAATATATATAGATTTTCCTGCCAATACTAACCATTTTTCTTAGTGGAAAAGCTCATTTTAAAGTTTTCAATCCAACAATGTAAATGCCATTGAAATTTTAGTCTAGCACGTCGTTTGTCAAAGCTGAGCATTAATAGAATGTTTAAAAATCATGATGTCACCACTATTAATCAAAAGCCCTAGTTTCATGCTCCAGAACAATGTATTAATCATTCCTGCACTAAGTCTTAGCAATGTAGTCAAGCTAAGTTTAGAACCATAAAATATGATTTATTTTAAAAAAGTGTCATTATTAAAGATGAAATATCAGCGGCATTCGGTTTACGGTTGCGGAGGAAAGGTCTGACTCTGGTGGATGGTTAACCCTTTGAGTGCCAGAGGGGTACGCAACGCATGCCTTGCGTACCCCTCTGGCACTCAAAAGGTTAATTATCCTGATCGTTATCAGACTTTCTTCTAAGCTAATTGACCCCTTGGATACCATAGATGTCTCTGCTGCATTGTTTTTCAATGTCCTGGAGATATCTCTAGTAATCATGGGGTTAAAGGATGTTTTAGTATGAAAAAGAAAATTATAGAAAGACAGACAGACAAAACAGAAAGACAGTATGGTTTTTACTGCGGATAAACAAAGTCATGCTCTGTTCTAGAGATGCTTCGTTCAAATGTTATTACATTTCAAACTGTCTCAAACAGGTAAAGCTGTTGCTGTATTTCTATGGGATGATCTAAGCTGGATCATCCATTATGGCAATGTAGGCTACTGCCTAGGGCCCATGGTTATATATGTGCAGTTCTGGAAGCAAATGATGGGTCCCACGCAAACGCCAGCTGTTGCTGCCACTAACATCTTGTGTTAGATGCCCTTTTTCTTGAGGGAGACCACCATCAGTTGCTCCTACTTACCTGATGGCCACAATGTCAGCGCTTATTGACACAGTGCCCTGTGTCAGAAGCACCAGATCATGTGGGGCCCCAAATGGTATCTTGCCTAGGTCCCTATGGATCCTTAATCCATACTTGGTGATAATGGCATATTTCTGTGGATTCACAGGCTTGTGATGGTGAAGGCATCTTGAGATGTAACCAGTGAAAATACCCAGACTTGTGTCTATATCCTCCAATATGTCAGACAGTAATATGAAGTGGGCTCAAGTGATGAGTACCTTGGGTCTCAGTAATCCTGATGTCCAGCGGGGTCACAGCCAGGTTCTATCTTTTCTTCAGTCTTCTCTGATGTTCATTATTCTTTCTTCTCCAGGAGTTGGATGTCTTAAGGCAGCTAACAGCATGGGACCAGTACAGGAAAACAAGTCCTACCATGTGAACCCACAGGAAGAACCCGGGCCGGGCTTCTCAGATACACACTCAAGTTATATATCTGGTGAGTTTTACCTGTATGGGGGTCTAATATTGGATACTCACCTATATGCAGTTCTGCTCATAGAATCGATCTTTTCTGTGTGTTTCTACAGTAAAGAAGTATATTGAGAAGCCGGCCAGTATTTATATCAAGAACCCATACCACTATCAAGTCCACACAAGATTTCTTTTGACGCCTTTATTCCATCTGAAACATTATTAATACCAATAAGAACGTTGATTGATTATTTATCCCTTTGATACAGGCTAATTGGCGCTCAATCCTTTTTTTCTTTTTTTTCTTTTTCTTTTGTTGTATACTATACATGACAGGTGGTACCAAGAACACCCTGATCTGAACAGCCTAAGTGTAAGTCCTCTCTTGGGATATTTATTATATTTATCTTCAGTTCATTTGATTTGACAGAGACTGTTTAGGAGCGCCTTTCTGTGTTTGTTTTGTATGTGACCAGTGCAAATACACCATCATATCAACAACCTGGTCTCTTATCGACTCTTAGTGCATCTCTCTCCAAGTCTATTAGTACAACAGCCTCATTGTAACCAACGCTGCATCTTAGATTTTATTGATATCTGTTTCGGAAAGCAGGATTAAGCTATGAGATGACAGACAAACAGATAGAAAAAGATGGATAGATAGATATATAGATATATTATATAAGTATATAGATACATAGATAATGGACGGTTGGTTGGATAGATAGATAGATAGATAGATAGATAGATAGATAGATAGATAGATAGATAGATATGAGATAGATAGATAGATAGATATGAGATAGATAGATAGATAGATAGATAGATAGATAGATAGACAGATAGATAGATAACATTTTTAAAAAAATCAACAGTAGTTTGACCTGTACATTCTTTTGAATGAAGCATCATACTGGGTGGATATCTTCACTTTACTCATAAGATGATATACATTCCGTAATAAAACTTTACTTTCATCATAAGAACACTAACACATCGAAACATAGATACTTAAAGGGATAGTAATATTTCGTTTTATCTTTATTTTATTTTGTAGGCATTAAAAAAACATGAAGAACAATATAAGTCGTATCTCTCAAACCTTTATGGTTTAAGAGATATTCACAAGCAAAGTATCCCCCCCCCGTTCAACCAGATCAGAAGGGAGGTGCCCAGGTAGACTGCAGAGAAGGACAATCTTCAATTAAGATAAGGGAAAAATCTGAAAAACTTGTCAAGGGGGGCAGGGCCTTCATTGTTCTCGTAGGCAGAAGATTGTCCCCTGCTGTTATCTGTCTGGTCTATGGACTGGATTCCACACCTGAGAAGAGATGGCTTACACTAGGTAAAAGGGGCGGGAGGGGAAACATTGCTTGTGAATATCTCTCAAACCATAAAGGTTTGAGAGATAAGACTTATATCATTCTTCATGTTTTTTAATGCCTACAAAATAAAATAAAGTTAAAACGAAGTATTACTATCCCTTTAAATTGTGATGACAGACATTAACCAACTGGCTCATCCAGTGTGCCAATTTCCCTATCTAATAAACACAAAGTTTTATTAAAATAGACTGATGTTTATCTAGACATATGTCTATCACAAGCGTTATTTAATTTAACCCCTTAAGGAACGTCCATGAGCGCTCGTGGACAGCACTCAAGGACCACGGAACATTTTTTTTTCCTGTCCGAATCAGGGCTCCCCAAAGTATGCATCCGTGTGGGGAGCTCTGAAATCCATGATAGTCCTGGCACGTCATGGGTCCTTATCGCACGTCCAACCCATGACGTGTCAGGACCATCATGGGTGCTTAAAGGGATAGTAATGTTTCATAATAAAAGCTGCTCTAATTAATCATATTATTATTTGGACTTTGGAGAGTGTTATTTCAATACTGTCAGAGTTGTAGTTCAAGAGTAATTCAATGACGAAGTATCCCCTCCCGCCCCTTTTACTGATGTAACAATGTTCATCCAGATCAGAAGGGAGGTGCCCAGGTACATTGTTGAGAGGGACAATCTTCAATTAAGATAAAGGAAAACCTGAAAAACTTGTCAAGGGGGGCAGGGCTTTCATTGTTCTCATAGGAAGAAGATTGTCCCCTGCTGTTATCTGTCTGGTCTATGGACTGGATTCCACATCTGAGAAGAGATGGCTTACACTAGGTAAAAGGGGCAGGAGGGGAAACTTTGCTTGTGAATATCTCTTAAACCATACAGGTTTGAGAGATAAGACATATCGTTCTTCATGTTGTTTTAATGCCTACAAAATAAAATAAAGATAAAATGAATTATTACTATCCCTTTGAAGGGGTAATTATTAGTGTTGAGCGAGCACCCCGATGCTCGGGTGCTCTGACCGAGCACCCCCTGAGGCTCGAGTGCTCGGCCGAGCACCCGAGCCCCATTGAATCCAATGGGGCGACACGAGCCTTATACCAGGCACCCCCTGCTCTGATGAGGGGAGGGTGCCTGGTCAATGCCCCCCTTCATCTCCGCTATGCCCCCTTCATCTCCGAATGCCCCCTTCAGCTCCGCAATGTCCCCCTTCATCTCCGCTATGCCCCTCTTCCACAATGTCCCCCTTCATCTCCGCTATGCCCCTCTTCCACAATGTCCCCCTTCATCTCCGCTATGCCCCTCTTCCACAATGTCCCCCTTCATCTCCTCTATGGCATAGAGGAGATGAAGGGGGACATTGTGGAAGAGGGGCATAGCGGAGATGAAGGGGGACATTGTGGAAGAGGGGCATAGAGGAGATGAAGGGGGACATTGTGGAAGAGGGGCATAGCGGAGATGAAGGGGGACATTGTGGAAGAGGGGCATAGACTCTATGCCCCTCTTCCACAATGTCCCCCTTCATCTCCGCTATGCCCCTCTTCCACAATGTCCCCCTTCATCTCCGCAATGCCCCCTTCATCTCCGCAATGCCCCCGTACCTCCAGTCCCTGGTGGTCCAGCGGAGCGTCTTCAGATCTGTGCCTCTTCCGGCACAGATCCCCGCCACCCGAACATGGCGGGCGAGCACATGGCGGTACTCGACGAGTACCGCCATGTGCCGAGCAGAGCGATGCTCGAGCCGATCCGAGCATCGGCCGAGCACGCTCGCTCAACACTAGTAATTATTTTACTACTAGTTGAACAGCCCGTGAACACAGGCCACAGTGCCACCCAGCAACAGCCACGGGGCAGTCATGCACAGTACAGACTCCCCGTGCCGTGGCTGATAAAGGAGCAGGGAAATATCTGACTGATATTTGGAGTCAGGAAGGAATTTTCTTACCCACTTGGATCTAAATTGGAAATGGCTTCAATGTTTTTTTTTTGCCTTCCTCTGGATCAACAGGGGTGATTTGGCATGTGCTGGGCTTGAAGGACACATTTTTTCAGCCTCATCAGCTATCTTACTATGTACAATTTTCTAACAGTATTTGTCCCTAAGCAGTGTGCTGGGAGGTTGTTCCACAAATTTAGCGTTCTTTCTGCATTGTACACCTGCAAAAAAATATGCGGTTGCACAGTTTTAACCCTTTGAGTGCCAGAGGGTTGCCCAATGAATTGCTTCGCCTCTGGCCTCAGAGGATTAATCATGTGCTACATCCTAGCATCTGAGAATATGAGTTGTTTGATTGTGGATCTCTAAAACCGAATCCTAAACTTCACTCTCTAAACCTCTTGCGAACAGCTGTGATCTAGTTCTGTATATCTACTGATTGATTACATTGTTTTATGTATCCTGTTATGAATGATGTAAAGCAGTTTTATTCTTAATTAGTACCCCCCTCTCGTCTATTCAAAGGGTCTATTTTTTTTCTTCATGTACCATATCCTAACAGAGAGGCCAACAACTGATTACTTTCTGTTTATCATGACAAAAAGTAACCTCAAATGCAATTCACAATTATGCAAAATTGAATTTGTTAATGCCTCGAGGACCAGCCTGCACAAAAAATTGCTAATCTATTCCATTTCCTAACCCTTTGAGTACCAGAGCAGAACACAAGGCCTTGCGAAGCAATGCTTTGCGTACCCCTCTGGCACCTCACAGGGTTAAAGGGATAGTAATGTTTCATAATAAAAGCAGCTCTAATTAATCATCATAGTATTTGGACTTTGGAGATTGTTATTTCAATTCTGTCAGAGTTATAGTTCAAGAGTAATTCAATGACAAAGTATCCCCCTCCCGCCCCTTTTACTGATGTAACACTGCTCAGCCAGATCAGAAGGGAGGTGCCCAGGTAGACTGCAGAGAGGGACAATCTTCAATTAAGATAAGGAAAAACCTGAAAAACTTGTCAAGGGGGGCAGGGCCTTCATTGTTCTCATAGGAAGAAGATTGTCCCCTTCTGTTATCTGTCTGGTCTATGGACTGGATTCCACATCTGAGAAGAGATGGCTTACACTAGGTAAAAGGGGCGGGAGGGGAAACTTTGCTTGTGAATATCTCTCAAACTTATATCATTCGTCATGTTTTTTTAATGCCTACAAAATAAAATAAAGATAAAACAAAGTATTACTATCCCTTTAAAGGGATAATAATCACTATAATAAAGTTTAAAGGGATAGTAATACTTCAGTATGACCTAAGCTGATATTGTTGTCCTTAAAAAAAGAAACCTAACTACCCTTGTCTCTCAGCTCAAAGATTTCTAGTTACTTTGCAAAACGTATTTTAATTTTCCCCCTCCCGCCCCTTTTCAAGACGTCACCGCTCTGTCTCTGAGATCTGGATTCTGTTCCCGGGACCGGACAGATTGCCTAGAAGGACAAACTTCATCAGCCTTATAGGTGTAAGCCATGCCCTCTGTGTGCGCTGTCGTCACTTAGAAGACTCTGTAATCCACTTCCCTTCAGACGGATCTTTTTGCGGTCACGTGATAATGTGCCAATAGTTGAAGACTAACTACCGCGCATTGATCTCTACTGTCAGCCAATTAGAAAATAGCTTGACGAGAGGGGAGGCTCTTTACTATGTAAGTCTGATGATAGTAGCTACTCCCTAGCTCGGCAGTGTCTGGCGCGAGAACAAAGGACAGCTACAGACGGGAACAAGTGCCTCCAGGGGATTTTCAAAGATGGCTGACCGATAACCAAAAAAAACAAACTTTAAAGTTAAAAATCTCGTAAGTTATTGCTTTCTATGAGAATTCAATAGCACAGCTCTTCGAGATAGACATTAGCAATCAAAAATAGCTTCTCTGTTATGAAAGTATTACTAATCGCCTTAACTCCAAGTCTTCTACAATGGTGTTATAACATTCAGCGCTATGTTTAACAACTTACTGTTCAGTAGGTCAAAAGATATTGAAGCTCAAATGATCCGCCACCAGTCCCTGCTGGCTGCATCACGCTGCCTGTGAGTGTGGTCTGGATGGAAAGCGGCAAGGGGCAATCGTCATTAAGCAAAAGGAAGATACTGCAATCCTTCATCGGGGGGCGGGGGGGGGTCTTTTACTTACACACTGAAGTTTATCTCTCACTGCATCCATCCCAGGACCGCATTGCAGATTCAATGGGACGCGTCCAGAAGGGGTGGGAGGGGGATCATTTAAAGGAGCAGTAAACTTTTTTTTATGAAAAAATATCTATTGTAGGGATTTTCCTATTGAGTAAAATAAGGGTACTCCCACTGCTGAGAGATTTATATTTCCAGAGTTATTACTGTTTAAACCCATGTTTTTTCGAATTAGCAGTGCCCTCTAGTGGTCGAATTCTAATTAGATTTCCTGTTAGATTTTAATGGAGAAGAAAGTCAGAAAAGTGACATACAGTTCTCCATAGAATGTGATAGAAACTGCTGAGTCACTTCCTGTCAGTTAGAACTATCAGGAAGTAAACACAGTAAATTCACTTCCTGCCAGTTAGAACTATCAGGAAGTAAACACAGTAAATTCACTTCCTGATTATTTGAACTGCTATAAATTTTGAATAAAACATCTGACAGCGATGGGAGAGACCTTGTTTTATTCAGCAGGAAATGCTCTATAAAATATGTGTTTTCATTAAAAAAATGTTTACTGCTCCTTTAAGCTTCAATAGCTTTTGAACTACTGAACAATAAGTTATTAAACTTAGATCTGCATATTATAAAAAACTGTTGAGAAACAGAGGATTGAGAAAATCATTGCGAAGCACTGTTTTGTACACCCTTTTCATTAAAGGGACAGTATAGTGATGTATTAATATTATAAAAAAAACATGTAGATTGTAGAGATTTTCCTGCTGAGTAAAACCACTGGAGATAATTAATTTAAAAGTTTATCCAAATAAATAACAAAATTCCCTTAAAACATTTCTATCAGAAAGGATAACTCTACTATACGGTATTAACAAAACATACAGCTATACTGGTACCAATACCATGGGCAGATTGTCCTATCGGGGGATCGGGTATCCCCAGGTGGGCCACTAGATCATGGGCCGGTGGGGGAGATCAGAGAGGATCTCACCTCACCGTCTCACGATATTTTGAAGGAGAGGTCTGTGTTGCCACAGGCACTCTCTGTGACATCCTTTTAACCCTTTGATTGCCAGGATATGGCATAATATCCTGGCGCCTGCTCTCCCATGCTGCACAGCGACAACAAGGGGGCATCGATAGGGACGTTGGTGCAGCTAGTGGTCTGATTTAAAAAAAAAATGCCTCAGCTGGTATTCCCCTACAATCCAACCCTGACCAGTACTGTATATCTAAATCTAATGTATTCCTCGTACAAAACTATATAAATCTGTACAAAGATAAGCTATAATTGCTATTAGTAATATACTGATATTGGGTACCATCAAGAACAGAAATCTAGATGTGCAGATAAACCATATAAACATTGCTGTTCCATGTCCTAGTCTTATATGCACACAGTTCGAGAGTCGCACGCACTCTTAGCTCCCAACATTTCAAATGGTCAACGAGGGACACTTTAGTTTTAGGTTATTTTGTTTGGGAGCACAACTGTCTGATCTTCTAAACACTTGGGAACTATGAACCCCTAATATCTCCTAAAGAGGGACACTGGGGAGGTATGGACCCCTAATATCTCCTAAGGAGGGACACTTGGGAGGTACAGACCCCTAATATCTCCTAAAGAGGGGCACTTGGAAGGTATGGACCCAAATATCTCCTAAAGAGGGACATTTGGAAGGTATGGACCCCTACTGTCTCCTAAAGAGGAACACTTGGGAGGTACAGACCCATATTATCTCTTAAAAGAAGGACACTTGGGAAGTATGCACCCCTAGTATCACCTAAAGAGGGATACTTGGGAGGTATGGACCCTTAATATCACCTAAAAAGGGACACTTGCAAGGTATCGACCCCTAATATCTCCTAAAGAGGACACTTGGGATGTACAGACGTCTAATATCTCCTAAAGAGGGACACTTGGGAGGTATGGACCCCTAATATCTCCTAAGGAGGGACACTTGGGAGGTATGGACCCCTAATATCTCCTAAAGAGGGACACTTGGGAGGTATGGACCCCTAATATCTCCTAAAGAGGGACTCTTGGGAGGTACGGACCCCTAATATCTCCTAAAGAGGGACACTTGGGAGGTATGGACCCCTAATATCTCCTAAAGAGGGACACTTGAGAGGTATGGACTCCTAATATCTCCTAAAGAGGAGAGGTACGGACCCCTAATATCTTGAGAGGTATGGACCCCTAATATCTCCTAAAGAAGGACACTTGGGAGGTATGGACCCCTAATATCTCCTAAAGAAGGACACTTGGGAGGTATGGACCCCTAATATCTCCTAAAGAAGGACACTTGGGAGGTATGCTAACATAACATGTTTATGTTAAACATTTTTTAAGTAATTTTTAAAATGAATTTACTTTTGCAGAACATAGCACCAAATCTTATATTTTTTAATTTATAGTTTGGTTAATTCGTTGGAGCGTTTGAGTTATAATCTGAGATACCTGATTATAGTCTGTTGTTCCACCTGATTGTGTTTCATTTTTAAGCTACCAATATCTTTTTATCATTTAAAAGTTATAAACTCTCAAACTTAATCAATAAAATGTAATAACGGTGAAAAGTAGGTGATTAATCTCAATGGAGAATTTCTGTCACTGACTGTAAAGCTCTCCATACACTGAAGTATTTATTTAGAAAGAGTTTTACCAAGAAGAATACAGTGATATGTCTCTCATTTGTCCTGGAGATATTTTACAGCCCATATTTAGCTACATATGTAGATTTATAATAGTTTTATCTACAGTAACATGTTGTTTTTAAATACAAAGAAGCATTAATTTTTATGGATATTAGACTGGGAGAAGATCAGAATTTTTCGGGCAGGTTATTCCAGGCTTTTGGAGTTCTGTAGGTGGACAGATTGACCAGTTCTTTCTTGTAGTGTGGTGTACTCAGAGAGATGTTAGCAGTGGAGTGGAGGTTATAGTTAGTATGGAGATCTGGAGTGATCATACTGCTCAGGTAGTGTGGAATAGTCAGTGAGTTGTTAGTTGTGGAGCGGAGGTTATAGTTCGTTTGGAGATCTGGAGTGATCATACTGCTCAGGTAGTGTGGAATAGTCAGTGAGTTGTTAGTAGTGGAGGTTATAGTTAGTATGGAGATCTGGACTGAGTATACTGCTCAGGTAGTGTGGAACAGTCAGTGAGTTGTTAGCAGTGGAGTGGAGGTTATAACTAGTATGGAGATCTGGAGTAATCATACTGCTCAGGTAGTGTGGAATAGTCAGTGAGTTGTTAGCAGTGGAGAGGAGGTTATAGTTAGTATGGAGATCTGGAGTGATCATACTTCTCAGGTAGTATGGAATAGTCAGTGAGTTGTTAGCAGTGGAGTGGAGGTTATAGTTAGTATGGAGATCTGGAGTGATCATACTGCTCAGGTAGTGTGGAATAGTCAGTGAGTTGTTAGCAGTGGAGTGGAGGTTATAACTAGTATGGAGATCTGTAGTGATCATACTGCTCAGGTAGTGTGGAATAGTAAATAACTTACTAGCACTGGACTGGAGATTATAGTTAGTATGGAGACGTGGAGTGATCATACTGCTCAGGTAGTTTGGAATAGTCAGTGAGTTGTTAGAAGTAGAGTGAAGGTTATAGTTATTATGGAGATCTGGAGTGAGCATATGGAGGTGCTAGCAGTACAGAGGAGGTTATGGGAATTATGGAGAGGTTGAGTCAGCATACTGCCCAGGTAGTGTGGAATAATCAGAGATTTGTTGGCAGTTGAGAGGAGGTTATAGAAAATATGGAGAGCTGGAGTGAGCATCCTGCTCAGTCAGTCTGGAACAGTCAGTGAGCTGCTGGCAGTGGGTTGGAGGTTGCAGTTAGTATGGACAGCATAGTGCTCGGGTTGGAGTGAACATACTGCTCAGGTAGTCTGGTAGCTTTCTAGAGAAGCAGTTATAAACAAGGCAAGAAAGATGAAGGGTACATCGAGATTTGATTCTTTTAGTTCTTTAAACATACCACAAGCATTATCTGTAGTTGTTATAATCTTTAAATAATGTCTCTCCCAGAGGTATGAACACCCTTGCTTTTTGGAAGGAAAAGCTCTACAATATGCCGATTTCTTCATAATAACACATTTCCCAATAACGCTAACAGTAAACTATACTGAGCCACAACCTCTAACAAGCTTCTAAATAGCTGCTTTGCCAGCAGTAATCAATGACTCCCTCCTCCGTACTGTTCAATGAGTGTTCTCCTAACAAGATTACATCTATTTACATAACCCTGAAGATACAAACTGGACTCAAGAGCAGTCCCTCTGAGCTTTAGCGATCAAAAGGTGCTTGACCATTGATCTTTTCACTGGATTTTATTTCTAATAAGGCATTAGATGCCAGTGCCACAGATGTCTGATTTGGACCTAATCTGATTTAAAGGGATAGTAATGTTTCATAATAAAAACAGCTCTAATTAATCATCATAGTATTTGGACTTTGGAGAGTGTTATTTCAATTCTGTCAGAGTTGTAGTTCAAGAGTAATTCAATGATAAAGTATCCCCCTCCCTCCCCTTTTACTGATGTAACACTGCTCAACCAGATCAGAAGGGAGGTGCCCAGGTAGATTGCAGAGAGGGACAATCTTCAATTAAGATAAGGGGAAAAACCTGAAAAACTTGTCATGGGGGGCAGGGCTTTCATTGTTCTCATAGGAAGAAGATTGTCCCCTGCTGTTATCTGTCTGGTCTATGGACTGGATTCCACATCTGAGAAGAGATGACTAACACTAGGTAAAAGGGGCGGGAGGGGAAACTTTGCTTGTGAATATCTCTCAAACCATAAAGGTTTGAGAGATAAGACTTATATCGTTCTTCATGTTTTTTTAATGCCTACAAAATAAAATAAAGTTAAAACGAAGTATTACTATCCCTTTAAAGAAAAGTATCTCACCATGTGTAATAAAAAGTGAATATATCATATGACCGATTTACTAAGAGAAACAAGAAAATGCTGAGCAAAACAACTTCATTGTAGGGAACAAACACATTTCCACATTGTTCATTGATCTGAATGGGGATTTTAACTTTGTGAATGTCAGACAGGTGTCCGACACATTGTTTGCAATCCCTTAGTGTTCAAGGGGTTAAAACAAAATCCCCATTCAAATTAATGACCTATGTTGATTCTTTTTTTGTTCCCTATGATGAAGTTGGTTTCTGTTAGTGCAATCATTAGATATTAAAAGAGTGACTAACTTTATTTTATTAAACAGTGCATACCGTAGAATCTCGGGTATAATACACACATTTTTACCCCATTTCACCTTATGTGACATGTAGGGTGCGTATAACACACGAGTGAAAAAAACAAAACAGCAAATAATAAAATGTAAATGCCCCCCCCTTAATTGCCCTTCCCGTTCCCAGTCTTCCCCACCTCAATATTAAAACCTGACTGTCACCTTTCCTACAATCATACCCCCTTTGGCATGCAGGATTCCCCCCATCTCCATCTGGAGGCAGCGGGCAGCATTGGTATTTGCCACCCGCTTCTTCCGCATTGTGCGCATTGAATCTATGGTAGGTCCTGACAGGGCAACCGGGATGATCAGTGGAGTTCCAGGAGTCTTAGCGGCTGCCACCAGAAGTGGGGATCCTGATTATAAAGGAGGGAGTTAAATCTTTATCTCAGTATGGCAGCATAGAGGAAGCGGGCGGTGATCGCAGGTATGCCGCCCTCTGCCTCCAGATGGGGAAGGGGGTAATCCTGGATGTCAAAGGGGGTCTGATTGCAGGAAAGGGACAGTCAGGTATTAATTATTATTATTAAACTTTATTTACATAGCGCCAACAAATTCCGCAGCGCTTCACAGTAGGGAACTTAGGGAGACTGGCTTTTGGGGGTGCGTAATATACATAAGAACTCCTCATTTACCTAAAATCTTGGGTATAAGTTATTATACACAGGTGCATGTTATAAATGAGATTTTATGGTATATAACATTATTTATACACTATACAAATACATTCATGCCTGGGTGCTACTTACAATAGATGAAATAAAGAGAAAGAAATGGTATGATAACTATGGAAAAAAGTGCACTCTCAAGACTCTCTAAACAAGAAAATGGTGTTTACTGTCAACGTTTCACCCCCCTAAAGGGCCTTCCTCACTCCATCGCTCCATACTCCCTATAGCCTCCACTCCAGTCGTTCAGATATTTTATGTGAATCAAATCATTTTGTGTTTTTTTTCCTGTTTGGATTTCTAGTAAAAATAAATAAACAAAAAAAAAAGAAAAACAAAAAACGAAACTGGCATGAATTTTGGTTAAATCATTCCAGTTTCAGATGTCACCTTTTAGCCTATCACAGCTCTTCAGTATTAATGTATTGATATTTAATTGTACGTGTATGGTGGAATAGAGATGAAAATGTCATGATGACCACGCCGACAGCTGCAGTCTGCAATAACAATGCATTAGCATTGAAATAAACTGTTACATGATCCTCTTTATAGGAGGATCAATCGGAGCTGCATTTATTTAAAAGTATTACTATCCCTTTAAGGGGTTAAAGAACTCCTGTTAATGCAGAGAAGGCACATAGAGATGGAATGTGACAGAGAGAATCATTGTCTGTCTGAACACAGGCATGTGAGCACTATACATCAGGCTTGTTCAGGGCTCACTGCAGTCACACTCCTGTATACAATGTATCTTATCAGTCTTATGTTTTATTTAAAGGGATAGTATTACTTCAAAATTACTATCCCTCATATTGTAGCCCTTAATAAACTGAGTTAAATGACACCAGCGGCATCTCTCAGACCTTTATGGTATAAGAGATAGCCACTTTCAAAGTTTCCTCTCCCCTGCTGTCAGCGTTCTGCTACCAGCAGGAGAATCCGGTCTCTGAATCAAGCGGAGGCTCTTCAGCAGAGCCGATATCTCGATATGGAAGGAAAAATGATTCATTGAAACAGTCTTCTACGAATGCTTGGTAAACAAGCACACGTAGAAGACTGTTTCAATGAATAATTTTTCCTTCCATAATGAGATATCGGCTCTGCTGAAGAGCCTCCGCCTGTCCCGGGTCCGGATTCTCTTTCTGACAGCAGAACGCTGACAGCAGGGGAGAGGAAACTTTGAAAGCGGCTATCTCTTAAACCATAAAGGTTTGAGAGATGCCGCTGGTGTCATTTAACTCAGTTTATTAACCCCTTAATGACCGGGGAATCCGGAAGCGGAAGTGACTTAACGACCACGGAGCAATTTTTTTTTATTGCTCCGTTGGGTTCCGGATTCCCCGAACGGCGTGCAGCCGCGGGGGGAGCCCGGAATTCGATGACGGTCATAGTACGTCATCGGTCGTTAAGTCAAATCGACCCTTGACGTACTATGACCGTCAAGGGTCGTTAAGGGGTTAAGGGCTACAATATGAGGGATAGTAATTTTGAAGTAATACTATCCTTTTAAGCATATTATTAGTACTGATTTTTTTAAGCCAGAGAAACATAAGAAATGGATCCCAGTTTGGAAACTTCAATAATGTCACACATCTTATCCAGATATTTTGGCTCTGAAAGAGATGTTTCTTCAGGTGAAACTGTTGCTTGCTAATACCTCTATATCAGGGACATACCTGGGAAGTCTTACGATCTGGCACAGAGACTTCTGGTTTTATACTTGATTACCAGGTCTCTGTGACCAGAGGATGATTCACAGGGCTCAATGAGTTTCCTTATAACTCCACCCACTTCACTGTCAGTTCCAGTCATTCTCCTTGTAACTCCACCCACTTCACTGTCAGTTCCAGTCACTCTCCCTTGTAACTCCACCCACTTCACTGTCAGTTCCAGTCACTCTCCCTTGTATCTCCACCCACTTCACTGCCAGTTCCGGTCACTCTCCCTTGTAACTCCACCCACTTCACTGCCAGTTCTGGTCACTCCCCCTTGTAACTCCACCCACTTCACTGCCCGTTCCAGTCATTCTTACTTGTAACTCCACCCACTTCACTGCCAGTTCCAGTCACTCTCCCTTGTAACTCCACTCACTTCACTGCCAGTTCAGGTCACTCTTCCTTGTAACTCCACCCACTTCACTGCCAGTTCTAGTCACTCCCCCTTGTAACTCCACCCACTTTGCTGCCAGTTCCGGTCTCCCTTGTAACTAGTCTTAATGGATGACCTTGGGGGGGTTATGCACCAAGGTATGATAAAGTGGTGATAAAATGGAGATAACTTTACCAGTGATATAATTTCTCCAGTTCCTATGTTATTCTATGGAGTCTATACACTAAGATTTCTTAAACTTTGGAGATCTTAGTGCATAAACTCTATAGAATAACATAGAAACTTAGAAGTGACATCACTGGAGAAGTCATGTCCACTTTATCACCTCCTTATCACTCCTTAGTGAATACCCCCACTGTCTTTTACTCAGCACTTTGAAAAATTAGTTTCTTAGTGATTTTTTCATATTGACCTTGGATATTCATATAAATCATATCACCCCTTAGACATGTTTAATGTAAAACAAACCAGTTTGGCTAGTCTCTCTTCATAACTCAGATCCATCAATCCCTTGATCAGTTTTGTTGCACGTCTATGCACCTTTTCCAGTTCAATAATGCCCAAATCTGTGCTCCATCTTCTAGATGAGACCTTACCAAGGAATTGGAGAGGTAGAAATATACATATATACATAGAATGACAGGATAGGAATATAATTCTACCTGTTTATAAATCATTGGTGAGGCCACTTCTAGAATTTGGAGTTCAGTTTTTGGGCACCAGTTTAAAAAAACAAACAAAAAAAAACTACTTAAGGTGGAAAATGTACAAAATGCAATTAAAACAAATTAAGGGGTTGGAATATTTTTCTTTCAAAGAGATGAGGAAGACATGCTTACTATTTATAAATATTTAGCAGTGGTTAAAAATATTGCACTGGTACCCCACCTCTGCTGCACCAATCACTAAAAATAATCGTTTTTTCAATACTTATTCTTCTGAGTAAAATGTGCTTTGGAGTAGAAATACACCTTTATCCATAGCTCATTTCCTGAACATTTATAAGACCAGCTCAGCCCATAATTTGGATGGGAAGCCATTAACTTAGAGGCATGTGTCATTAGTTTTTATAGTCTTAATGAAACAATGGCTGCCTCGGATTTCTGTCTTTGCTGCTCTCGCTCTCTCTCTCTCTCGGCATCTCATCCTACTGCCAGTGAGCCAATAGTCACCTTCATCACTAAACTAAACAAACCAAGAGTGAGCAGATGAAAGAACATTCAGCAGAAAGGGCAACACAGACATCGAGAACATAAAAGAGCTGGACACAGCTTCTTTTATTATGATACCCCATTAAGTTTAATTAGATGGTTTTAATGTGCTGAGAATTTCACATGGGGAAGAAGCATAGCTCATAACCCGTGGCCTCAAAAATTGCAGCATTCAAGTTACTCTCAGAGATGTGTAGACTTCGTTCCTTGTCAATGAATATTCTTGATAATTGAAAGCAGATTAAATTATACATTGGGAAGAAAACATTGAGTGTACTTCTTATACTGTATATTATATTTAATTTAACAATGGAAGACTCCTGTACATTTATTTTGTACTATAAATTATTGAGCATATTGAGAACTTCATAAAAAAATAAATTACTATGGGGTGATTTCTAGGAGGGTCGAGTGAAACATTTCTGTAAATTTGTTATTCATATGAAGCCTGCTGTTTCACAAGGCACAAAACGCGTCTGGTGTAAAACAGGTGTTTCATTGCGCATTTTGTTTCCCATTAAATAGATATCCAGAAATAAACAAGCACTCAGTGAAATAGGGTCCTGTGTGGGTTACTTGGTGAACACGTTAGGACAACGTATTCTGTGGATGACAGGCCTGCTAGACGATTCTCCCCCTCCTTCTCAATCTCCCCAGCACACTCCCACTCTTTCCTCCTGTCTCTTTTTTACCTCCATGAACCTGGTTTATTTGCATGCTCCCACTCCCACCTCCTCTCTTCCCATGCTCTAAACTCCACCTCCACTCTCCCCATGCTCCCACTTCTGCTTACTCTCTTTCCATGCTACCTGCTAACTACTACTAACAGGGTTATAAACAACTTTGTTCCAGTCTAAGTGTCTAAAGGAAGATATACTCCCATATGGGAAAGTCTGCTAGGGTGACAGATTTATATCAAATGGGATAACCTTTGACATTTTTATCTGATGATGGAAACCAGACAAATTCCTGTCTATTGATAAGGAAATATTATCAGGGGAAATTTTAATGTGGAGTAAGAGCGCCATTGCCAGGGTATATAACGTTATTACCAGTGTTTTGCAGAATTCCAAATATGGTGTTAATATATGCATGATCTCATATGGAAATTTGAAATTTAGAGTGTCCAATCAGATAATACTGATGATGTCACTGCATAATGAGATGGATCTTTATCCAGTCAGAGTAATTTGACATTATAAATATGTAAGTTTTGAGAGAGAGGAGGGCTTTTTGGCTTCCTGAGGGGTCTTGTCTACTGAGAGAGGCTGATCATCTTAACCTGGCTGGCTGCTAAAGAGATCCTAAGAAGCACTTATTGGACAGGTAACTATATCTTTCCTTATTTTAATTCTGCAAAAATTCAGAATCAAATACATATTTCTTCTATATTTGAAGAAACATAATTATCTTATAATTTTTCTTAGTGGACTGGCCACCTATTTTTAGAAATTATTATAAGCCATATTGTCTGTAGTGATTCTGGAATTAAGCAGAACTGATTAATTAAATTGTCATATTTTTCCAGATAAGTGTAAAATAGTTGATAGCAGTGAGATCTATATATCCTTGTTTATATATTGGTTAATATAGTTTTTGTGACTAATATTTGATCTAGGGAATATTTTGAATTTCTTTATTAAGCTTCAGCTGCTATTTGTTTATTTATTTTGAGGTTTTTCTTTGGATTTCTTTGTATGTTTTGGGTCTAAACTTTTGTATAGTGGGAAGTGTATTTAAACCTCTCACTAGACAAAAGAAGCCTCCGTCTTGGGTGGGGCATCCTATATTAATAACCCTTGGAGTACCCTATAGGTTTTACATAGGATTGCTATGGTTATGTTTATGATATATGTTGCATTACATTTGGTATACTGTCTAGACATATATTATTAGAGTTGATTCTGAGCATATTCTTGGCATAATCTATTATTGACTATATTAATTGTAATTTATATGTTTTATTCATATGGTATACAATATTGAAATCAGTAGAAAATTAAATTATAGTGATCTAAGTCTGGGATCTTATTCCAGTTAGTTTCTCTAAATTTTGTTATTGCATATGGTTTAAGGAAATTGTCAGAGGACCTGGCTTAATATTAAAGTTTATGCACCTGACAACCTACCTTAAACCTCAATTAACATAGTTTATACAGTTTCTGTATATATGTTGTTGCCAATTGTATTTTAATTAATTATAGGATCAATTATCCTTTTCTATGCTGCTGAGTTCAATTATTGTTATTTAATACCTCTGAATATGCCTGTGTGTGTTTAACACTTTAATTGCTGGTAATGCTAATTGTGATCATTGTGGGTGAGTTACTGTATATCTATTCACTCATTTATATAATTGTTGCTTATACTTTTTATATATAGTCTATTTTGCTTAAATAAATTATATATATTTTTGCACAAATATGTGTAATTGATTATTTTATCAATTCTTTACTGTGAGGTAGCGTGTCAATACCTAGTATTGTGTAAAGTTCTCATATTTATTTAATATTATTATTTATCTATTTATGTGAAGATATCCAACCTAATTGGTTCTCCTGTTAGAGGTTAATCTTGGATATTATCTTCAACAATGCTGGCTCAAGTTGTCAAGAAGCGAGTAAAACCATCATTCTACAGACAATTCTGGTCAGCGACTTACCTCTCCCATACAATGCAACAGAAGAAATCTGACCACTAGAGGACACTGTAATGTAAGCACTGGCAAGTTGCATTTCCGAGCAATGAGTGTCTCATTTCTGTACTAAGCATAAAAAGCTGCACAATATGATGGGTCGTTTCATTAAAATGTTTACTGCTCCATTAAGAATAATAGATATCTACTGTCAAATTAAAAGATGTTATTTACAAACAAGAAATATTTGTTACAAATTAGATAAAACCAGAGAAGGTTTGATTTAACCCTTTGAGTGCCAGAGGGGTACGCAAGGCATTGCTTTGCAATGAATTGCATACCCCTCTGGCACTCAAAGGGTTAATAAGGATTTTTTCCCCTTCAATGCTAGCGATGTTACGCAATTTGTTGGAGACCTCTCTAGCTTTCAAGGAGTTAAAAAAAAAATCACATTTAACCCTCTGAGTGCCAGAGAAGTGACCAACGTATTGTGCTGCAATGCCTGCAACATCATAATGTCTCCCTTTTGGTGCAGGCAACATCCTGATGTCAGCCTTTTCATACAGGAAACATTTTAATGCAGCGTTTTGTTGGTCGCCAAATAGAGGGAGATATTTCAATAGGAAACCATTGTTTCTCCTCCAAATTTAGACCATTTTTATTATGTCGGGGAAAAAATGACGTTAATCAGACAAAAAAATGACGTTCAAACGAATATTTTTTTCTGAAAATACCTTACATTATGATGGAAGATTAAGCCACACCCACTTTTAAGATGGCTTTTTCCGGAGATGGCGGAATTGGATGCAAAAAATGACGGAAACATGTCTGAGAACTGACGGATCGTGGTGTAAATACTTTTTTATTCTGATTACAGACAATTTCAGTTACCACCACTTTCTAAACATCTCACCCTTTGTGTTTTACTTGTATCATGTAAGGATATGATGACTATTTAATAATATCTGACTTGCAGTTGGGAGGTGATCGGTGTGGTATATCGGGGTTGTGTGTTACAACAATACTGTCATTGTGGTACATAAGTTTTATTCCATTTCAGACCATTTTATATGCTGTCTACAACAGCTCTAAGCTATTTCTAAACAACTGAGTTTATTTGCTTTATATATTGGTTTAGAAACGTTTCTCATTATATGTCTTATTTTGCCAGTTTTGCAGGCACTGTTAGGCTTGCTTCACGGCTATGCTTAAGCCATTGATCAGTTTCGGGAGATATACTGTGGCAGTAATGCTCTTGAACTAGACACTAGGTTTTATATATATATATATATATATATATATATATATATATATTCTAAATTTTACAACGTTGCAATTAGTGTTGTGCTTTGGAGAAACCTAACATTTTATTTAGAATAGGGGGTGGTCAAAAGAAGCAACCAAGAGGGCATGCTTTCGGGATTTCCATGAGTGATCATAGGTGAACTAATTAATGGATCAATAAACTTATTTTAATTAAAACCTATATATTATTGTGTTTTTTCTGCTGAGTAAAACAAGGGCATTCTCACCACTGTCAGTTGTATGTATAACAGGTTGGAATAATCAGGAAGTGAATTTACTGTGTTTACTTCCTGAAAGTTCTAACTGACAAGAAGTGAATTTACTGTGTTTACTTCCTGATAGTTCTAACTGACATGAAGTGACGCAGCAGTTTCTATCACATTCTGTGAAGAACTGTATGTCACTGACTTTCTACTCCATTAGAATGTAACAGAATAACTAATTGGATTTTGACCACTAGAGGGCACTGCTCATATAAACATACACATGTTTAAACATTAATACTAGTGATGAGCGAGCACCCCAATGCTCGGGTGTTCGGGTGCTCTGACCGAGCACCCCCTGAGGCTCGAGTGCTCGGCCGAGCACCCGAGCCCCATTGAAGTCAATGGGAGGACTCGAGCATTACACCAGGCACCCCCTGCTCTGATGAGGGGAGGGTGCCTGGTCCATAGCAAAAAGGGAAGAAAAGGATGGAAACACCACAGAAATGGTTCAGGGACAGCATAGGGAGGATGTCTGGATGCATCTTGGACTCCAACATCGCTGCTGGGAACGATCTTTCGCCCGTAGTACGCCATTTTTACAGACTGACCATAAAACACACAAAAAGGAAAATAAAAACGACTTTAGGCGAAAAATTGTTACCAAACAATATTTGCTGTATATTTACTTGTATATCATCTGCAAATTATCCCAAAAATTTCCTTGATTTTCGGAAGTGAGGCCATGATTAAGAGGGAAACGTGCGCAGAGGCAAATTCTCCCAAAAATTTCCTTGATTTTCAGAACTGAGGCCATGATTAAGAGGGAAACGTGCGCAGAGGCAAATTCTCCCAAAAATTTCCTTGATTTTCAGAACTGAGGCCATGATTACGAGGGAAACGTGCGCAGAGGCAAATTCTCCCAAAAATTTCCTTGATTTTCAGAATTGAGGCCATGATTAAGAGGGAAACGTGCGCAGAGGCAAATTCTCCCAAAAATGTCCTTGATTTTCAGAACTGAGGCCATGATTAAGAGGGAAACGTGCGCTGAGCTGACCATCTAAAACATTATGGGTGAGGGTCTGCTGCAGAGCTGACCATCCTAAACATTATATGCGAAGGCCCGCTAGTGAGCTGACGCTATAAAACATTATATGAGAGGGCCCGCTAGAGAGCTGACCCAATAAAACATTATATGAGAAGGCCCGCTGGTGAGCTGACCTATATAAAAATTGTCAAACAGGGCCCGCTGGTGAGCTGGCCCTATATAAAAATTATATCACAGGGCCCGCTGGTGAGCTGGCCCTATATAAAAATTATAGCACAGGGCATATGGAAGAGGAGGAGGAGGATGAGAAGATTAAGAGTCAACCATATACCCGTTTTTTGGGTGGAAGGGGTGAATGGGAATACAGAGTATTCCCATCACTGTAAATAACATATATAAAGTGAGTTTATGTTCCCCCGCGGCTTTCCTCCAGTGGAGTGGAGAAGTCAGGGGAAATCCAGGCCTTGTTCATTTTTATAAGTGTCAACCTATCAGCATTGTCGGTGGAAAGGCGGATACGCTTATCTGTTATGATGCCACCAGCAGCACTAAATACCCGCTCAGACAGAACGCTGGCGGCAGGGCAGGCCAGCACCTCCAAGGCGTAGAGTGCCAGTTCATACCACGTGTCCAGCTTGGACACCCAGTAGTTGTAAGGCACAGAGGGATCATTGAGGACGCTGACACGGTCTGCTACGTACTCCTTCACCATCTTCCAAAACTTTTCCCTCCTTGTGACACTAGGCTGCGCATCAGGGTGAGGGTGCTGGCGGGGTGTCATGAAGGTGTCCCACGCCTTGGAGAGTGTTGCCCTGCCTTTCTCGGAACTGCTGTGTGCTCCCCTTTTCTCCCCTTCTCGGTTGGCCAAGGTAGCACGTACTCTGCCGCCAGCGTTGTCAGATGGAAAATTTTGGAGCAATTTTTCAACAAGAACCTTCTGGTATTGCACCATTTTGCTTGTCCTCTCCACCGGAGGAATGAGAGATGAGAAATTCTCTTTGTAGCGGGGGTCCAGAAGGGTGAACACCCAGTAATCCGTGTTGTTTAAAATGCGTATAACGCGTGGGTCACGGGAAAGGCAGCCTAACATAAAGTCAGCCATGTGTGCCAGAGTACCAACAGTCAAGATTTCGCTGTCCTCACCAGGAGGATGACTCTCAATATCCTCATCCTCTTCCTCCTCTTCTGCCCACCCACGCTGAAGAGATGGAACTAAAGTTCCATGGCTACCCTCTGTAGCGGAGGCAACCGTGTCTTCCTCCTCCTCCTCCTCCTCCTCCTCCTCCGCCTCCTCCAATTGTCGCTGAGAAGACGAAGTGAGGGTGCTCTGCCTATCACCTTGTGTAAGCTCTTCCTCCCCCATTTCCACCTCTTCCACATGCAAAGCGTCGGTTTTAATTGTGAGCAGCGAGCGTTTCAGTAGACACAGAAGTGGGATGGTTACACTGATAATAGCGTTATCGCCGCTCACCATTTGTGTCGATTCCTCAAAATTGCGTAAAACCTCGCAGAGGTCTGACATCCATTCCCACTCCTCACTTCTGATTACAGGAAGTTGAACGGAGAGGCGACGACCGTGTAACAGCTGGTACTCCACTACTGCCCTCTGCTGCTCACAAAGCCGGGCCAACATGTGGAAGGTGGAGTTCCAGCGCGTGCTCACGTCACACAGCAGCCGGTGAGCTGGCAATTGTAAGCGCTGCTGCAGCTTCAACAGGCCGGCCGAAGCTGTAGATGACTTACGGAAATGTGCACACACGCGGCGCACCTTGGTCAAGAGATCATGCACATTGGGGTAGGTTTTTAGAAATCGCTGAACCACTAAATTAAATACATGCGCTAGGCATGGTACGTGTGTGAGCTTGCCGAGCTGCAAAGCCACCACCAAGTTACGCCCATTATCACACACAACCATGCCTGGTTGCAGGTTGAGTGGCGAGAGCCACTGCTCGGTCTGGTGACTAATCCCCTGCAACAGCTCTGAGGCCGTGTGCTGTTTGTCCCCAAGGCAGATCAGCTTCAGCACGGCCTGTTGACGCTTCCCCACTGCAGTGCTACACTGCTTCCAGCTACCGGCTGATGGGTGAGTGGCGCTGCGCGCAGAGAATTCGGAGGTGGAAACGGAGGAGGAGGAGCCAATAACGTAGGTGGTGGCGGAAACCCTGATGGAGGTAGGGCCCACAATCCTCGGCGTGGGTAGCACCCGTGCCATCCCAGGGTCCGAGTCGCTCCCAGCCTCCACGACATTCACCCAGTGTGCCATCAGGGAAATGTAGCGTCCCTGGCCACAAGCACTTGTCCATGTGTCAGTCGTTAAGTGGACCTTCCCAGTAACTGCGTTGGTCAGGGCACGGGTGATGTTACGGGACACATGGTGGTGTAATGCGGGGATGGCACACCGGGAAAAGTAGTGGCGGCTGGGGACCGCGTACCGAGGGACAGCTGCTGCCATCAGGCTGCGGAAGGACTCAGTGTCCACAAGCCTAAATGGCAGCATTTCGATGGCCAGTAATTTTGAAAGGTGTGAGGTTAGTGCTATGGCCTGTGGGTGGGTGGCTGGGTACTTTCTCTTGCTCTCAAATGCCTGGGGTAACGACATTTGGACGCTGCGCTGGGACAGGGAAGTGGATGTGGTCGCTGATGGTGCTTCAGATGGTACAGGTGCAGGGCGGGAGGTATGCGGGCCTGCGCCTTCGACAGGCGATTGGCCGGCACCGAAAACAGGGGAAGAGGAGGCAGTGGTGTGGCCTGCAGACACAGATGGGCGATCCAGGCGTTCCTCCCACTTACTACGGTGCTTGGATGCCATGTGTCGGATCATGCTGGTGGTGGTGAGGTTTCTAGTGTTCATGCCTCGGCTCATTCTGGTGTGGCACAGGTTGCAAACTACAATTCTTTTGTCGTCCGCACTTTCCTTAAAAAAACGCCATACCGCGGAACACCTACCCTTTGGCAAGGTAGATTTACGCAAGGGGGTGCTCCGTGGAACATTTGCGGGCCGGTTTGGTGCGGTCCGCCTTCTTTCTGTAGCCACACCACTGCCTCTTCCAGCCTGTTGCGGTGCTGCAGATGGCTCACCCTCAGGACTGCTGTCATCGCTCGGCTCTACACCTTCCCAGGTGGGGTCAGTCACCTCATCGTCCACCAAGTCCTCCTCCACTTCCTCACTCTGATCATCCTCCTCAAGTCTTGATCCCACCACATACTCAGTCATTGACAACTGTATAACATTCTCCTCAACAAGGTCTTGAGACGGAAATAGTGGTTGATTTAATGGCAACTGTGTCTCATCATCATCATCATCATCCACTACTTCCTTTGACCTTAAATGCCGTTCACATCTGTCATCTTCTTGTGATTGGGTAGCCTCTAGAGGTTGTGAATCAGGGCACAAGATGTCATGTTCCTCTGCAAGCGTGCTTGGAGAGAGGGTCAAATGAAGGATTGGTGATGGGACGAGCTCCTCACTATATCCCAGTGTGGGATCACTTCTTTGACCAGACCGTGTATGGTGGGAGGAAGGATGATCAGAGTGAGGATTATGTTGACCAGACTCTTGGCTACTGAGAGTGGACTTGGTGGAAGACAGGGTGGTGCTTAACCGACTGGAAGCAGTATCAGCTGTCATCCAACCGACCACCTGTTCGCAGTGGTCGGACCTCGAGAGTGATGTCCTGCGACGCCCTGTAAAATTACACATGAAGCTAGGTATGGTGGATGTCTTTCTTTCTTGTGCTCTGGCACCAGGCACAGTTTCTCCGCGTCCTGACCCGCGCCCTGAACTATCAGGATCACGTCCACTTCCCCGTCCCTTTTTACCCGCCTTCTTCATCTTACACGATATATATGACTTTAATATATATGAGTTTGAAAACTTAACAGTATTTCTTACTATTCTGCAACTGTGCAGAGTACACAGAATAGGCTGCTAAACTGCGGTGACACACACTGAATGGAATAAGTGACTTTAATATTTTAGTTTGAAAACTTAACAGTATTTCTTACTATTCTGCAACTGTGCAGAGTACACAGAATAGGCTGCTAAACGGCGGTGACACACACTGAATGGAATAAGTGACTTTAATATTTGAGTTTGAAAAATTAACAGTATTTCTTACTATTCTGCAACTGTGCAGAGTACACAGAATAGGCTGCTAAACGGCGGTGACACACACTGAATGGAATAAGTGACTTTAATATTTTAGTTTGAAAACTTAACAGTATTTCTTACTATTCTGCAACTGTGCAGAGTACACAGAATAGGCTGCTAAACGGCGGTGACACACACTGAATGGAATAAGTGACTTTAATATTTGAGTTTGAAAAATTAACAGTATTTCTTACTATTCTGCAACTCTGCAGAGTACACAGAATAGGCTGCTAACCGGCGGTGACACACACTGAATGGAATAAGTGACTTTAATATTTTAGTTTGAAAACTTAACAGTATTTCTTACTATTCTGCAACTGTGCAGAGTACACAGAATAGGCTGCTAAACGGCGGTGACACACACTGAATGGAATAAGTGACTTTAATATTTGAGTTTGAAAAATTAACAGTATTTCTTACTATTCTGCAACTGTGCAGAGTACACAGAATAGGCTGCTAAACGGCGGTGACACACACTGAATGGAATAAGTGACTTTAATATTTTAGTTTGAAAACTTAACAGTATTTCTTACTATTCTGCAACTGTGCAGAGTACACAGAATAGGCTGCTAAACGGCGGTGACACACACTGAATGGAATAAGTGACTTTAATATTTGAGTTTGAAAAATTAACAGTATTTCTTACTATTCTGCAACTGTGCAGAGTACACAGAATAGGCTGCTAAACGGCGGTGACACAGACTGAATGGAATAAGTGACTTTAATATTTTAGTTTGAAAACTTAACAGTATTTCTTACTATTCTGCAACTGTGCAGAGTACACAGAATAGGCTGCTAAACGGCGGTGCCACACACTGAATGGAATAAGTGACTTTAATATTTGAGTTTGAAAAATTAACAGTATTTCTTACTATTCTGCAACTCTGCAGAGTACACAGAATAGGCTGCTAAACGGCGGTGACACACACTGAATGGAATAAGTGACTTTAATATTTTAGTTTGAAAACTTAACAGTATTTCTTACTATTCTGCAACTGTGCAGAGTACACAGAATAGGCTGCTAAACGGCGGTGACACACACTGAATGGAATATGTGACTTTAATATTTGAGTTTGAAAACTTAACAGTATTTCTTACTATTCTGCAACTCTGCACAGTACACAGAATGTGCTGCTAAACTGCGGCGAAGCACACTGAATGGAATATGTGACTTTGATATTTTAGTTTGAAGACTTAACAGTATTTCTTCCTATTCTGCAACTCTGCACAGTACACAGAATGTGCTGCTAAACTGCGGCGAAGCACACTGAATGGAATATGTGACTTTGATATTTTAGTTTGAAGACTTAACAGTATTTCTTCCTATTCTGCAACTCTGCACAGTACACAGAATGTGCTGCTAAACTGCGGCGAAGCACACTGAATGGAATATGTGACTTTGATATTTTAGTTTGAAGACTTAACAGTATTTCTTCCTATTCTGCAACTCTGCACAGTACACAGAATGTGCTGCTAAACTGCGGCAACGCACACTGAATGGAATATGTGACTTTGATATTTTAGTTTGAAGACTTAACAGAATGTGCTCTAATCTGCAACTTTGCACACTAAACAGAATGTGCTCTAATCTGCAACTTTGCACACTAAACAGAATGTGCTCTAATCTGCAACTTTGCACACTAAACAGAATGTGCTCTAATCTGCAACTTTGCACACTAAACAGAATGTGCTCTAATCTGCAACTGTGCACACTAAACAGAATGTGCTCTAATCTGCAACTTTTCACACTAAACAGAATATTTTTTTTTTTTTTTGTTTTTTTCCCCCCACACAAAATAACCTGCTGCCCCCACACACAGTAGTCCTAAAAAGGACTTTTGGTTCTTTTTTTTCACAAGTTTGGTTTTTTTCCTCCCTACACTGCCTTTCCCTTCCTATCCTCAGCTCTCCCTGGCTAAGACTGAGCCGAACTCGATGGTCAGGTGCTATACAGCACCCGACCACGGGTTCTGGCCAGCCAATCAGTGTAATGCCAGCAGCCAACATGGCTGCTGGCATTACACCGATGTCAGAGCCTCCCTGCACGTTTATTGGCTGCGCAGCAGCCGCAAAACGTGCGGGGAGGAGACCCGAACATGGCGGGCGAGCACATGCGGTACTCGTACGAGTACCGCCATGTGCCGAGCAGAGCGATGCTCGAGCCGATCCGAGCATCGGCCGAGCATGCTCGCTCAACACTAATTAATACCTCTGGAAATATGCATCTCTCTGCAGTGAGAGTATTTTACTCACCAGGAAAAGCCCTATGATATATTATTTTTGCCACTAGTTAGTCCACCTGTGCTCCAGCAGGGATATACTGAAAATATACACTGTTAGTAGACCCTGAGGACAAGGTTGGCTATCCCTGAATTAGCAACTGTTTTATCAGAAAGAATATGATGAGATTTCTGTTGTTTTAAAGTATGTCCATTATTGAACCTCATATGCCAATGCATTCCTTCTCTACATATTTATCATACCTCTACCCACTCTTTATTTACCACCATGCACATTTCTACCCCATAGGCATTGCTGAGCCCTGTGATGATTGTGTTCTTGTTCGCTACACAGGGACTGGTACCTTCTCTTTACTGCGCCTCCTTAAGTAGATCACTACCTTCCCCCTATTTTTTAGTAGATGCCTGAATGTTTGACTCATGCCCCTTCTTTCTTTTCCTCTCTGTCTCCCTTTTAAAGAGGATGTTTACCCCCTTCACAACTTGTGCTAAATAGTTTAATTATCACTAGTATATAATGGGAATTGTATTCTTTTAAAAAAAAAAATCCGCCTGTTTGCAGAAATTCTAAGATTAAATGTAACCCTGTGCCTACTTCCGGCAGACAGTGCTGACCGGATCTGTACCGCAGTCTGAGCTTCTATCCTTCCTCCGATGACGGAGGCTGTCTGTCTGTAAGCTGGAGCACTCTCACTGGCAGAGATCGATTTCTGGCCCATGAGAGTGCTCCAGCTTACAGACAGACAGCCTCCATCATTGGAGGAGGAAGGAAGGGGTGGTTCTTGGTGATAATGTTTATGGAGGCAGTTGATAGACTCACGTCTTCAGGGAGCGTCTGAAGATCTGAAGGCTGGGAGAGAGTCTGATTGGACTGGAGAGGGAATTCCAGAGCTGAGGTGCAGCATGGGAGAAGTCCTGTAGGCAGGAGTGGGAGAAGTCCTGTAGGCAGGAGTGGGAGAAGTCCTGTAGGCGGGAGTGTGAGAGGTCCTGTAGGCGGGAGTGGGATAAGTTCTGTAGGCTGGAGTGGGAGGATGTGATAAAAGCTGTAGAAAGCAGAAGGTCGTGTGCAGAGCGAAGATGGCGGGTGGGAGTGTGTTTGGAAATGAGAGATGAAATATAGGGGGGCGCAGTGTTAGTAAAGGCTCTATAAGTTAGCACCAGAATTTTGAATGTAATTCCATGTGCTAATGGGAGCCAGTGTAGGGACTGACAGAGGGGTTTAGTGTTAGAGAAGCGATGAGTGAGGTAGATTAGTCATGCAGCAGAGTTCATTATGGACTGTAGTGGGGTTAGTCAGGTGAGAGGAAGGCCGATTAGTAGTGAGTTACAGTAGTCAAGACGGGACATGATGAGTGTTTATATTAGAATTTTGGTAGTGTCTTGGGTGAGCAAGGGTCTGATTCTAGAGATGTTGCGGAGGTGGAGGCGGCATGAGTTGGAAATTGACTGTATGTGAGGAATCATGGGGCATATTTATCAACGTATTGCTAAACATCTAATTTTTTCTTTTAGTGAATCCAGCTCATTCATATGTATCAGCTTGGGCAAGGACTAATAATAAAGAATCGTTTGTGAGCTGGCAGAGTCAACAAATTGTAAGGCATACATACTATAGATGCTCGTTATTACATCTGTGACAGCCTTGTGTGACACTAATTATTCTTTACAAAAAAGATGTTTTACTCAACAATTGTAAGATATTCAGAAAGAATAGCAAATACATTTTTTTGAAAACCAATCAGGAAATTGTTGAACAACTCACTATTTTCAAACTTTCATCAATACTACATGTAATGATGAAGTGATAAAATTTGTAAACACATTTTTCCATGCTAGTACAATTTAGACAGACACTGACATATTTGCTGCATTAACTAAGTTGTCAACCAATGGCCGCTTTCATTTTCTTGCGCCTTCAAGCCATATTTATATGATATAATGCAAACAGCAGCAATAATACAACTGTGTGGATCAATACACCTGTAAATCAATTGATTTTCCATGAAATCAGTTGAATGAATTATGCAGAAAATGACAATGAATCAAGTGAGTAGAAGTTAAAACTAAGGAGACTTTTAAATAATTTAAAGGAGCAGTAAACTTATGAAAACACATATTTTACAGAGCTTTTCCTGCTGAATAAAACAAGGTCACTCTCATCGCTGTCAGATGTTTTATTCAAAAATTATAACAGTTTAAATAATCAGGATGTGAATTTACAGTGTTTACTTCCTGGTAGTTCTAACTGACAGGAAGTGACGCAGCAGTTTCTATCATATTCTATGGAGAACTGTATGTATCTGACTTTTTGACTTTCGTCTCCATTAGAATCTAACAGGAAATCTAATTAGAATTTGACCACTAGAGGGCACTGCTAATGTAAAAAAACATGGAATTAAACTGTAATAACTGTGGAAATATAAATCTCTCGGCAGTGGGAGTATCCTTATTTTACTCAATAGGAAAATCCCTACAATATATATTTTTTCGTAGAAAACGTTTACTGCTCCTTTAAGTGTGTTGTGAAGAGCTACTGTAAAAGGGACGGATCACATAAAATGGAAGAATATGTGCTGCTGGGAGACATTTTATTGAAAAGTTATTGCAGCTATTTTCAGTGAAAATAACGCTCCACAGATTGCTGTAGCAATGGTGCCACCATGTAATTTCACTTGATGGAAGTATCGTAGCCAAAAAAATTGCAACTTTGAGCTTCAATAACTTTTAACCCCTTAAAGTCGCGTGAAGGGCCAGGAACGTCATGCTGGTCCAGATGTTAACCCCTTAAGGACCTATGACGGTCCTGGCACATAATGGGTTGGACATGCGATAAGGACCCATGACGTGCCAGTACCGTTATGGATTTCAGGGCTCCCCACGTGGCTATACTGCATCAGACAGGGAAAAAAAAAAAGAGCTGTAGTCCTTAAGTGCCAGGCGTGAGCGCTCATAGCCGGTCCTTAAGGGGTTAAGGACTGGTGACAGACCTGGCACATCATGGAATTCTGGGATGGTGCATAGCTGCACGATATTCATGCATCCCAGAGTTCATTGCAATAAAATAAATGCTCCATGGTCCTTAAAGGGATAGTAATGTTTCATAATAAAAGCAGCTCTAATTAATCTTCATAGTATTTGGACTTTGGAGACTGTTATATCAATTCTGTCAGAGTTGTAGTTCAAGAGTAATTCAATGACAAAGTATCCCCCTCCCTCCCCTTTTACTGATGTAACACTGCTCAGCCAGATCAGAAGGGAGGCGCCCAGGTAGACTGCAGAGAGGGACAATCTTCAATTAAGATAAGGGAAAAACCTGAAAATCTTGTCAAGGGGGCAGGGCTTTCATTGTTCTCATAGGAAGAAGATTGTCCCCTTCGGTTATCTGTCTGGTCTATGGACTGGATTCCACATCTGAGAAGAGATGGCTTACACTAGGTAAAAGGGGCGGGAGGGGGAACTTTGCTTGTGAATATCTCTCAAACCTTAAAGGTTTGAGAGATAAGACTTATATCGTTCTTCATGTTTTTTTAATGCCTACAAGATAAAATAAAGATGAATCTAAGTATTACTATCCCTTTAACCTAGGACTAGCCATCCCAGGAAATTACCTTCCATTAAGGAACACTATGATGGATGCTGACACGCCATTACATGTGCCAGTGCACTGAGAAGGGGTCTGAGAGAGACAGCTCTGTTGCTGTAGTGGTCATTTTCAGACCCCGTTTGTACTTACAGAGCTCTCACAGGAGTGCTCTAAGTAAAAAGTATGTGACGTGCCAGGACCGTCACCGGCCCTTCAGTATACAAAAAACGCTGATGGTCTTGGCACGTCACTTGTCCACTGCTGCCCTCCCGTGAATCAAGAGTTAAATAAAATATCTGTCATCAGTGGAGTACACTTGTTTGTTACTCAGTGGGATAAGCCTTCCAATGCATCATTTTTTCCACATTATCTAATGCTACCCCTTTAACGTTTAACAACATAACCACGATGATCACAGCTCAGTAACTCAGCTGCCCTGTTCCTTCATTCCGTGTAGCAGGGAACACAGTATTCCATTCTGCATTATCTTTCTAATTGTTCGAACAATTTGCTTCTTTTCTTTGTTGACAAGGGGCTGGGGGAACTGAGTTATGATGTGCCTAAACTGACAGCCAGAGCAATTGAAACTGACATATTTCATAAAAGCAAAACTAGCATTTGTAATTAACAGGGACTGTAATTGTTCACCCCGGTTTGTATCTGATTGATGTGTTCAAATAAAGACTTTTTTTTAATGTTTTTACTTCTGTCTCTTAATTGGAGGGTAATTACAGGACCTTAAGGACATCTTAAATGTTCTAACAGGAAACTTAAAGGAATAGTCTTAATTTTAACGGTTCTTATTTAAGCAGGATTTGTTAATCCATTTTACATGCGTCTTTACCCCCCCCTACACACACACATTTTAATTATTTCCAAAAATGCTAATGGTCCCTATGAATTACCTGTGTTAAAGAGATATCAGTCCTGCGTATTATGTCCATGGAGGCGGACATGACAGTTGCTAAAGATGTCACAGGACACAAGCTCCACCCACTTCCCATGCAAATCTTAAAGGGATAGTAATACTTCGTTTGATCTTTATTTTATTTTGTAGGCATTAAAAAAACATTAAGAACGATATAAGTCTTATCTCTCAAACCTTTATGGTTTGAGAGATATTCACAAGCAAAGTTTCCCCCTCCCGCCCCTTTTACCTAGTGTAAGCCATCTCTTCTCAGATGTGGAATCCAGTCCATAGACCAGACAGATAACAGAAGGGGACAATCTTCTTCCTATGAGAACAATGAAAGCCCTGTCCCCCTTGACAAATTTTTCAGGTTTTTCCCTTATCTTAATTGAAGATTGTCCCTCTCTGCAGTCTACCTGGGCACCTCCCTTCTGCTCTGGCTGAGCAGTGTTACATCAGTAAAAGGGGTGGGAGGGGGATACTTTATCATTCAATTACTCTTGAACTACAACTCTGACAGAACTGAAATAACACTCTACAAAGTCCAAATACTATGATGATTAATTAGAGCTGCTTTTATTATGAAACATTATTATCCCTTTAACCATTTAAAGAACAGAGGTATATGCAATGCATTGTGACGCAATGCGTTGCATACTACTCTATTCTTAACCCTTTTGAGTGCCAGAGAATGTGTTGCCTACCCCTCTGGAACTCAAAGGGTTAAGTAGTCTTATTCCATCTGCCAACTTTTTTTGAAATAATTGCCAGCAACTGTCATGTCTGCGTCCATAGACATGATATTCACAATTTATTGAAGCTGCTATCTCTTGAGGAAAGGAGCAACGATAAAATACATAGGGGCCATCATAATTTTCTGGTCATACTACAGTAAGGTGTGTGGGTTTTTTTTGTTAAGACTTGTTATTTGTTCTTTAACTTGAATCAGCAATTTAATTTCTTTTCCTTATGCTTTTAGTGATGTAAGCGCCCTCTAGCTGCAGGCGGAATTAATGGTATGCAACATAACTATGTCCGCAAAAGATCATAAGAGTGTTGTGTATTAGTGTTCAGAACAACAGAATAGAGTGAGAACAAAACAAAAAAAACACAAATAAATGTATTTAAAGGCATAGTATTACTTCAAATGTAAAAAAAAAAAAGTTGGAGTAAAACAATGGTACTGCCACTGCTGAAAGGTGTCTTATTCAAAAGTCATTACAACTCATTCTTAAATGTTTAGGTGAAGTATCACAGTGGCCTGAAGTTTTACAGTGGCGCTGTTGCCACACGATCCTATGGTGGTCAACTAACCAGAGATGTCCATAGAATGGTGTAGCAACAGCGCCACTGTATAATTTCAGGCCACTGTGAAACTGCACCTAAAAAAATTCAAGTTTGAGCTGTAACAACGTTTGAATAAAACTCCTTTCAGCAGTAGCTGTACCCTTGTATTACTCGTGGGGATAAACCCTGCAACGTATTTTATTACATTTTAACTATTATTATCCTTTTAATACAGTTGAGACTGCAACTAGAGGGAGCTCACGTCACTGAAAAAAGAAAAAAAAAGGGAGAAGTACTGAAATAACTGACACAAGGTAATTGCATATAATTAAAATAAAAATAAAACCAGCATGTGCAAGAAATCATATAATTTATATAAATCCCTTGAGTGCCAAAGAGGTATCCAATGCATTGCAATGCTTTGGATATCTCTTTGGCACTCAAAGGGTAAAAATTATTAAAATACATCGGAAACTGTATTCCATGGAACCCCAGGGTTCCCAGAGGAAGTGCAAGGTGTTCCACAGAACAAATGTAACCAATGCGAGGCTGATGACCTGATTGAGGATCTTATGTCTTGAACAAAGAAGCAACTGCAAAATTCGTTCTGACCATAGTAAGTTAAGTGGGGGTGTGACGGCACCAGTGGACACCCCATCTGGGTGTCCAGTCAGTCGATGCTTCCTTCAATCCTGAGCAAGGCTGCTCCGCTGGAATACCTCTGTTTACCCCAAACACCAGGCAAGACCAGTGTAGGGGTTAGAATAAGAACTGATGTAGGGGTTAGAATAAGAACTGATTTATTGTAGAATTCACAAGGTTTATCTACACACATAACGAGTTATCCACACATATTAGAATACAGTAGGATAAAGATGACTGCAAACCACAGACGGGAAGACAATGGGGGTCGGTGGTGGAAGGGCACATACTACAAAGAGGCACAATGGGAACAGTACACAAGTAATACAATGGGGGCCTCCACAGGGGGGGACAAAGGACTTTGAACGTCAAACATGCTTACATCACACATAATTACCATACCTGGGAACTCTCCGGTTTTGCCCCGGAGACTCAGGATTTCAAACTGAATTACCGGGTCTCTGGGGCAGTGTGTGAATCTCTGGGAGGGCAGAATTTAAGTAGAAACTTTGCCCACTTGTGCTCCATCCCGCCCGGTTCCTGCCACTCCCTGCCCTCTTACCTCCCATTCCCAGGTATTTTGCAGTTGTTTTTTATTTTTTTTTTGCCCCCCCACCCCGCGACTAAGCCTCGTCCCTTATGACGCGAATCGCGTCATTTTCCTCCCCAGTCGGCACTGACAGGGTTACCCTTCGGGTAGCCCTGCTTCAAAAGTTCCCGGGTATGATAATTACATCACTACATAATGACATCACTACATAATTAAATGACAAACATCAGACCAGAGGATAATTCTCTTAACAAGTACACCACTCTGTTCCTATGCCAGTCTGTAGGACGGGAGGCAATGATTAGTCTTAGGGGGAAGCTATACCCTGTTCCAGGGCCAGGTCCATAGTCTGTGGGCAGGAGGTTGGCCCTCAGTCCCCCTCAGGAGCCCCAGTGATGGAAGGTTCTGTCATAAGTGGTTATAACTGATAGGTGTTACTTCATTTCTGACATTGGAAAACCTTCAACAACATTATGTTCTTCCTACTTCCCTGGAGTGACAATATATGCAACTTGTACACTACCTTCAACATCTGGTGACGACTGGATATGAGGCGCTCCAGTTGACTTACTTTGAGCAACATTGGACAGTATCTCAAAACTGTATAAACTGCTCAATGTGGCTCCTCTGTCTTTTATTTTATTTTTTTTTTTATAATGAAAGCTTTATTGTAAGAAAAGGCATGAGGTACAAAGAATTATACAGTAGTAAGAAAAGAACTTCCAATTATATAACAGGAGAGACAATCACATGTGCTTAAAGGGATAGTAATAATTAAAATGTAAAAAAAAAAATATGTTGTAGGGTTTATCCCCCTGAGTAAAACAAGAGTACTCCAACTGCTGAAAGGTGTTTCATTCAAAAGTTATTCATTTTCAAAGTTGAATTTTTTTTGGTGCAATATCACAGTGGCCTGAAATTGTACAGTGGCGCTGTTGCTACACGATCCTACGGATAGCTCTGGTCCCGGGACCATAAATCTCCATAGGATGGTGTAGCAACAGCGCCACTGTACAATTTCAGGCCACTGTGATATTGCACCTAAAAAATTCAACTTTGAAAATTAATAACTTTTGAAAGAAACACCTTTCAGCAGTGGGAGTACTCTTGTTTTACTCAGAGGGATAAACCCTACAACATATTTTTTTTTTACATTTTAAGTATTACTATCCCTTTAACTGCTTAAGAGACAATTCCTCTGGCATTTAAGCCGCCCTTTCTGAGTCGCTGGGGATCTGGACTGGGGTTTACATGTTCGGTGCTCAGGTGGAGAATTGTTTACCACCTTGTCCCGTAGTGCTAGGATACAGTTACCAGGGAGGTGAACTATAAGTTCTTAACTCGCTAATACTATACATCCAATGCCTAAATAGGATCTATCCATCCTCATCCCCACTATGCTGGGCCCATATTTTGTGGTCTTGCCCCCTTATTGTTGCCTTCTGGGACGTTATAATTACCTTCAAAAATACCATGCTTCATTGGAACATTCAAAAAGACCCACTACTTTTGCTGGTATTCCCAGAAACGCAGCTCACAGCCAATCAGCTTCTAGTGTGTGTGTGGGGGGGTGGTTCTGACAAACCCCTCTAGAAACTGATTGGCTGGGAGGTGTGTAAGCACTTCCCAGCCAATTGGAGGCTGCCAATTTATTTTGATCTGAGACTAGCATATAAAAGCCAGTCTAGGTTCAAAATCCGGGCAATCTGACTCGGGCAACGGCCTGAGAAATGGGAAGTGGGGGGTCTGCGGCAGTCCAAATGGCCTCCGACGCCACCGGAAACAGCAATGGCAGTGGAAACGTTAAAAAAAAAATGATTTTTTTTTAAAGCAGACATGAAGAATGCCACCTATTTTAACCCTTTGAGTGCCTGAGGGCTACCCCTCCAGCACTAAAAGGGTTAACGATCGCATCTTTGGGGGCTTCTTTTTTGTATTTTAATTCAGATACAGCACTAATGGATTTTTTTTTTTTTTTTTAAACATGAATGAAGAGAAGAGAGGAGACAGAAGAAGATGGCCACGTCCCCACTGGACATCAGGATTACTCGTTAGTTTTTATTTGTCGGGACATGTGTTAACTGTTTGTAGATTAACCCTATGAGTGCCAGTGGGGGTATGCAACTCTGTACAACGTGTTGCATTCCCCACTGTCACTCATAGGGTTAACCTTTTTCTATTTTTCAGCCACAAGCTTGTGTTGAAAACTCTGAGCATCTTTTTCATGAAAATAGGATTTTAGTCTTACCTGTTAAATCCTTTTCACTTAGTCCATACAGGTCACTGGTACTCTGGGAGGCGTAAGTCCCCTTTAATAGGCAGGAACAACTATGCAAATGATTTGCAAGGGGCGGAGCCTCCCCTCTTACTTAAGCCACCTTCTGGCCAGAGCCACTTAGATTGATTTGAGACCCTAAAACTGACCTCAGGTAAGCAAAAAGAAAGACTCCTGTGAGCATGCCCGAACAGTCTCCCACTGAATGCCACAGGAGAGCCAAGACTGGTCCCTTGACAGGGTGGGAGACCAGTGACCTGTATGGACTAAGTGAAAAGGATTTAACAGGTAAGACTAAAATCCTATTTTCACTGTCGTCCAATACAGGTCACTGGTACTCTGGGATGTACAAACATTGAGCTGATCCAGAGGCGGGAAGTAAGGCAAGGACCAGGCGCAAGGCCCAAGTCACTAGAACTGCTATGACCCAGTTAATAACATAGCCCAAACTGTAAGTGTCAACGGACACCAACCAAGGGAAACAATCCCTGGACTAACACAGCACACGGAACCAGAGCCAACCGGGCTCAACAGTAAGGAAGCACTAAGGATCACAGAGCGGAAGACCTACACAGGCAAGACTGCCTCCAGGACCTTCCTTCCAAAACTGGCATCAGCCGAAGCCAGTACATCAACTCGATAGTGCTTAGAAAAAGTGTGCACAGAGGACCAAGTGGCCGCTCTTCACAGTTGATCAGCAGAAGCCTGATTCTTGTAGGCCCAAGAGGCCCCAATAGATCTGGTGGAATGGGCAGTCACCCGGAAGGGAACATGCTTATTCCTCAACTTATAGGCTTCACGGATAGTAGCCTTAATCCAAGAGGCAATGGTAACTTTGGAAGCCGGTCTCCCTGCCCTAGGCCCCTCAGGAATGACGAATAGAGCGTCAGACTTCCTGATAGACTCGGTGCGATGAACATAAAACTTGAGGCAACGCACCACATCCAACAGATGGAGATCTCTTTCCTTGTCAGATGAAGGATTAGGGCAGAAAGAGGGAACCACAATCTCCTGATTGATGTGAAACTCGGACACAACCTTGGGTAAGAATTCCTTGGTAGTGCGAAGCACAGCCTTATCCTTGTGGAACACCAGGTAAGGAGGTTTACAAGACAAAGCCTGTAACTCCGCTACCCGGCGAACTGAAACAATAGCCAAAAGGAAGGCCATCTTCCAAGTCAAGAGACGTAATGGAATGAGAGCCAAGGATTCAAACGGTGGTCGCTGGAGAACTCCCAGCACCAAATTGAGGTCCCACTGGGGAGCAGGACTCTTGAAGGCAGGTCGAACATGAGTCACACCTTGGAAGAAAACTTTCACATCAGGAAGGATAGCGATCCTTTCCTGGAAAAACACAGACAAGGCAGAAGTCTGAACTTTGAGGGAACTCAGACTGAGCCCCTTATCCACACCATCCTGCAAGAAGGCCAGGACAGTGGGAAGATGAAATTCAAGGGATAACTTCTTATCAGAGCACCATGTCACAAAAGTTGACCATATGCGATGATAGATCTTGGAAGACACAGGCTTACGAGCACTGAGCATAGTCGACACCACAGAAGGAGAAAATCCTTTCTTTGCTAGAATCGAGGATTCAACCGCCATGCCATCAAATGGAGAGAGTGAACATCCTCCTTCCACAGATATCCCTGAAGAAGTAGGTCCGGACGGGCAGGAAGCGGGATCGGATGCGTCACTGACATGGCCATCAACTCCGGATACCAGGACTGGCGAGGCCAGTTTGGAGCGATCAGGATGACAGGACAACGCTCCCTCTTCAACTTCTGGATAACTCTGATCAATAGAGGAAGAGGAGGGAAGATGTAAGCCAGGGAGAAATCCCAAGGGATCGACAAGGCATCCACTGCTAGAGCAAGGGAGTCCCTCAACCGGGAGCAAAACACCGGAACCTTCCTGTTGTGTCTGGTAGCCATCAGGTCCACCACAGGCATCCCCCACCGCTGAGTGAGCATGTGAAACACCTCTGGATGAAGAGCCCATTCTCCGCTGTCGACGGTGTGACGACTGAGGAAGTCTGCCATGACGTTGTCCACGCCTGGAATATGAACTGCAGAGATGACAGGCACGTGATCTTCTGCCCAAGACAAAATATCCTTGACCTCCCACCAGGCGGAACCGCTTCTTGTGCCGCCTTGCCTGTTGATGTAAGCCACCGCCGTGGCGTTGTCGGACTCCACTCTGATCGGAAGACCGGTCAGTTGAGACTCCCAGTGCCTCAGGGCAAGCCGGACAGCTCGAAGCTCCAGAACATTGATGGAGAGAAGGGATTCCTCCAGACCCCATTTCCCCTGAGCACTGAAGCGACCCCAGACTGCACCCCAGCCCCGAAGGCTGGCGTCCGTTGTGACTGTGGTCCAACGAGGAACTAGAAAGGATCTCCCTTTCAGGAGATGAGAGAGATCTAACCACCAGTGCAGACTCGACTCGACATGAGGAGGAAGAGAAACAGACAGATGTTGATGATCTGGATGATTCCTGCACGTCTGGATCACAAATCTCTGAAGTTCCCTGGAGTGGGCCATGGCAAATGGGACTGCTTCGATCATGGAAATGAACTTCCCCACTAAAGACGACAACTTTGGTACCGGAATTTCGTCCATGTCCAGAATCTCAGCCACTCTGACGGCAATCTGGTGAGCCACGTCCTCTGGAAGAAACACCATGCATTGGCGAGTGTCGAACAGGAGACCCAGGAACAGAAGCCTCTGAGATGGAACCAAGTCCGACTTGTCCAGATTCAGGATCCAGCCATGACGGTTCAGGGTGTGCATGCACTTCTGTAATTGCTGACGGAGAAGCTCCGCTGAGGAGGCTTTCAGTAGGAGATCGTCCATGTATGGGGTCACTTGGATCCCATCCTGATGAAGCACCGCTATCAAGGAGCCTAACACCCTCTGGAAGACCTGAGGGGCTGAAGTCAGCCCAAAGGGGAGCGCTGCAAACTGAAAGTGTCCCTTGTGGCAGGCAATCCTGAGATACCGCCTGCTCTCCGGATGAATAGGGATGTGAAGATAAGCATCCTGAAGGTCCAGGGAGGCAAGAAACTCCCCTGGAGACATTGCTGCAATCACAGAACGCAGGGACTCCTGGCGGAAGTGGGAAGTCACCACATAGGCATTGAGATCTTTGAGATCCAAAATGGGACGAGCTCCTCCGTCCTTTTTGGCTACCACAAACAGGTTGGAATAGAATCCTGAACCTGTGTCCCCTTGAGGAACCGCCTCCAGGACCTCTTTGTCCAAGAGATCCTGAATAGCGTCGTCGAACAGACGCCTTTTTGTGGGTTCCTGAGAAGGACGAGTAAAATGGAACCGAAAAGGAGGAAGGGAAGAGAAAGGGATCCTGTATCCCTCTGACACCACCTGAAGAACCCATGGGTCCGCCACTGACTCCTCCCAAGTCCGGCGAAAGATGCGGAGACGACCACCTACAGCCGGATGCGGACCCGGGTTTGGCGAGTCATGCCGAAGCAGTCTTGGAGGTCTTGGCCTTGGGGGCAACTTTGGGCTTCCAGGACTGTTTGGGCTTGGAGGAGGAGCGCGTAGTGGGAGGACCCGTTTGGGCCGAGGAGCGTGTCTCAGTCTGAAAGGAACGAAAGGACCGATTGCGTTTGGCTGGAAACTTTTTCTTAAAGACTGAGGGTAGAAGAGAACTTCTACCGCCAGTAGCCTCACTGATCATTTCTTTGAGTTCAGACCCAAAAAGCAAATTCCCCTGAAAGGGCAAGGAAAGCAAGGCTTTCTTAGAGGCTGTATCAGCAGACCAAATTTTCAGCCAAAGAGCGCGTCTAGCCACCACAGAAGAAGTGGAGGCCCTCGCCATCATGCGCACAGCATCAAAAGCAGCGTCAGCAACATAGTTCTGAGCTTCAGTGATATTAGCAAGGAGCTGCAACTGTTCAGATACTGGCGCATCCTGGCGAACTGCTTCAGTCAGTCGTTCAGTCCAGGCCGCAATGGCTCTATTAACCCATGCCACAGCAAAGGTTGGGCGCATGGCAGTGCCAATGGAGGCAAAAATAGATTTAAGAGAAAACTCTAGCTTTTTATCCGTCCAATCCTGCAGGGCAGAGGCATCAGAGACAGCCAAAGCGGTAGACTTGGATAGTCTAGAAACAGGAGCATCCACCTTGGGAGGATGAACCCATTTCGCCAGCTCAGCCTCAGGAAAAGGGTATAGTTTAGCAAACTTTTTAGAGACAGAGGAAGATCTATCAGGATTCTTCCATGCCTCAGAGACCAGACGGGCAAGAGTAGGGTTAGTTGGAAAACAAACAACTGGCTTAGATGGCTTTTTCTGAAAAACATCAGTAGGATCATAAGTGGATTCCTGAGGCAGAGGAAGGTTGAGCGTATTCAGAACCGCTCTGATCAGACCCTCAGCCGAGACTTCAGGGTCACACTCATAGGGGTCCCCAATGGACCTGTTAGATTCAATAACAGTACGTTCCTCAGCATCAGAATCCTGTAAGAGTTCTTCTTCAGAAGAATCAGTGACATCAGGAGCTCCCTGTGGCTTAGGCAGGGAGGTCCTGATGGTAGAGGGGGTCTGCCAGACCTGGAGAGCCCCCTGTATCTGAGAGGGAAAGAGTTGAAGCGTGGATCTGAGATCCCTAGTGGCAGCTTTAAACTCCCTCACCCAAGATGGCTCAATAGCGTGGCTGGAAAGCCCAGGGTTGCTATCTTGACCAGTACAATTAGGGCATAGATCCCCCACATTATCGGTAGACAGCCCAATGTGGCAAGAGGAGCAAAACGCCATGGGGGTAGCAGACCCCCCATCCTCCTTAGACTTGGGTCTAGCCCCTAGCTCCAGTGAAGTAGACATGCTCACAGCGTCAATATACCCCACTAATAACACTATCACCCCGAAAAAGTGTAAATGATTAAAGTTTCACCCCAGAAATGTCTAAATTCGGACTTATCTGGCCAGCGAAGGGTTAATCTGTTGAGGAGAGAGAAGGCTCGGTCCCTGCGTAGTGTACTCACTTAGGAAAAGTACCACAAAATGGCGGCCGTCATGACAGCCAATCAGAAACGAGCGCGAACCAGGCGCTCATGGGAAATGTAGTTTTCCCTTACAAGTACCCCAAACAGTGCCCGAAGCCCCCCTGAACACCCCACATACTTTAGGCGCGGAACACCATTTTTAACAAAGTTTAAGAAAACATTAAAAAGTGCCCAAACAAGTATGAAACACATAAGAAACATGAGTAAACGAATACCAAAAGCTCCAAAACCCAGAGAATACCACAGAAATTGCATAAAACAGTAATAATGCAATAAAAACACCCTATGAGTGCTGGAGTGTATTGAAACTCCCAAATACAAGCCCATCAAAGGGACACTGTGGGGACAAGTGGACCTTCAGCACTCAATGGGTGACTCACCTTTCCTGCAGGACTTCTGTCTTCAGGTGACCATGATAAAGTGGGAAAGAACCAGAGGTAAATTCCCCAGTAGGGAAGCTGCTTAACACAAGCTGTCCCCTCTTCAGGGCATAAGGTCCACAGAAAATCCCTGGAAGCTGCACCAGCCACTTTAAAGAGGGCAATTCACAGCCATGGTCACCCTCCTAATGGTGGTATTCCATATTTGAATAAAAAATAATAAAACACTAAGATGCATAGATGTTCTCTACCTGGTGTGCAAGGCACTCCAGGAACAAATCAATCTAAGTGGCTCTGGCCAGAAGGTGGCTTAAGTAAGAGGGGAGGCTCCGCCCCTTGCAAATCATTTGCATAGTTGTTCCTGCCTATTAAAGGGGACTTACGCCTCCCAGAGTACCAGTGACCTGTATTGGACGACAGTGAAAAAAGTGTTCCTTAATATGTGGTGAAACCACCGCATGGAATAGGATAGCAAAGTCTGCTTTTTTTTTTACATGATGTCCAATGGGTGCAAATTTTGTGCCCGTTGGACATTTTTGCAATGTGGTGGTTGATGACAGCACAGTTTATAGAATGGCTAATAGAATCGAGCCCCAAGGGTTAAGTGGTCCTGTCGACTTAAAGGGATAGTAATACTTCATTCTATCTCTATTTTATTTTGTAAGCATTAAAAAAATATGAAGAACGATATAAGTCTTATCTCTCAAACCTTTATGGTTTGAGAGATATTCACAAGCAAAGTTTCCCCTCCCGCCCCTTTTACGTAGTGTAAGCCATCTCTTCTCAGATGTGGAATGCAGTCCATAGACCAGACAGATAACAGCAGGGGACAATCTTCTTCCTATGAGAACAATGAAAGCCCTGCCCCCTTGACAAATTTTTCAGGTATTTCCCTTATCTTAATTGAAGATTGTCCCTCTCTGCAGTCTACCTGGGCTCCTCCCTTCTGATCTGGCTGAGCAGTGTTACATCAGTAAAAGGGGCGGGAGGGGGATACTTTGTCATTGAATTACTCTTGAACTACAACTCTGACAGAATTGAAATAACACTCTCCAAAGTCCAAATACTATGATGATTAATTAGAGCCGCTTTTATTATGAAACATTACTATCCCTTTAAGTTAAAGTGTGATCATTTCATTATTTGTGTGGGAAAGTGCAGCATGGGAATCATACACTGGGAAAGGGACCCTCCCCCAAGGAGCTTACAATCTAATTATGGACTGCTCTGGTCTGTGGACCATATATCTCCATAGGATGGTGTAGCAACAGCGCCACTGTAAATTTTCAGGCCACTGTGATATTACACCTAAAAAATTCAAGTTTGAGCTGTTATAATTTTTTGATAAAATATCTCTCAGCAGTGGGAGTACCCTTTTTTTACTCAGGGGGATAAACCCTACAACATATATTTTGTTGACATTTTAAGTATTACTATCCCTTTAAAGCTTAGAGAAAATAGGCATTACTATCGTTTTAAAACCTTTTTATTTTACAGAAAAATATCTAATACAAAGTATTGGTAGATTTTAATTCTCCATAAAACAAACTTGCCTTTTGGTAACAACAGGTCCACTTTAATTTCTGAATATCCCTTGTTTACCTTATTTAACCTTGCAATTTATTGCATCTTTTCTGGCATTCTTCTCTAAATTCCATTTACAAAAACAAAATCTTTTTTTTTTTTTGCATTGCTAAAAGCTGAATTCCCATGGATTAATGTATAATAATTACAGATGGTGTGACATTTTAGTAATCCGATATTTAAAATGCTGCATAATTAGAATTATTGTTCACAAAATGTCGCACCTTATAGTATTGAATAATATGGAAAAAATATGCTTGCAGGATTTATCCTGTTGAGTTAAACAAGCTATTCTTACTGTTGAGAAAGGTTTTATTCAAAAGTTATTCCAGATCAGACTCGCAGCTTTGGGGAAAGTATCTACAGCACGTGGATAATAGCCGTGTATAAATGGCTGTAGAAACAGCACCACCATGACAATTCAGGCCATGGCCTTAAATTAGCAAAGCAGTTAGCGCATATTTTCATACATCTTGCTTTGCAGTTAAAGCGATAGTAATGTTTCATAATAAAAGCAGCTCTAATTAATCATCATAGTATTTGGACTTTGGAGAGTGTTATTTCAATTCTGTCAGAGTTGTAGTTCAAGAGTAATTCAATTACAAAGTATCCCCCTCCTGCCCCTTTTACTGATGTAACACTGCTCAGCCAGATCAGAAGGGAGGTGCCCAGGTAGACTGCAGAGAGGGACAATCTTCAATTAAGATAAGGGAAAAACCTGAAAAACTTGTCAAGAGGGGCAGGGTTTTCATTGTTCTCATAGGAAGAAGATTGTCCCCTTCTGTTATCTGTCTGGTCTATGGACTGCATTCCACATCTGAGAAGAGATGGCTTAACTAGGTAAAAGGGGCGGGAGGGGAAACTTTGCTTGTGAATATCTCTCAAACCATAAAGGTTTGAGAGATAAGACTTATATAGTTCTTCATGTTTTTTTAATGCCTACAAAATAAAATAAAGATAAAACAAAGTATTACTATCCCTTTAAAGATGAGAGGGTTGGGCAATGCATCATTACATACTACTATCTTTACTTCTATCTTTATTGAATCGCTCACCCCTCTGATAGCAAAAGGGTTAAGTCTTGATATTCAGCTATACACAAAACTTTTTTTTTTTTTTTCAATTATGAATTACTCAGCAAAATCACTGTTTGCTTTTATTTCTCTACCTACCGTACTTCCCGAGGGTATATTTTTGGCAAGCTCCAACCCCATTTATTCTTATTGTCTCCTACTAGCAGCGCCCAACACTTGCCTGACTGCCTGCACTGGGGCATTGAATAAAGACACATTGATTTTCCTCTGTCACGCTCCGCTCCCTGCTAGGCCGGTTGAGTTATTGTACAGAAAACCATTCTGGCTAAGTCAGGTTTCATTTAAAGCCATAATGCATAATGCTGAAGCCTGCAGACACCCGAGACCATATGCACAAAACAGAAAGGGAATAATGATGGTTTAAACCAACTGCAGCATAAGGGACCAATGACAATTCCTTACGATTTAACCCTTTGAGTGCCAGAGAGGTATCCGACACATGACATTGTAATGTGTCGGATACTTTTCTGGAACCCATAGGGCTTAGGGTTAAAAGCATTTTAATTTTAACCCTAGATAGCTCTCCAACACATTGCTTGGCAATTCATTGCACCCCATTGGCATCCAAAGGATTAAAAATAACCCCAACACATTCCTTAATCCGGGCAGAAAATCTTAATCTCTACTATGAATCAATGACACGTGTATTGGCTCCTTACAATTAATCTATAATTATTACTGACTAGTTGAAGAACCTGTGTACACGGGCTACAGCGCCACCCAGCAACGGCCGCGGTGCTGTCATGCACAGTACAGACTGCCCGTGCCGTGGCTGATCAGCCGCGGCGCAGGCAGTCTGTACTAGGCATGATGGCTTCTGACAAACACACATTTAGCAAATTATTATATAGGATATCATGCTCACAAAGGAAAGCAAGATATTGCTAGACTCAAAGACCCAAACCCTTTCCACTTGAAAATATTCATTTCTAAGAAGACTTCAGTAGGAGGGATTTTGAGTCCCGGAGTCAAGCATAAGGAATCCGGCTAGCCATGGTGTACAAGTTTTACAAAAGTAAAAAAACATTTTTTTTTCAGGAATCAATCGGCACAGAAATGCGTCACAGTGTCTGAGTGTCCTATATGCTGCATATAACAGACTGGAGAGAACAATATCTAAACTCTTCAGTTCCTATGTTATTCTATGGGAGAGATTTAGTTATAGACTACAGGGGGAGATGTACTAAGGTGTGATAAAGAGGAGATAACTTCTCCAGTGAGATAAACTCTCCAATTCCTATGTTATTATATGGGAGATCTTTAGTTATAGACTACAGGGGATATGTACTAAGGTGTGATAAAGAGAAGATAACTTTATCACACCTTAGTACACCTCCCCTGTAGTCTATAACTAAAGCTCTCCCATAGAATAACATAGGAACAGGAGAGTTTATCTCACTGGAGAAGTTATCTCCTCTATATCACACCTTAGTACATCTCCCCCTGTAGTCTATAACTAAAGCTCTCCCATAGAATAACATAGGAACTGGAGAGTTTATCTCACTGGAGAAGTTATCTCCTCTTTATCACACCTTAGTACACCTCCCCTGTAGTCTATAACTAAAGCTCTTCCATAGAATAACATAGGAACTGGAGAGTTTATCTCACTGGAGAAGTTATCTCCTCTTTATCACACCTTAGTACATCTCCCCCTGTAGTCTATAACTAAATCTCTCCCATAGAATAACATAGGAACTAGAGAGTTTATCTCACTGGAGATTTATCTCCTCTCTAACACACCTTATTATGTCTTCCCCTCTAGTCTGGAAATAAAGATCTCCCATAGAATAACATAGGAACTGGAGAGTTTATCTCACTGGAGAAGTGATCTCCTCTTTATCACACCTTAGTACATCTCCCCTGTAGTCTATAACTAAAGATCTCCCATAGAATAACATAGGAACTGGAGAGTTTATCACACTGGAGAAGTTATCTCCTCTTTATCACACCTTAGTACATCTGTCCCTGTAGTCTATAACTAAAGCTCTCCCATAGAATAACATAGGAATTGGAGAGTTTATCTCACTGGAGAAGTTATCTCCTCTTTATCACACCTTAGTGCATCTCCCCTGCAGTCTATAACTAAAGATCTCCCATAGAATAACATATGAACTGGAGAGTTTATCTCACTGGAGAAGTTATCTCCTCTTTATCACACCTTAGTACATCTCCCCCTGTTGTCTATAACTAAAGATCTCCCATAGAATAAAATAGGAACTGGAGAGTTTATCTCTTTATCATACCTTCATCTCACATTAGTACATCTCTTGGTCTTTAGAACATCAGCCTTGGCATCCTCAGAATGCCCACTGATGCATATATTTATCATTTTCATTGTATGGGCTGAAGACCAGTTTGCTGATAGTCAAGCAAAACTGCCAAACACATGTGCAAAGATATACTGCAAATAGACAAAATTGCAGCTGAATGCTATGTTGGCCAAAATAACGTTAATGAGGATATTTTAGCAAACAAACAGGTCCCGAGGGGGTCTGGAATTAGATGGTGTATAACAGGAAAACCGAGAAACACAATCTACCTCCAAACTATTCTTTCTGCCGACGCCTAGGGAAACACAATGTACAACTCTGCCAGCCTCAATGTCCTGTGATTGAAGCAGAAATTGCACTGTAATTTTCAAGCAGGGTTTCTTCCAGCACAGAAAAAAAAAGCTGGAACTCATTTTGTATAGCGCAGGAGGATCACAAAGCGGGTAGAACATTAAAAAGGTCTGGTCCAGTTTGCTATCTTTCATCAGGTAGTACTGCAATCTTACCTTTGATTACCTGCCTAGAATACAATGTTATCAGTAAACAAGGCTGCAATGATAAAGGCGTAAGAAAGGACGGGCAGTTTTGCCTCCCATCTCGTTTAGAACCTTAGAATGGAACTGTAACTTTATAACAAATTGCTTTCAAAATCACCTGTATTTGTAAGCCATTTTTACTTAACTCTCTGAGTGCCAGAGAGGGAGCAAACACAATGTGCTTGGCCCACTCTCTGGCATTCAAAGGGTGAAAAGAACAAGCTGTTTAGCATTGTAGTTGTCGTTTATGCATATTCGGAAATGCTGTCACTCATTCCAGATAGATACAAAAATTCCACACTGCTCTCCCTCCCAACTGCCATTAAATTTTAGTCAGTAGTGGCTCAATGGCATAAACTGTATAAAGCTAAATATCCATAAACTATTGTTTGAAATAATTAAAAAAACCTAATGTAAATACATGTCATTTTGAAAGATCTTCATATCTAATTGTTGAAAGTGACCATTCCACTTTAATACCTTTGATTCAATACAGGTTTCCATCTGAATGCAAAATAATGTTTTGGAGACATTAGATAGATAGACAGATAGATAGATAGATAGATAGATAGATAGATAGATAGATAGATATGAGATAGATAGATAGATAGATAGATAGATAGATAGATAGATAGATATGAGATAGATAGATAGATAGATAGATAGATAGATAGATAGATAGATAAATAGATAGATAGATATGAGATAGATAGATAGATAGATAGATAGATAGATAGATAGATAGATATGAGATAGATAGATAGATAGATAGATAGATAGATAGATAGATAATAAATAGAGAGATATATATTGTCAGGTATTTTCCTTATAAGTAAGACAAGGACAACCACACTGCTGAGATATTTTATATTTCAAAGTTATTGCATAACAACCATGCATTTTTTTAATTGTGGGTGCAGTGCACCTCCATGGCCTGAATGCTACAGTGGAGCTGTTGAGATTTACGGTCAATCGACCTGCGCTGTTCATAGACTGCATTAGCAACAGCACCACTGTAACATATTCAGGCCATGGAAGTGCACTGCACCCAAAAAAATTGCAAGTTTGAGATGGAATAACTTTTGAATTTAACAAGCTTGATGCACTAAGGTGTGATAAAGAGGCGATGAAATGGAGATAACGTCTCCAGTGATATCACTTCTCCAGTTCCTATGTTATTCTATGGAGCCAATGCACTAAGATTTCTCCTACTTGAGAGATCTTAGTGCATAGACTCCATAGAATTACATAGGAACCGGAGAAGTGATATCACTAGATAAGTCACCTCCACTTTATCACCTCTTTATCACCGTTTAGTACACAAGCCCCAACACCTCTCAGCAATGGGCTGCCCTTGTCTTAATCGTCAGGATAATCCTGGCAATATAGATCTGTATATAAAACGTTTCCCACTGAATTAAGAGGAGGTGGGGGCCAAAGCCAGCCACTTAAATAAAAAATAAAAAAGTTAGACCCCATGGTGGGGCATCAGGACCCCTCCTGATGCCCCCAGATACTGATCGATCAACCAGTTTGGCTGGGAGATCAATACTGGTGATGTAGCAACAGAGCTCCCTGCTTCTATTCTACCCCAAGTGCCAGCAGGAGTGGGCGGGATTGAGAAAACCTCTCACATCAGTGAGGGCAAGCCTCCTTCATTGTTGTTCAAAGATTTCCCGTTCCCTCCCACTCCTACTTGGCACTTGGGGTAGGATGGGGGAGCCCTCTTGCAGCATCACCACTATAGCTGCGGGCACCCCACCTGGGAAATTTTTCAAGACGCGCAGACCGAAACCCTAACCAAAATAAAATTGCCTGATTTTTTCTTTTCTCAAACCCACATGTGCTGCCCCTTCCTTCACTATGTATATCAATTTAAGACACACACACACTCACACACACACACACACACACACATATATAATATATATATATATATATATGCATCTATCTATTTATAATCTATCTCTCAACATATATATACATACATTAAGCATTATTATCCCTTTGAGGAGGACTAAAACAATAATTCTGGGGCAAACCAACTAAAATTGTCAACATCCCCAATGATTTAGTTAGGAGTGTTATCCTCATTAGTGCAAGAAATGTCTCTAATGCATAGAGAAGATATATGTTGTGAACCTTTCTCCCATACATGGAATTAAAAGCCTCATTACCTCCATACACATTCTTATTTTTACCCTATGGACAAGTTGGTTTGCTCTGGAGATATTTAGTTATTCTCAATACACCATCCTAATATACATCAAATTTAAGAGTCTTCTATTTAGAAAAAATATATGCACTACTGTTCAAAAGTTTGGGGTCACTTAGAAATGCAAAATGAATAGGAAATACAGTCAAGACGTTAGAAGGTTACAAGGTTAGGAATAACAATTTTTTATTTACATAATAATTGTGTCCTTCAAACATTGCTTTCGTCGAAGAATCCTCCATTTGCAGGAATTACAGCCTTGCAGACCTTTGCCATTCTAGTTGTCAGTTTGTTGAGGTAATGTGAAGAGAGTTCACCCCATGCTTCCTGAAGCACCTCCCACTATTTGGATTGCATTGATGGGCACTTCTTACGTACCATACCGTCAAGCTGCTCCCATAACAGAAACAAGGACATTTCTAAGTGACCCCAAACTTTTGAACTGTAGTGTATTTTTGTTGTAACCCTTAAGGACAAGGAGGGGCACAATGTATTGCCCCTCAATGTGTTGTGCACCCCTCTGGTCTTTTCTAATTATAAAATACAGTGTATGGAAGCTTACACCTGACATACATAAGTGGCCTCACAAACTTTAGAAATATACAGTATGCTTTTGATAATTTCACCATTATTTCAATTTCTCCAGGGCTTCTAAATTCAGCTGATTTCCTCTTCCTTCTGAACCTTTTTCCTTTAACCGTCTGAATGCCAAGGAGGTGTGAACACACCATCTTGGCACTCAGATGTTTAAACATCCCACGGATAATCAGAAGCCAACCACACTGAAACGAATCTGAAGGGGAAACATGATACGGGTTTTTATCTATATGTGTGTGTGTGCGTTTGTTGTTTATGTCTGTGTGTTCTCCACCTAACATGCTTAAAGGGATAGTAATACTTCATTTTAACTTTATTTTATTTTGTAGGCATTAAAAAAACATGAAGAATGATATAAGTCTTATCTCTGAAACCTTTATGGTTTAAGAGATATTCACAAACAAAGTATCCCCCCCTGTTCAACCAGATCAGAAGGGAGATGCCCAGGTAGACTGCAGAGAGGTACAATCTTCAATTAAGATAATGGAAAAAGGTGAAAAACTTGTCAAGGGGGGAAGGGCTTTCATTGTTTTCATACAAAGAAAATTGTCCCCTTCTGTTATCTGTACTGTCATACAACCAGACTCACATCTGAGAAGAGATTGCTTACACTAGGAAAAAGGGGTGGGGAGGGGAACTTTGCTTGTGAATATCTCATAAACCATAGAGGTTTGAGAGATAAGACTTATATCATTCTTCGTGTTTTTTTAATGCCTACAGAATAAAATAAAGTTAAAACGAAGTGTTACTATCCCTTTAACCCCTTAAAGGGATAGTAATACTTCAAATTAACTTTAATTAATTGTGTAGCCCTTAAAAATCCAAATTCAATGAGCCCAGCGGCATCTCTCAAACCTGTATGGTTTGAGAGATAGCCACTTTCAAAGTTCCCACTCCCCTGACATCAGAGTTCTAGCTGACTGCAGGGGAATCTGGTGCCGGGACCAGCGGAGGTTCTGTAGCAGAGCCGAGATCTCATTATAGAAGCAGAAATCCTGCACTGAAACGGTCTTCTACATGTGCTTGGTTTGCAAGCACACGTTGAAGACCATTTTAGTGAAGGATTTCTGTTTCTATAACTCAATCTCAGCTCTGCTACAGAGCCGCCGCTTGTGCAGGGACAGGATTCCCCTGTAGTCAGCTAGAACTCTGACATCAGGGGAGTGGGAACTTTGAAAGCGGCTATCTCTCAAACCATACAGATTTGAGAGATGCCGCGGGGCTCATTGAATTTGGAATTTAAGGGATACATGATTAATTAAAGTTAATTTGAAGTATTATTATCCCTTTAAGGACCGACCATGCGGCCAGCAATTAAGGACCACAGGGATTTTTTTTCTCCACTAGTGGATTCAAGGTTCCCTGAATGGCATGCAGCCATGTAGGGAGCCCTGAATTCCATGACCTACCATGACCGTCACTAGTCCTTAAGTGCAGGACAGCCTTGATGATCCGGCAAGTCATGAGTCCTTAAGGGTTTAACAAATTATCTCGGTTTTGTCATAGGAGACACTGCCCTTATTAGGTCACCAGATCTCCCATACTAATCTGGAATTTGCAAATTCGCAGTTATCTATAGCAGTGGGTAGGCAGCCTTGGTTCTTTTGAACTACAGCAAATAAATATAGAAAATCAAGCACTTCATCCAAAAATTCCAGTGAATCCAAAAATTAAAAACAATAATCTTTATTGATAGTCATAGACATACCTTGTAGTAATCTTGGTCAAAACCTAATAGTAAATGGAGAGACAAGTAGGCTATGGGTACAAACAATCAGGCGTACATAAACATCTCAGGCTGATCCACGCATTTCGCATTGATAGCGCTTACTCATGATCCCTAGATTGAAGACTGAAGTAAGAGCTTCTGAATTCACTACTTTACTCTTTTGAACTACCAACAGTATATGTTTTCAAGCTATATCTACCTGAGCACAGGTGGAGCAATCAGTGTCTCAGTCACTTTAATTAATCCACCTGAGATTAAGCAGTGATATCCTGAAAACTGTAAATGTACTTTATCAGCTCATAAGATACAAAGTTGGTCATCTCGGACCTACCATATCTACATCGCTAAATGCCAAGTGACTCCCACTCGATAATAAAACATCAAATAAACCAGCCAAGGTTTTTTAAAAAAATCACAACCTACTATTTCTTGTGTTGCTTCAGGTTTCAGAAGATTTCTGGGCAGATTCAGAATAATTAAGATAATTCACTTACCTAGGAAAAGAAAACAGAGAAGATATAGAAAAATTAAAATATTTTTAACGGACGTAAAATAATTTTATACACAGTTGCAGAGTTGATATGGTTGAAAAAAGACTTGAGTTCAGCCTTTGCCAAACCTCCTCTGTTGATCAACTGTGAACAATAACCAGTTGACAATATTACCAAATATGCACCAAGTGAAAAAAAATCTATTTCCGAATACAAAAGGCAGTTAGATTTCTCCCTGGATCAACATCCTAACTACATTAAAACCAACTTTCATATTTTTTTAGTTTTATTCATATTTAGTTTTTTTGAACTAAAAGGGTATCCAATAAATGTTTCTAACCCTTTGAGTGCCAGAGGGGTACGCAACGCACTCAAAGGGTTAAAATATATACAGTATTTTCCACCATAGCACCCCCAAGTAAAATAATAACACTTTCTTACTTCCCTTACTGTAAAATACCCCACCTTTGTTTTATTTGAAATGGCCTTTCCACCATTCTTAAAAGACCAGCACAATATTTGTTATTCATCTCTTTGAGTACAAAGTACCCCAGGTAGTCCTTTGCATTGGCCTTGAAAATATTCGTAAATTGCAATCATATCCCCTCTTAGATCAGGACTGGGGAAAGTGAAGCCCACCATTTGCTTCTAGACTACAACTCCCATCATACTATGGGACATAGGTAACCAACCCTGGTCTAACAAGATCTATCAAAAGTGCATGTTTTAGCCCCTTAAAGGGTTAGTAATAGTTCATTTCAAGTTTATTTTATATCGTAGAGATTAAACAAATATAAACAACTATGTAATTCTTATCTCTCAAACCTTTATGGTGTGAGAGATATACCTTTCTAAAGTTACATCACCTGGCAGTTTCCCAGAAGTCAGCACATAGCTGACAGCTGCAGAATCCGGTCATTTGACCAGACGGAGGCTCTTCAGCAGAGCCAAAATCTCACTCTTTAGAAATACATACTTCACTGGAACGGTCTACAAAGTGTGCTTGCAAACCAGGCACACTTTGTAGACCGTTCCAATGAAGTATGTATTTCTAAAGAGCGCAATTTTGGCTCTGCTGAAGAGCCTCTGTTTGGTCAAATGACCGGATTCTGCAGCCGTCAGCTATGTGCTGACTTCTGTAAAAACTGCCAGGAAGACGTAACTTTAGAAAGTTATATCTCTCAAACCATAAAGGTTTGAGAGATAAGAATTACATTGTTGTTTATATTTTTTTAATCTCTAAAATATGAAATAAACATAAAATGAACTATTACTATCCCTTTAAGGACACATGACATGCCAGGACCTGCACTTAAGGACCAGTGATAATCCGGGCATGTCATGACATTTTTTTTTCTCAAATGGATTCAGGGCTCTCCAAATGGCAAGCAGTCTCACAGGAAGCCCTTAATCCAGTTGTGAAAAAAAAATGCTCCGTGGTCCTTAAGTGCCGGCCGTGTGGTGGTGAGACTGCTCCTTAAGGGGTTAATGATATCTCTGCTTCAGTGCCGATGGTTCAATTAAAGCGAGTGAGACTTTGACTGATTCATCTGCAGTGAAGTAGGGTTATTCTAAAAACATGGTCTGTTGACAGTTCTTGTTGGACGGGTTGGCATTTGAGGGGTTAAAAGCCACTTAAGCAAATGAAAAGTTTAACCCTTTCAGTGCCAGAGGCCAAAAGGGTTAATTTCTCCCCTATTACGGAACTGGTTCATCCCAAAATTGCTTGACTTTGCATTATACATAAGATCCTTTGACCGATACTAACCAAAGGGGAAAATATTTGGCAGGCCGAGCCCGTTCCAGCAGGCAAATGGTTAAAATAATCATGCAAGGACTGTTTTTTTCCAGCCTAGTATGACTGCTCATTAACTATCAAGAACCCACCGCTACCCCCTCCTCTAGCAAGCAATATAATGGAAGTAAGGATCACAATATGGTATTTTTTTACTCCGCTCAAAGCCTTATTTAAATGTTAATGTAATATTTGCAGGTCAAATGTTCCACTTTTCCTTATATTAGGTTTTTTTTTTTTCGGTTTGTGTTTTTCTGTCTGGTGCATTTTTTTTTTAAGAGAGGGGAGGGGGGAAGGAGGGACTTCAAGAAATGAAAGATTAGACTTGTTTTCAAAATTGCTTTTCTTAAAGTAAAGGATGGTGGCTATTAAACTTTCTAATTGAGGATATATGCAAAAGATGCAGAGCAGCCAGGCTGCCGATTGCACCTTGTAGTTATAAAAAGGTTCTCTGTTAATGTCGTCTCGCTGAAATCAAGGTGCAAAACCTGGGGACTGAAATAGTACGAATAATTCTAATAAAAAAACAGTGTGTGAGGTGGGGACTAACTAGTATGAATAATTCTAATTAAAAAACAGTGTCATGCCTCCCAACATTTCAAATGGCCAAAGAGGGACACTTTTGTTTTAGGTAGTGTGCATAGGGGTGTGGTTGGTGGGTACGGCTTTACCGAGACTTTTTAGGCTATTTCATGACCTATTGACACCTCTTTGTGTAACCTAATAAATAACTTATAACAAGGTCAAAGTATTTTATTTACACAGACTAATTTTTAAACAATATAGTGAAGTTTAAACAAATATTAATGTGAGTTTTAATGCTGTAGATCAACATTATACACTAATATACACACCAGAAAGACTGATCGCCTAAAAAGAGGGACATCAGGGTGGGAAAGAGGGACAGGAGGATTTGAGTCTAAAAGAAGGATTGTCCCTCCTAAAGAGGGACACTTGGGACGTGTGGACCCCTAATATCTCCTAATGAAGGACACTTTGGAGGTATGGACCCCTAATATCTCCTAAAGAGGGACACTTGGGAGGTACAGACCCCTAATATCTCCTAAAGAGGAATACTTGGGAGGTACGGACCCCTAATATCTCCTAAAGAGTAACACATGGGAGGTATGTAACCCTACTATCTCCTAAAGAGGGACACTTGGGAGGAATGGACCCCTAATATCTCCTAAAGAGGGACACTTGGGAGGTATGGACCCCTAATATCTCCTAAAGAGGGACACTTGGGAGGTATGTACCCCTAATATCTCCTAAAGAGGGACACTTGGGAGGTATGGACCCCTAATATCTCCTAAAGAGGGACACTTGGGAGGTATGTACTCCTAATATCTCCTAAAGAGGGACACTTGGGAGGTATGTACCCCTAATATCTTCTAAAGAGGGACACTTGGGAGGTATGTACCCCTAATATCTCCTAAAGAGGGACACTTGGGAGGTATGGACCCCTAATATCTCCTAAAGAGGGACACTTGGGAGGTATGTACCCCTAATATCTCCTAAAGAGGGACACTTGGGAGGTATGGACCCCTAATATCTCCTAAAGAGGGACACTTGGGAGGTATGTACTCCTAATATCTCCTAAAGAGGGACAATTGGGAGGTATGTACCCCTAATATCTTCTAAAGAGGGACACTTGGGAGGTATGTACCCCTAATATCTCCTAAAGAGGGACACTTGGGAGGTACGGACACCTAATATTCCCTAAAGAGGGACACTGGGGAGGTATGAAGTGTGCAAGGTGGGGACTGACACACAGACACACACACACACACACACATACAGATTTCCACACACATACACTCATTTACACACACACACATACAGATTTCCACACACATACACAAACCACACACACTTACACACGCGCACACATTTACAGACACACTCATGCACAAACACACATACACACACACATTTATACATAAACACACATACACATATATACATACACACGCATTTCCCACAAAACCACAAACACACACAAACACATTTACATGTACAAATACACACATTCACACAATGCAGGTACACATGCGCATGTAAAAACCTACACACATCTACACACACAAACATCCATTCCATAGACATGTACATGCACACATACATACCAACACTAATACACGTACACAGACATACTGGCATTTTATTTTAAGTGCCAGCCGGGTGTGGAGAACATTGCTAAGCAAAGGGTTTCACACGACTGGTCTTTGGTTAAGATTGCCATCTGTGGTGACCAGAGTCTGAGGTCATGTGGTCCCACTAGCAACTGTGAGGTCCACCTCCCTGTGTCATGACTGATTAACCCTCTGAGTTCCACAGGCATGTCCAGTGCATTGCTTCACAGTGTGTTGGATACCCTGTGTTACATCTTGGACCAAGGAAGTAGGGAATATGCATTGTGGACATTAGGATTTTCTAGCCATAGAAATGTAGGTGGGGAGATCATTTTTAGTATGTGTAACATCTTGTTTAACCCTTTGAGTGCCAGAGGGGTATGCAACGCGTTGCGTACCCCTCTGGCACTCACAGGGTTAAGATATTCCTCATTATTCTTGAGTTGTTTCTTTTCCTCTATGGGATGAGTCTACATGAACTCTTTGTGGTTTGTGTGTAAGCGCTGTCCATGGTGCTACTAGGGTGACCACATTTCATTTCTGCCATTCAGACACACTGCCAAGAGAAGAGCGCACCACACAGTTCTATACACTAGAGGGAGAATTGCCCATTCATTGCTGTGACAGGAAGTGATGCCTGTTGTGGGCTACAAGAAAATATACATCAATCCCAAAGCCTTAAACTAACATTACACTACAACAAAATTTCACTGCAACTCCCAACTGATGCCAAGATCAAGGCTCAGTTATCTCACTCTGTAGTGTTTAGGGCCCTGGCTCAAGGCCATTTTGTTGTAGCCCAGCAGAGGCATCACTTCCTGTCCCAGTAGACAGTGGACAGTTCTTGTAGTGTATAGAACTCTGTGCTCTGCTTTCATGATCTCTCTGCTTCTTGATTGATTGAGGTTTCATCATACCTCCCAAGTGTCCCTCTTTTAGACCCAAATCCCTCTGTCCCTTCTTCCCACCCTGATGTCCCTCTTTTTAGGAGATCAGACTGTGTGGTGTGTATATAAATGTATCACATTGCTCTACAGCAATAAAACTCACATTAATGTTTGTTTAAAAGTCAGTGTATGTGTTTATACATTAGTCTGTGTAAATAAAATACTTTGGTCGTGTTATAAGTAATTTTGTACGTTACACAAGGAGGTGTCAATAGGTAATGAAATAGCCTAAATCTTCTCGGTGGTGCCCCGCCCACCAGCCACGCCCCCAGCAACACTCCCTAAAACACAAGTGTCCCTCTTTGGCAATTTGAAATGTTGGGAGGTATGGTTTCATGCTTATAATATGTCCTTTCTTTTACCGATGTTTTTGTATTCATTTTTTCTTTTATTGCATGAGATTCGAAATGTGATTTTGTATCAATATTCTCTGCTACAATACTGTTGTATGGTACAACGTTTTAAATAAAGTCTTTTAAAATGGAAAAAAAAAAAAAAGAACTCTGTGCTCTGGAGTCTGCATTCTGGGACTTTTTATTGTCCCAGGAGGGGGCTGCCCGGGACAAGGGACACGCATTTAAAATCAGGGACGGTCCCAGGCAATCATGGACACGTGGTCACCCTTGCTGCTACATTGCCTTGGTTCAAATCTAGTGTCCTTGAACCGTCTGTCAAAATGTTATACGGAAACCCCGTTCATAACACCACAGGTCATCGAACACGTTCCCTGTAGTATTTAAATCATTTGACAATGTCACTTTATGTGACACCACGTGACTTAATTTGTATAAATCATTCTATAGCTGAATAGTAAATGGCATTGTTCTTACTTATGATAGAGCGTGGCTCAGCAAACAGCGATATATAATATAGCAGATCAATTCTCAGATTAAACAGCTCAAAATGAATTGAGTGTCAGTGCTCTGCAACATGTTGCGTACCCTTCTGGCAATCAAAGGGTTAAAATGTTTCTTAAAGGAGGACAAACACATCCTAATAAGAACCTCCCCACTTGCCTTTCCATTGCCTGAAAATCCTAATGACCTCTAAGAATTTTGCCTTTATTCCAGAGATAACATCTTCAATCATTTCTGGATGCCATCATGTCTATGAAGGAGGACATGACAGTTACTGACAGTTTTCTGAAACTGAAACAGGAAGAGGGCATGGGCCTATTAAGCCTTTAAGGGTGCAAGAGAGCACATTGTGACTTTGTCTGCTTTGGTTTTACTAGCAATTGTCATATCTGCCTCCATGGATACGATATCCAGTACCGATTGAAGATATTAACTCTCGAGCACTGTCTTCAGCAACCTCACCTTTTTAGCTGAGTTTGGCTGTTCTTTTTTTTTTTTAATTCCTCCTACACAACTGTTTCTATTTCAGTTTCAACCCACATATTAAATTGATGATTGTTAGCACCTGTTTAGCATAATTGTTTAATCATACACCTGACTATATGCTGTTTTGAAGGTAAAGGGTGGTCACACCAAATATTGATTTGATTTAGATTTTTCTTCTGTTCATTCACTATGAATTTTGTAACTATTAACATGTCTATTTTTAACAGATGAGTGTTGGTACAAGGTTAGTCGTAAAAATATAGGAGGCAAATACAGTTGTTGATACCTTTATTGGCTAACTAAGCAGATTTAGAATGCAAGCTTTCAAGACCTTAGGTCTCTTCCTTAGGCATGTTACAATGTTGGTATAACATGCCTGAGGAAGAGACTTAAGAGGTCTTGAAAGCTTGCATTCTAAACCTGCTTAGTTAGCCAAAAAAGGTATCAACAACTATATTTGCCTCATATCTATTTTTGAAAGCATTCTTACTTTACAGTATTTTTCACTCCTGCCTAAAACTTTTGCACAGTACTGTATATGGACAAAATTCTTAGGGGCTATTAGAATTTTTTGGCAATAGTAGAGTAAGTGATGGGGGTTAATATTAGGGGATGTTAGTACCAGGGGTCAAGTCCTGGGAAAAAAGTGTGGGAACTCACCCACTGGTGGTCCAGCGGCCTGGCAGGAGAGGTCTGTGCCTCCTTCTGCACAGACCTCTATACTGCTGGAGCTCCCGCGCGGCCTTCTCTTTAGTAATGTAGAGCGCTGGGAGATGATGTCATCTCCCAGCGCCCTTTGCATTACTAAAGAGCCGACGAGGGAGGTCTGTAGCTACAGGTCTGTGCCGAAGAATGTACAGACCTGATTGTGTTTTGCGGTGCTGGGCGGGGGAGTCCTGCTAGCGGGAATGGCATTCCTGTTCTGGAAAATGTACAGGAACGCTGTTTCCACGCGTTCTTGCAGGACTCAAGCCCAGGTTAGTACCCCTTTAATGGCACTAAACATAAAAAGACATAGTGAAAAAGACATCCCCTGTTTTGTAGCAAAAAAAAGTAGAGATTTACTAAAGCAGAAAAAAACTTGTATCTACCAACATTTTTTTTTCGCTTGGATCACATAAAAAATTGCTGCGTCATTTGAAGTGTCGCATTTAAAGTTTTGCGTCATAAAGTGATGCACATTCTACATTTTGCGTCGCTCCGAATGGCACATTCACCATTTTGTGTGTTAACGTGTCGCAATATGGGTGCAATAATGACCCAATATGGGTGCAACATTGACGCATTATGGATGCAATAGGGGTGCAGTAAGGATGCAATATGGGTGCATTAGGTACGCAATATGGGTGTAATAATGACGCAATATGGGTGCAATATTGACACATTATGGGTGCAATAGGGGTGCATTAGGTACGCAATATGGGTGCAATAATGATGCAATATGGGTGCAATATTGACGTATTATGGGTGCAATAGGGTTGCAATAAGGATGCAATATGGGTGCAATATGGGTGCATTAGGTACGCAATATGGGTGCAATAATGATGCAATATGGGTGCAATTTTGACACATTATGGGTGCAATAGAGGTGCATTAAATACGCAATTTGGGTGCAATATTGGTGCAATAATGACGCAAATTGGGTGAAAAATTATTTTTTTTTTATTTTATTCATAAAAAATAGAAGAAAACCAAAATGCAAAAAAAAATTTCCCATGAGCCAACACTGAAACTGAGTTCAGCCAAGCCGCAAGTAAAAACGTACATATTTCTATCCAAAAGTCATAGCCGATGAGCTTAGAAAAAAAGAACATGCATCCATCAGCTTCAACCTTTGTCCTATTACCTTTGTTGTTCCTGAAGCAAAAAAAGAAAAATATATATATTGAAGTCATTTTCAGTGATGCCCCAAGCGGGCAAAGAAAACTCGTTCCTGACTTCAAAAGGCAACCAAATGTTTCCTCGGATCAACATACAATCTGCCCAAGTGTGCAAAATGTTTAATTATTATTATTATTTATTTATATAGCGCCAACAAATTCCGCAGCTCTGTACAATAGGGAATAGACATACTGAGGTATTAAATAGTACAATCAAATGTGCAGGACAGAAGGATCAGAGGGCCCCCTGCTGGTGAGATCTTACAGTGTAGAAGAAGGAAGGTTGGACACAGAAGGAGTAAGTGCTATTGGGTGTAAGTGCCTCCTGCCACATGAACTGCCGGTCAGTGGGTGGGAGAGAGAAGTGCTGGTGAGTGCAGTGATCCAGGGAAGGGGTGGTTCTTGGTGATAATGGTTATGGAGGCAGTTGATAGGCTTGCCTGAAGAGGTGAGTTTTCAGGGAGCGTCTGAAGATCTGAAGGCTGGGGGAGAGTCTGATGGGGCGGGGGAGGGAATTCCAGAGGTCAGGTGCAGCACGGGAGAAAGTAAATTGTAAAAAAGAAAACATACCGTAACTTCCTTCTATTTCACAAAAAGAAGATAGTGTGACTTTTAGGAACTATGGGAGGAATGTAAGAAACGTGTGCAATCGTTGTTTACAGTGCACCTTTGATAGCAAAATGATTAGCTCCAAAATGTTACCGAAGTGCACGTTTTTTCCTCAATTAGCAAAAGTTTGCTCATTTTTAGATAACGTGCTTCGAAAAGTGCTGAGTCTTCTATGTGAGACGCACACAAGGTGACATTCAATGATAATTATGTTTGGAATTTTTATTGGCCATTTTGATAAACATTGTTTCTGTGGACATGCACTTTTTTCATTCATCTTGTAATGAATCAGATTGTAGGATGGTGGGCTTTTCAGCGCTACCTATTGTGTATTAATGTATGTTGCTGGCATTAAGGGGATAGAAATGTTTCAAAATAAATGCAGCGCCGATTATTCGTTATCGTTTTTGGGCCATGTAGAGTGGTATTATCATTCTCTATGATGATTAGTTCCAGAGTAATTGAATCATAAAGTGCCCCCCTCTCACCCCGTTTACCTATGTAAAACTGAACAGCAAGACCGTCCGGATGAATCACAGAGAGGGACAATCTTCTGTTATCATAAGGAAAAACCTGTCCTCCTCCTTCAAGGTGGCAGTGATTTCCTTATGATCACAGTAAGAAGATTGTACCTCACTGCGACTTGTCTGGTCAGGAGACCATATCTACCAAGTGTCCCTCTTTAGGCGGGACAGTCTCTCTTTGAGACCCAAATCCCCCTGTCCCTCTTTTCTACCCTGGTGTCCCTCTTTTTAGGAGATGAGACTGTGTGGTGTGTATTTAAATGTATCACATTGCTCCACAGCAATACAACTCCCATTAATGTTTAGTTAATCTTCATTATATGTGTTTGTAAATTAATCTGTGTAAATAAAATACTTTGGTCTTGCCCTATATCCTGTATTCAGTTACACAAAGAGGTGCTGATAGGTCACAAAATAACCTAAAAATTCTCAGCAATGCTCCGCCCACCAGCCACGCCCCAGAAACACCATCTAAAATACAAGTGTCCCTCTTTGGCCAGTTGAAATGTTGGGAGGTATGGGAGACCAGATTCCACATCTGATGGGAGGCAGCTTACACTAGGTAAAAAGGGCGGAAGGGGGACACTTTATCATTCAATTACTCTGGAACTACACATTGTAGAGAATGATAATACTGCTCTACATGACCCAAAACTTATAAAGAATAATTGGATCTGCATTTATTTTGACTATGCCTTTAAAGTGCTAATTCTAGTGGAGATTGTCTGCTGTGCACTACAGAGCTCATATGCTGCAGTACAAATGAGGCTTTTAACCCCTGGAATTCTAGAAAGGTCCTTAATGCATTCACTAAATACCCCAAAGTGTTTCCCAAATTCTGCAAGTCCCAATTGGTTTAAATGCAACTTTTTAACACCTTCCATGCTTGAGAAGTCTGCAACGCATTGCTTCACAATGCTTAGAAAACCTCTCAAGCATTCAAGGACTTGAAAGACCCATTTGAACCAAGGTAACTGTTTATTCGTCCCTGTAACAGGCCTGCGGCCATTACTACAGTTTAAAGTCAGGGACAAAAAGTACTGGCCGTCCCTGTATGTGGGAAGCCTGGTCGCAATACCCAAATGTGACCAGATATTCAGATTTCCCCACCACCCATGCTGAAAAGTAGTCTGCGTTTTGATTGGCTGCCTATTGTTCTATTTCAAATGTGTTGTCACGAATTGTAATACATGGAACAGATGATCGACCCCTGTGTTACGAAATTGTTGGCCTACAATCTTACATGGGCCTGTGGGGATTAAAGTTTTGTATTTTTTCAAATTATATCTATCTCACTGTCTGGTCCAGCTTTTGATTAGGTGTCACTTTCATAATCCCTTCACCTCTGTTGTGTATTCACCATTGTCTTCTGTGTGATAGGATTAGTCTGGTGTTGTGATTGTCTTTAACGCGTTTCTGTTGCACTATGTGTTGATTGTGTCAATCTTACTGCATGTCACATCCCCCTTTACCTGAAATGTGGCTATTAGTGATGATCGAACACCCCGATGCTCGGGTGTTCGGGTGCTCTGGCCGAGCACCCCCGGAGGCTCGAGTGCTCGGCCGAGCACCCGAGCCCCATTGAAGTCAATGGGAGGACTCGAGCATTACACCAGGCACCCCCTGCTCTGATGAGGGGAGGGTGCCTGGTTCATAGGAAAAGGTCAGAAAATGATGGAAACACCACAGAAATGGTTCAGGGACAGCATAGGGAGGATGTCTGGATGCATCTTGGACTCCAACGTCGCTGCTGGGAACGATGTTTCGCCCGTAGTACGCCATTTTTACAGACTGACCGTAAAACACACAAAAAGGAAGATAAAAACGATTTTAGGCGAAAAATTGTTACCAAACAGTATTTGCTGTATATTTACTTGAACTATCAGGATCACGTCCACTTCCCCGTCCCTTTTTACCCGCCTTCTTCATATTAAACGGAATATATGCCGGTAATCTGCGGCTAGGCACACGAAACAGAATGTGACGCTAATCTGCGGCTAGGCACACTAAACAATATGTGACATTAATCTGCGGCTAGGCACACTAAACAATATGTGACGCTAATCTGCGGCTAGGCACACGAAACAGAATGTGACGCTAATCTGCGGCTAGGCACACGAAACAGAATGTGACGCTAATCTGCGGCTAGGCACAGTGAACGGAATATGTGACGTTAATTTGTGAATTTGCACACTAAACAGAATGTGACAATAATCTATGGCTAGGCACACGTTTAAAATGGCCCTTTTTGTCGCTGCGTTGTAAAATCATTGGCCCTGTGCACCTAACAGAATATGTCAGCTTGTCACTGCACTGTGAAATATTTGTCCCTGTGCACCTAGTACAATGTCACCTTAGAACATGTCCCCCCCACAAAAAAATGAAATTCTGCCACCCCCCAAAAAAATTAAATGCTGCCCCCACACACAACAGTCCTAAAAAGGACTTTTGGGTCTTGAAAGAGTTTCAACAATTTTATTCTCCCTACACTGACTTCCTGTGCATCTAGTATTATATGTCACCTTACATATATCCCCCCCACAAAAAAAAGGAAATTGTGCCCCCCCAAACAAAATATAAATGCTGCCCCCACACACAACAGTCCTAAAAAGGACTTTTGGGTCTTGAAAGAGTTTCAACAATTTTATTCTCCCTACACTGACTTTCCCTGCCTGAGCGCATCTCTCCCTGGCTAAGAATGAGCCGAACTCGCGCGTCGGGTGCTATACAGCACCCGATCACGGGTTCTGGCCAGCCAATCAGTGTAATGCCAGCAGCCAACATGGCTGCTGGCATTACACTGATGTCAGAGCCTCCCCGCACGTTTATTGGCTGCGCAGCAGCCGCGAAACGTGCGGGGAGGAGACCCGAACATGGCGGGCGAGCACATGCGGTACTCGTACGAGTACCGCCATGTGCCGAGCAGAGCGATGCTCGAGCCGAACCGAGCTTCGGCCGAGCATGCTCGCTCATCACTAGTGGCTATATAACCCCTGGACCTGGCTTATTCTGATCATGGTAAATGAGAAATGCGTTGATCAGTCGAATGCCACAGTAATGCATCTGATGTTTGCTGCTCCATGATTGTAAGTCTCTCCTTACAGTATTTGATAGCCAAGAATGGAGGCACTTTGTGACTTTTTATGTTGTTTGCTACAATAAAATGTCGTTGGTATACTGTTTTGCAAATGGATGTGCATTTTTTTGCTCTGTACACTGCCAATAAAAGACGGAGTTCGTTTTGGAACTAAAAGTGAGTGATGTCCTTTTATTTCTGAATGATTTAAAGGGTCTCCTTTGACCCCCATTCAAGGATGCTGTATTCTAGAGTCACCGGCCCGGCTACCCACTTGCAGCCGCCTTCAGGAGGCAGAAACCCGGCACGACGGCCAAGGACAACCTAGTGCCCTTGCTTCCCGTTACAGTCCCATACCGTGCAGTTGATTTGCCCCACAATAACTCCATTTTTAAGATGATGAAATTGTCCCTTAGGTGGTTTTTATGAAAGCAAATGGGATTATTCTGGAGTATACCGCAACTACATGATAGGAGACAAATAAAAATGACTGTTAAATTAACCTAAAAATGACATAAAATAAAAAGAGGGAAGGAAAGCGCCCTATAGTGTAATATATTCACTGCAGCACTATATTATAAAAGTAAAGTATTGTACTCACATATATTGATGGTCTAAGAGCTGATATCAGCAAATCTGACATAAGCGCTTGTGGGAAGATAATCTCCGTCTCCACTCAGAGGGCTGGCAATAAGCTATGCTGTAACACCAAACTGACCAACAAACAAACAGTGCGACTTCTGTCTCCAAAATATGTATAAAATGCATTCTGACTTGGATAAAAAACAATGAAAGTGATGGCTGAACGCAAACGCATTTCGCTGCAACCCTGCTGCGTTTCTCAAAGCACAAATAAAGCCAAACAAAGGAAATTAACCTGTCGTTTAACCCCTTGAATGAAAAAGAGTTCTCCAGTACATCACAATGGAATGTATTGGAAACGTCTCAAAAATTGAAGGAGTTAAAAAGGTCTATCCAAATGCGTGAGCATTTAGGAATTGTTATTAGTCCACTATACCGCTGTTGGTTTAATTTAGAAGAACTCCAGTTTGATTTGATAAATATGAACCTTTAGGATAGATTTACAAAAAAAAAAAAAGCGTACTTTTGTAAGAACTGTCGTGAACCCTTTGAGTGCCAGAGGGGTATGCAACACATTGCGTTGCGTACACCTCTGGCACATAAAGGGTTAAGTCACGGCAACTAGCGAAATATCAGGTCTGATTTATAAACGAGTCAGGGCATCATTATAAATATGGCGTTAGTAATCCGATGTTATCTCCTGGAATACTTAAACCCTTACTGATAAGTCATGCACCACGTGGCCGGCAATTAAGGACCACGGGGGATTTTAAATTTTTTTTTAATGGATTCAGGGGTCCCCGAATGGCGTGCAGCCGCGTGGGAAACAATGAATTCCTTGATGTGCCAAGATCGTCACTGGTCCTTAAGTACTGAACTGCCATGATGGCCCTGGCACGTCATTACATAGGAACATGGTTGAAGAGGATGAAAAAAGACATGCGTCCATGAAGTCCAGCCCATGCCAAAACACCCCTGTTGGTGCAAAGGAAGGAAAAAAAAGCCCTCTGAAGCCATTTCCAAATTAAGTCCCAAGTGGGTAAAAAAACTTCCTTCCTGACCCCAAATGGCAGTCAGATAGTTCCCTGGATTTGCATTGAAACCAACTGTCAAAATTTTCGATATTGTTCTGTGCTAGATAGGAATTCCTTGCTTTATTGAAAGCAGTTGCTCTATCTTCAAATACAACATCCCGAGACAAAGAATTCCATAGCTTTACCACTCTTACTGTAAAGAATCCCTGCCTTTGTTTTAGTTGAATGCACCTTTCCTCTCGTCGTAATGGAAGACCTCTCGTTCTTAGCTCAGCTCTTTGCGTAAATAATTCATTGGATAGTTCTTTGTATTGACCTTGAATGTATATGTAAATGGTAATCATATCACCCCTTAGATGTCTCTTCTCTAATGTAAACAAACCCAGTTTGGCTAGTCTCTCTTTATAGCTCAGATCCTCCAGTCCCTTTATCAGTTTTGTTGCACCTTTTCCAGTTCAACAAGGTCTTTTTTAAGAACTGGCATCCAAAATTGTACTCCCTATTCTAGATGAGGCCTAACCAGGGATTTATACAGAGGTAGGATAATATTAGTCCTTAAGTGGTTAAGAATAATTAATTCTGTAACAAAATAGTTGAAGTTTGTGACATTTGTTTAAAAATTCTCAGCTCGAAAATTTTCATCAGCTCTATTGTCACTTTACCCGAAACATAACTATGTGGCGTTAAGGCTTCCAAAACTGGCGTAATGCCGACCTTCATTTTTATGCAACTTTTTCTCCACATTTTTCTTAAAGCCAGTTTAATAAATCCACTCCCCCCTAGTCCCTTAAATGTTTCATAAAGCAGATAACACACTTTTCTGCATTAATCATAATACACAGTGAATTAGGACATTTCGCAGACTAGCAAAAAAAAATTGCAGAACACTCAGATTTGTAAAAAAAAATGGGTGCCTTCGAGGTTGATGGATTGTTAATTTAAGCTTCCGGATTTTGCATTTTCTGAAATATGCTACTTCATCTTTATATTTACCTTAATTATTAGTTGTTTCAACTTAATTAAAACATGTTTGCTATAATTTATAATAATAACCATTTCTGCTAAATTAAAAGGCTTTTGGAAAATGAAAAATAGTGATTATACTTAGGAAAGTTTTTCCATGAAACATATTTCACTCTATGTCACAAATGGTAATAGGTCAGTTTACAATGACAAAGCAGATGCTATTTTTAAGCAGCAATAATGTAGCAAATGCATTGTACACCATGATATATTATGTGTAGAGTCTGACCAGTTTTGCCATTTACTTGATTTTAACCCTTTGAGTGCCAGTGGAGTACGAAATGTGTTGATCTCGAATATACATTTAAATTGTTATCATATCACCCCACAGAAACCTCTTCTCTAATGTAAACAAACCCAGTTTGGCTAGTGTCTATTTGTAACTCAGATGCTCTAATCCCTTAACCCTTTGAGTTCCAGAGGGGTACGGAACGCATTGCAAAGCAATGCGTTCCGTACCCCTCTGGCACTCAAAGGATTAATGTTTTGTTGCACATCTCTGCGCTTTTTCCAGTTCAATAATGTATTTTTTAATTATAATTTATATTATATTATTTACATTATATAGAGGTAGAATGATATTAGCACCTCATGTATCTACACCTCTTTTTATGCAGGATAGTGTCCTGTTTGCTCTTGCAGCAGCTGAGTGACTCTGCACACTGCTGTGAAGCTTATCTATCAGTATTCCTAAATCATAAGGATTCCCCAAGTAGTTTCCAATTTAGTGATATGCAGCATGCTTGTTTCTATAGCCCATATGCATAACCTTACATGTTTCTACTTTAAACCTCATCTGCCACTTTTCTGTCCATTCACTCATTTTATCTTAATCTTTCTGCAGAGAAAAAGTAACCTTCTCTGTATGTATTTCCTTACACAGCTTAGTGTCATCCAAAAAGACTGAGACACTACTTTCAATTCTCACTTCTAGATCATTAATAAACAAATTAAAAAGCATTGGGCCCAGGACTGAGCCCGATGGCACCCCACTTACAACTTGAAAAGGATCCACTTATAACAACCCTCTGCCATAATTTAACCTGTTCTTTATCCATGTACAGATAAAACCTCCCAAACCGAAGCCTTTTAATTTATGCAGTAATCTGTTGTGAGGAACAGTATCAAAGGTTTTTTCAAAAACCAAGTATACTGCATCAACAGCAATTCCCTTGTCCAGATTACTACTTACCCTTTTGTAAAATGCAAGTAAATTAGTTTGACACAATATATTCTTTATAAAACCATGCTGGCTCATACTAATAATATTGTTGGTCTTCACATGTTTCTGACTACTGTCTGTTAGTAACCCTACTAAAATCTTACCCACTATGGAAGTCAAGCTTACGGGTCTATAATTTCCTGGTCTGGATCTTGCTCCATTTTTGAACAATTGAACTACATCAGCTTTCCTCCAATCACAGGACACTATGCCTGAAGAAAGAGAATCATATTGCAAAGCAATGCACTGGAAATCTTTCTAGTATACAAGGGGGGAGATGCACTAAGGTGTGATTAAGAGGTGATAAAGTGGAGACAACCTCTTCAATGATATCGTTTCTCCAATTTGTATGCTGTTCTGTGGACCCAATGCACTAAGAATTCTTAAGTGGGAAAAATCTTAGAAATCTTGGTGCATTGGCTCCATATAATAACATAGACATTGGAGAAGTGATATCACTGGAGAAGTTATCTCCAATTTATCACCTCTTAATCATCTTACTCATACAGCACATAACCCCCTAGGAGTTTTAAGTCCCATGTAAATGTATATATATATATATATATATATATATACATATAAAAGCTCACTGGGACTGTGTCCTCACTCCCAGGGTGCAATATTTTTTAGCTCACAAGTGCCATACATAGAGAAGAAATATTCTGAAACATATCATACAGGTCCTGCCGAAATGACAGTCCAGTCATGAAATTCCAGACAATTTTTCTCTGAAAAAGGGAAACAGCTAACCCCATGTGTACGTTCCTGCGACCCCTCCACCTGACGCCCGCAATCTCCCGCTGGCGCTCTAGTAATGCAGAGCGCTGGGAGATGACATCATCTCCCAGCGCTTTGCATTACTAAAAGGACCGCACGGAAGCTCCAGGTAGGAGATGGGGGCATTGTGGTCAGGGTGCCAATGTGGTGGGAGGGGGGGCCCGTGACACTTCTTGTATCAGGCCCCAAGGCTTCTAGTTACGCCTCTGCGTTTTGGCTTTATTGGGCCTTGTCAGTGAGGTGCAGCTGATCCCTCTAGGGAGTTGTGAACAAGGGGTCCATGTCTGGATTCCCCCATTACCCTTAAGGCGACTAACCCTAACAGCAATTTGCATATACAGAGAAGTCAGAGATGCTCAACTGGGCTTGTGAGCCTGCAGGGGTATGCAAAGATCTCACTGGGACTATGTCCGATCTACTTTATTGCTAACATTACTATCCCTTGAAGCAGGTAGACTACATGATCCTGTATAGAGGTCCTGAGGTCTTATTAATAGCTGTCTTGTCCACTGCCTGAATATACTGAAGATTTCACCTCCTAAAGAAATGAACATGAAAAATATTCATAAGGCTATTAGGATTTTCTAACCATAGTAAAGTAAGTGTGGGGATATTATCAGAAGGTGTTAATTCTCCTTCATGTACACAAGATTAAAAACCAATGTAATGTTCACAGATTCTTAAAAAACATGCCAAAGCTGAAAATTTGTGACCTGCAAACTCCCAGAATGGCTTCACCATTCAACAGGAAAAGTAGCATATGGAATGTATAACATCAGCGGAGAGGCAGAATACGTTCCTACAGCTGGGAACGCAGCAAGCTCAGGGAAACAGGGCTCCGAACCTCATTAAATCAGCAAATGAACCGTCATTATGTTTCGTTTAAGTCCTGCTGTGACTGTAGACAATACCGACTTAAGGCTGGGACTTAACAACTACAGGAGCTCACATGAAGAATCCACCAATTATTGTTAAAAAAAATAAAAATAGCAAAAGGGTAGAGAGCAATGAATTTTACACTTTGAGTGCCAGAGCGGTATCCAACACATCGGGTTGCAGTGCATTCCATAACTCTTTGGCACTTAAAAGGTTAAAAGAACACTTGGATATATGCAGAAAGAAAAGAGTGGATCAAGGGTTTTGCAAGGTTGCCCAACCCTGTTCTGTTTTTTTAACCATCATTAAAGAGCAAACACTTCCTAAGAGTCGCCCCTCACTTACTGTACTATGGCTAAAAAATATTTGTGGCCCATACTGATTTTTCCCTTGCTCCTGGTTTCAAGAGAGAGTATCGTCAATCAGCCCTGGATGTCATGTGACCTTGAACACTGGTCACATGGTAATGTTAGCTCTTTAATGACCAGACTGGTGTGCTATGCCCCCATGCACCTGACATCAAGGACTGATTGAAGGTGAAAGGCATAGCAGCAAAATTCATGGGGGCCATTAGGATACCATGACATTAGTAAGGTAATGAGAAGTTATTATTAGTACCCCTCTGGTACTCAAAGGGTTAATGGAATAAATACCGGCCAAACAAATGTTTTTACTGACGTTGTATTAGAATGCACCTGTGCACGCTCCACCAAACCTCCCAACATTTCACACGGCCAAAGAGGGACACTTGTGTTTTAGGGGGTGTTGCTGGGGGCGTGGCTGGTGGGCGGGGCATTACCAAGAATTTTTAGGGTATTTAATGACCTATTGACCCCTCTTTGTGTAACCTAATAAATGATTTATAATAAGACCAAAGTATTTTATTTAAACAGACTAATTTATAATCACACATACTGATGTTTATACAAACATTAATGTGAGTTGTATTGCTGTAGAGCGACATTACACACTTATATACACATCACAGTCTGATGTCCCAGAAAAGAGGGGCATCAGGTGGAAAAGAGGAACAGAGGGATGTGGGTCTAAAAGAGGGACTGTCCCTCCTAAAGAAGGACTGTGAGAGGTATGGACACCTAATATCTCTTAAAGAAGGACATGTGCTCCACTTGTTTGTGGTCCATTCATAATACAATGCTCTTATGATATAAAGTAACTGGACACATAGTCGATATGAAGAAATGTGCATGTATTTATTTATATGCTATAGTTAATAACTGGATACTTAACAGGGGAGGGCTGGCAACGTACGGCCCAGGGGGCAAATACAATTACTTGGCCCATATCTACTATCGTCTAAGCCCATTGTCTCAGCCCACCCCTGTTTCCTTAATTTGAAAATTGTCCTTAATGCTGTGAATTAAAGCAAGTGATACCACAGAGCTTACTGTTGAAATAGGGCTACATTAATGATACTACAGTGCTTACAATTTAACCCTGTGAGTGCCAGAGGGGTACACAACACATTGCTTTTTCAATGTGTTGTGTACCCCTCTGGCACTCAGAGGGTTAAGTAAAGATAGAATAGTGATGTCATAGAGCTTGCAAGGGAAATGGATTATGATACTAGTGCAGCTATGTTTGGATTGTAGCTCTGCGGTATCACTTGCATATAGATTCATTTCATAAGTTCTGTGGTATCACTAGTGTAGATCCATTTACAGCAGCAAGTGGGAGATTGAGTGAGGTACTGGCCCACCAGCCCAGATACATGGCCAGCCCAGGGGGCAATTGCCCCCCTGCCCCCCAGGCCAGCCCTCCCCTGATACTTAACCCTTTGAGTGCCAGAGGGGTATGCAACGCATTGCAAAGCAATGCATTCCGTACCCCTCTGGTACTCAAAGGGTTAATAGATGCACAAATATCACTGCTAATACAAAACTGAAATACAACTATTGTGTCTTGAAAAAGACACTACAATGCTGACAATAAATATTGAATATTCAAGTCTTTAAAGGGATATTAATACTTCAAAATTACTATCCCTTATATCTAAGCCCTTTAAAAACTGAATTAAATGCCACCAGCGGCATCTCTCAAACCTTTATGGTTTGCGAGATAGCTGCTTTTAAACTTCGCTCCCCCCTGCCTCTCCGCTGACGTCAGCGTTTTTGCTGCAGCAGGGGAATCCGGTCCCGGGACCGGCGGAGGCTCTTCAGCACAGCCGAGATCTCATTATGGAAGACAAGATCCGACCAATAATCCTATTGCTAGTCATCTGCAAGGTTTTCAAAAAGGTACTACCAAGAAAATAGACACAATACTTAACGCGGCACAACCTAAAGAACAGGCTGGCTTCAGGAGCGGTTTCAGTACAATAGGCCTTATCCAGACAATGTAACAATCTTCCATTATGCATAGCCTTCATTGACGACGAAAAGGCCTTTGATTCAGTGAAACATCAAGCAATAATCAATACCCTGGAACCCAAGGAATAGACAGAATTTACATCAATATCTCCCAATCGATATATTAAATGCTACTGCATCAATACAGGGGTATCCTTTTGAAATGTTGCCTATTGTGCAACGTACAAAACGGAGCATTAAAGGGATTGTAATGTCCCCAAAAAAAGTATCTTCTAAATGGTAGCTGCAATAAAAAAACATTTAATGCGCTTAATCCTTCTCTCAAATCGTTAAGGTTTGAGAGAAATAATAAAATAAAGACCTCTGCTCCCTCTCATTCTCATGCGTCCGCTCTACACCGCAGGGCCGGATTTCTCATAAGGCAGAGTAGGCATCTGCCTACAGGCGCACCCCACAAAGGGGCGCCTGTCATTGGGACCCATTTTTTTTAAATTAATTTATTTTTTTTAATTATCCTTGCCGCGGTCACTAACCCCACACCCAGTCAGGTCTGTGCCTCCTTCGGCACAGACCTGTAGCTGCTGAGCTCCCTTGTGAGCTATTTAGTAATGCAGGGCGCTGGGAGATGACATCATCTCCCAGCACTCTGCGTTACTGAAGAGAAGACTGCAGGGGAGTTTCAGCTGTGCAGAAGGAGGCGCAGACCTGTCCTGCCGCTGGACCACAGGGAGGAGGTAGGAAAAGGGGATGGGCACAACATGAGGGTAATATAGAGCTGATGGGGGGGCAAGTTGGAGCTCATGGGGGCAGTGTGAGGGCAAAGTGGAGATGATGGGGGCAATGTGAGGGCAATATGGAGCTGATGGGGGCAATGTGAGGGTAATATGGAGCTAATGGAGGCAATATGGAGATGATGGGGCAATGTGAGGGCAATATGGAACTGATGGGGGGCAATGTGAGGGCAATATGGAGATGATGGGGACAATGTGGAGATGATGGAGGCAACTTGAGGGCAATATGGAGCTGATGGGGGGCAGTGTGGAGATTAGGAGCATTGTGGAGATGGCCAATAGGGGGGTCGCTTCAGATTTCTGTTCCTACAGGCTCCTGAGATGTAAATCCGGCCCTGCTACAACGGACGTCATGAGATTCTGCTTCCGGGACCAGACGGCGGCTCTTCAGGAGCGCTGTCATCAAGATATATAACTCTAATTACTTCATGGGAATGGTCTACAATGTGTGCTTGCAAGCCAGGCACATGTTGTAGACCATACCGATGAAGTAATTATAGTTAGATATCTAGATGTCAGCACTCCTGAAGAGCCGCCTACAGTCAGGCGACCGGATTCTGCCTCTGACAGCTTTACAGCTGTCAGGCAGAAAGGGGAGGGAGCGGAGGACTTTATTTTCTTCTTTCTCTCAAACCATAACGGTTTGAGAGAAAGGATTAAGTGTTTTTTATTGCAGCAACCATTTACAGGATTAATTTTTTTTTAGGACTGTACTATACCTTTAAGCATGTCGGTGCAATGAAAATAGAGATATCAGGACCAGAGGGGTGGATAATGCATTCCTTTGCAATGCTTTTACGCACACCTCTGGTCATTAAAGGGTTAAACAGCAGACCACGATGACAGCATTGCAATGTGCTACAGTTCATTGTGTAATAAAGAAGTTGATAGTTTGTTTAAAACTCCAGCAGCTGTTTAATTGCTTTGCAAACTCAGACCCTAGAGCTCCCAATGAAGCAAGAAAACACATAAATATTACAGAATATACTATTTGCGTTTCAGTTGTTAGAGGCTATTTAGGAGCTCATGTTTCTGAGCATTCTGCCGAAAATGTAGAAATTATTCAGACTTGCATAATTTTATATTTACCATGTAAGTCATTATCAGTGAAGAAATATATTAACGTTCCTTATACAGAATTACAAAAAGATTTCACTTAGAACTATGTCTGCTGTAAAACAGTCAGAACAATGCTGGTGTACTAAGCAGAACAAGTCATTCTGGAGCGAACCAACTGTTTCATAGGGGAAGAATAAAAATCCCCAACATTTCCGTTGTGTCAATCAGGCTTTAACCCCTTAACGACCGGCGGTCGCGGGGTGAGTGGTCCTTTAAGGACCAGATAGAGAGTTTCGGCGTGCCGCCCAACGTGACTGATCACTTGGTGCGGCACGCCGAACTGAGGGACTGGAAGAGATCGCTCCGGTCTTGGAGCGATCAAATTCAGTCCCCGGTATTACTCACCGCGTTCCTGCAGGAGTGCGGTGAGTAATAGTACGTGACGTACCAGGACCGTCACTGGTCTTTAAGTGCCGGACCAGCTTGACGGTCCGGGTACGTCACCGGACTCTAAGGGGTTAAAGGGATAGTAAAGTCTCTATTAACATGTAGCACTATGTTTAAAGTGATAGTAATACTTGAAAACTTTTAAATTTAATTCAATAGATATTTGAAAAATACATTAATTGTGCCATTTTCGATCTCCCAAACCTTTATGGATTGGGAGATATAAGTCTGAAAAGTTCCCCCTCCCTCCCCTTGTGGTGACGTCAAGTTTTAAACTTATAGATGGAGATCGCAGTCCATAGACCGTTGTGTGGCTCTTCAGCAGAGCCGTGATCGCAGTAGTTAGAAAGAAATACTTCATTTGAATGGTCTACAATGTGTGCTTGCAAACCAGGCAAACGTTGTAGACCGTTCAAATGAAGTATTTGTTTGTAACTACCGTGATCACGGGTCTGCTGAAGAGCCACAGGACAGTCTATGGACTGCGATCTCCGTCTGTAAGTTTAAAAGCTGGAGGGGAGGAAAGGGGGAACTTTGCAGACTTATGTCTCCCTAACCATAAAGGTTTGGGAGATCGAAAATGGCACAATTAATGTATTTTTAAAATATCTATTGGATTAAATTTAAAAGTTTTCAAGTATTACTATCACTTTAATTACTTATACTTCTGTAGTTCAAAAGATATTCAAGGTGAAAGCATCCACCTGTCTCCCATTCTGGCCACCTCCCATTAGATCTGTAATCTGGTCCTGGGACAGGATGGATGCAACGATGAACAATCTTCACACAGTAAGTATAAGGAAAACCCTACTCTCACCTTGATGAATGAGGACAGGATTTTCCGTTTGCTTACTGAAGATTGTCCCTCGCCGCTCTCCATCGCACCACGCTTAAAGGCAGAGTGACACAGGGAAAGGGTCTGGAGGGGGATCCTTTTAGCTTGATAGCTTTTGAACTACAGAACTGTAAGTAATTAACCATAGTGCTAGGTGTTATAAAAAGAGTAAAGAACATTTGCGACTGCGCAGGAAATCAACGGATTGTGGAGCAATGCATTGGCGATACAGCGTTGGCTAGAACTGAAAGGAATAAAAAATATTTAAATCAACGAGAATGTTGGGAAATTGACCTTGTGTCATCCTGTGTACCCTGTTAGTACATAGTAGAAGCAAGGAGAATATACTTATTTTTATAGAAAGAGTTTTTTCTAGGAAGAACACACTGGAATTTCTTTTATTTTCCAGTATGTCAGACAAATGCAATGGACTAAAATCCATACCTCCCAACATTTCAAATTGCTAAAGAGGGACACCTTTGTTTTAGGGGGTGTTGCTGGGGGCGTGGCCGGTGGGTGGGGCATTACCGATAATTTTTAGGCTATTTCATGAGCTATTGATAGCTCCTTGTGTAACCTAATAAACGACATATAACAAGACCATAGTATTTTATTTACACAGACTAAATTATAAACACATATACCGACATTTAAACAAACATTAATGTGAGTTTTATTGCTGTAGAGCAATGTGATACACTTATATACACAACACACAGTGTGATTTCCTAAAAAGAGGGACATCAGGGTGGGAAAGAGGGACAGGAGGATTTGTGCCTAAAATAGGGACTGTCCCTCCTAAAGAGGGACACTTGGGAGGTATGAAAATCCCTTTACACACACACACACACATACATACACACACACACATACACACACACACACTCACACACACACACACACACACACACACATACACACACTCACACACATACACACACAGTATATATAGACATTCTACTCTTTAGGGTTTGCTGTCCTCCCCGCCCTGAGTTACAGCTGCAGTGTTATAGTGAGTCCTTGACGTGTACAGCGTGCCCGAGTGGCACAGCTTCACCTGTGCGGTGAACCTTTTTTCTAAACCCTTTGAGTGCCACAGAGGTATCCAATGCATTGCAACGCTGATATCCCAGCTGCATCACCTTTGACATTAGTAGATGGGAGTATCAGTACTGATGCTCCACCACAAGGTCTGAATTTTTTTGTAAGCAGATGGCTACCTCTGAAATTAGCGTGTAATTTTTTTTTTTAAACAGAGTGGCAGTAAAAATTATACACTACTGTATCAGCAGTTTGTGATAGCTACATTTTAAGTGTTAAAAAGTGATTTATTATATCAACGTCTTGGCAACTACTCAGGCCAACATTGCGGCAATAAGTCTCTCTTCCTCACTAGAAAGAATGTGTGTGTATGTGCTTTTGTGCATGCTTGTATATGTGTTGTTGTGTGTGGGTATGTGTATGCGTTTGTGTGTGTGTATGTGTGCATGTATGTGTTTTTGTGTTTGTGTGCATGGGGGGGTTTATGTGTGTGCATGCGTATATGTATGTGTGTGTGTGTGTGTATGTGTATGTGTGTGTTATAGGCTCTTCCTGCTAAGTAAAACAAAGTTGCTGCCACTGATGGTAGATGTTTAATTTAAACATTATTGCAACTTGAACTTTTTCTTAACTGCAGTTCTTAGCATGGTCACCACTTTCTATAGTGAGCTCTCCCTCGAAAGTATATATATATATATATATATACATACCTTGGAACTCTCCGGATTTGCCCCAGAGACTCCGGTTCTGACAGAGCTTTACTGGGTCTCCGGGGCAGAGGCAGATTCCTCCGGATGTGGAGAGTTTCTATTGAAACTCTGTCACATCTGCTTTTTCTCCCGTTGTGCCTCCGTCCCCAGCCTTCTGTGTGACACATTTAACCCTCTGAGTGCCAGAGTGGTACGGAATGCATTGCTTTGCAATTGCTTTGCACTCTGGCACTCAAAGGGTTAAATCCCCCCCAACACTCGAGTTAAGCCCCACCCCTTTTGACGTGATTAGCGTCATTTTTGTTACCCCCTGCTGAACAGAGGACTACCCTCCGGGTAACCCTCAACTGAAAGTTCCCAGGTATGTATATATATATATATATATCTATATATATAAAAGAAGACTTTGTGCCTGGCAAAACACACCCAGGGGCGGCAGTAAAAAGGATTACTGCTGCCATTGGGTGATTCTGTGGGAGTGTGATTTTTGGCCTGCCCCCACTATCCAGCCCGCCCACCACTATCTAAGGTTGAAAAAAAAAATGGCTGCCACACACTCCTACACCACAGACACATGCACATGCCCTCCCACACACACACACACACTAGCAGACACATACACACATATACACACATGCACGCTGAGGATGATGGGAACAATGTTCAAGCTACAGCTGGAAGGCCATGGTCCAATCTGTATTATGCAGCTTCTTCATTCCCTGTCTTTGAGCCTACACAGCTCTGCTAATTACTACAAGTGAGCTGATTTCTAAACAATCAGCAGGAGGATACTGGCTTGCTGAGAAAGTGGAAACAACGGCAGAGAGGTGATCAGGCAGTGCAGAGCAAGGCTTCAGCTGAGCTGGTAAATGGCAGAGACATGGATGTGACTGTATTTATATATTGCACAAAGAGAGAGAAAGAGAGCAGGTTGTTTGTCAGTCTGTCTGTAAGTAGAGGTGCCAGTTCCTGCAATCATCTCCATGCTGTACATAGCTCACTGTATAGCATGTATGACAAACTATTTATATATGGTCTGGCATGGCACTATACAGTATAGGAGGGACAGTCCCTGTTTGACACCCAAATCCCTCTGCTCCTCTATTTAGGAGATCACACGGTGTGGTGTATATACAGTAGGCTGACCAGACCTCACCTTTAACCGGGGACACATAGGAAATAAGCATATTTCAGGAGTGCACCAAAATCAAAGCAGCCCTGCAGTATGCATTTTTCATATGTGTCACTGGTTAAAGGTGAGGTCTGGTCAGCCTAATGTACAAGTGTATCAGATTGCTCCACATCAGTAAAACCCACGGTAATGTGGGTATAAACTTCTGTATATATCTGTTAAATTAGTCTGTGTAAAAAAATACTTTCATCTTCTTCTAAATCATTCACTTACAGAAAGAGTAACTTAACCATTTCAGTGCCAGAGGAGATGCAATGCATTGCTTACCCCCTGGCACTCAAAGGGTTAAAAATTCTCTACAATGGTCTGGCACTGTATAGCAGTGGTTCTCAATCTGTGCCCTCAGTGGCTATTAACAGGCCAGGATTTTAGAATTTCCTTTTAAGAGCACAGGTGAGTTAATCAATATGACTGAGCCTCTGATCAACACACTTGTGTTCTAGCAGTGAAATTCCTAAGTCCTGGCCTGTTAGTGGCCACTGAGGGCATGGGCTGAGAACCTCTGCTGTATAGTATACAGTCTGCATGTGTCTGTGTATAAGGACTGGCACTATACAGTATAGGAGGGACAGTCCCTGTTTGACACCCAAATCCCTCTGCTCCTCTATTTAGGAGATCACATTGTGTGGTGTATATACCAGTGTATCAGATCGCTCCACATCAATAAAACCCACAGTAATGTGGGAATAAACTTCTGTATATATCTGTTAAATTAGTCTGTGTAAAAAAAATACTTTCATCTTCTTCTAAATCATTCACTTACAGAAAGAGTAACTTAACCATTTCAATGCCAGAGGGGATGCAATGCATTGCTTACCCCCTGGCACTCAAAGGGTTAAAAATTCTCTAAAATACACCACCAGCCACGCCCCCAGTAACACCACCGAAAACACAAGTGTCCCTCTTTGGCCATATGAAATGTTGGGAGGTATGTTACTTACACTGCTCACACTGTATGTATTTATGTCCTGATTTGCAGCTGTGTGTCACTGTTTGTGTTGTCAGTGCATGTGTGTGTATATGTGTGTGTTGCATGTGTCTCTGTCTATCACTGTGTGTACCTTTCTGACACGTACACCCTACGCTATAATTCACTATCATAACATTTATTTTAAAAAAAAAGAAACATTTCCTGCATAACATGACGGGCAACGCCGTCCCAAACTGCTAGTATATATATAAAATAAAAACACAAACTCTAGATACAAGTTGGATTGCTAACAGTTTGATGAAAACTTTATAATGAACCATTTCCTTTAATCTCTACACGGGATGAGCTAATTAACTGCATTGTACGAAGTACATACGAAAGCAGCTAATACATTTAATAAACGAGAATTAACGCTTACTAATTATAACTAACACTTATCTAAATGTGGCCTGGAAAAACTTATAGCTTCTGTTGCGTTGAATACCTTCCTGGCACTCAAAGTGTTAACCCTTTGAGTGCCAGAGGGGTACGCAATGCATTGCGTACCCCTCTGGCACTTAAAGGGTTAAATGGATGAGGCCTGCACTGCTCTCCCAATGGTTAATTGCCAGGTTTGCATTTGGTGTACAAAAACAGCTCAGAAAACAAACCTGACGCTGTATCTAGATTGTGCTAGGACTTACTATAATTTAGCTTTGACAATTAAAAAAAACCTACAAAGAACGAATAAAAAAAAAAAAATAATAATTTTCATCGCAGCACATCTGAACTGCTTCAGGACAACAATTAAATTCAAATAAGGCTTTTTGTATGGTGATGAGAATCCTCCTTTAATTGATTACTGTTCTATGTTTGCCGGTCTCTGTGCATTCAGATTAGTTAGGAGAAAGAAGGAACGAGCGTGGTAAATTCTTTAGTCCCTGGGTCCCAGTCACAACCACACAGAAAGCAGGTTGAATCAGCTGCTGCCGTGCAAAAGTCGGGTGACGTTTGTGTTTAGGGAGGATGATAAGAGGTCTAGTAGTGGACAGAAAAAATGGCTGTTAATTCTAACAATGGCTGCTGCGGGTGTGTCTTTTGGGGAGCTTAAAGGGATATTAATGTTTCAAACTAAATGCAGCTGTAATTATTCTTCATAGTTTTTGGGTCATATAGAGCTGTGTTATCATTCTCTATGATGTGTAGTTCCAGAGTAATTGAATGATAAAGTATCCCCCTCCCGCCCCTTTTACCATGTGTAACACTGCTCACCTCAGATGTGGATCTGGTTGCCTGACCGGACAGATCACAGTGAGGAACAATCTTCTTACTGTGATCATAAGGAAATCACTGCCACCTTGAAGGAGGAGCACAGGTTTTTCCTTATGATAACAGAAGATTGTCCCTCACTGTGATCCATCTGGACGGTCTTGCTGTGCAGCTTTACATAGATAAAAGGGATGGGAGGGGGACACTTTGTGATTCAATTACTCTGGAACTATATATCATAGAGAATGATAATACCGCTCTACATGGCCCAAAACTATAAAGAATAATTGGAGCTGCATTTATTTTGAAACATTACTATCCCTTTAATCCCCTCCCAAGCCTTCATTATTATTTTCCAATGCTCTGCTGTCATAGTCAATAAGACTGGTGAACCAACAAGGAAAAGTGTGTATGGAAAGCATTATGTGTGATAAAGAGGAGATAACATCTCCAGTGTGATAAATTCTCCAATTCAAAAGTTATTCTATGGAGCCTATGTACTAAGGTGTGATAAAGGTCTGATGAACTCTCCAGTGTAATAAACTCTCCGGTTCCTATGTTATTCTAAAGAACTTATGTATTAATGTGTGATAAAGGTCAGATAAACTTTCCACTGTGATAAATTCTCCAATTCTTATTCTTATGTAAACTAATACAACTGAAACATGCAATATCCAAAGGCAGAATATAGTATTAAGGGTACTATGCTGTTGGCGACAACAGAGGAAGGGAACAACTATATACAGTCCTGTGGGGATAAGTGCTATCCAGTGCCACCCAGCTGCCTCGGCTGCTGCCCTGGAGCCAGGAGCAGAGACAGGTGGTGAGCAGTTTGGAGCACCTCGCATGACTGCATAATTCCGGCAGTCTGTACTATGCATGAATGCATCGTTCCGGCAGTCTGTACTGTGCATGACTGCAGCGTTTTGGCAGTCTGTACTGCGCATGAATGCATCGTTCTGGCAGTCTCTACTGCACATGACTGCATCGTTCTGACAGTCTGTACTACGCATGACTGCATCGTTCTGACAGTCTGTACTATGCATGACTGCATCGTTCTCACAGTCTGTACTACGCATGACTGCATCGTTCTGACAGTCTGTACTATGCATGACTGCATCGTTCCGGCAGTCTGTACTGCACATGACTGCATCGTTCTGACAGTCTGTACTATGCATGACTGCATCGTTCCGGCAGTCTGTACTGTACATGACTGCATCGTTCTGGCAGTCTGTACTGCACATGACTGCATCGTTCTGACAGTCTGTACTATGCATGACTGCATCGTTCCGGCAGTCTGTACTGCACATGACTGCATCGTTCCGGCAGTCTGTACTGCACATGACTGCATCGTTCTGACAGTCTGTACTATGCATGACTGCATCGTTCTGGCAGTCTGTACTGCACATGACTGCATCGTTCCGGCAGTCTGTACTGCACATGACTGCATCGTTCTGACAGTCTGTACTACACATGACTGCATCGTTCTGACAGTCTGTACTATGCATGACTGCATCGTTCCGGCAGTCTGTACTGCACATGACTGCATCGTTCTGACAGTCTGTACTACGCATGACTGCATCGTTCTAACAGTCTGTACTATGCATGACTGCATCGTTCTGGCAGTCTGTACTGCACATGACTACATCATTCTGGCAGTCTGTACTACGCATGACTGCATCTTTCTGACAGTCTGTACTATGCATGACTGCATCGTTCCGGCAGTCTGTACTGCACATGACTGCATCGTTCTGGCAGTCTGTACTGCACATGACTGCATCGTTCTGGCAGTCTGTACTGCACATGACTGCATCGTTCTGACAGTCTGTACTATGCATGACTGCATCGTTCCTGCAGTCTGTACTGCACATGACTGCATCGTTCTGACAGTCTGTACTACACATGACTGCATCGTTCTGGCAGTCTGTACTATGCATGACTGCATCGTTCTGGCAGTCTGTACTGCACATGACTGCATCGTTCCGGCAGTCTGTACTGCACATGACTGCATCGTTCTGACAGTCTGTACTACGCATGACTACATCGTTCTGACAGTCTGTACTACGCATGACTGCATCGTTCTGGCAGTCTGTACTACACATGACTGCATTGTTCTGGCATTCTGTACTGCACATGACTGCATCGTTCCGGCAGTCTGCATCGTTCTGACAGTCTGTACTATGCATGACTGCATCGTTCTGACAGTCTGTACTATGCATGACTGCATCGTTCTGGCAGTCTGTACTGCACATGACTGCATCGTTCTGACAGTCTGTACTACGCATGACTGCATCGTTCTGACAGTCTGTACTATGCATGACTGCATCGTTCTGGCAGTCTGTACTACGCATGACTGCATCATTCTGACAGTCTGTACTACACATGACTGCATCGTTCTGACAGTCTGTACTACACATGACTGCATCGTTCTGACAGTCTGTACTATGCATGACTGCATCGTTCGGCAGTCTGTACTACACATGACTGCAATCGTTCCCGGCAGTCTGTACTGCAACATGACTGCATCGTTCTGGCAGTCCTGTACTACACATGACTGCATCGTTCCGGCAGTCTGTACTGCACATGACTGCATCGTTCTGACAGTCTGTACTTTGCATGACTGCATCGTTCTGGCAGTCTGTACTGCACATGACTGCATCGTTCCGGCAGTCTGTACTGCACATGACTGCATCGTTCTGACAGTCTGTACTACACATGACTGCATCGTTCTGACAGTCTGTACTATGCATGACTGCATCGTTCCGGCAGTCTGTACTACGCATGACTGCATCGTTCTGACAGTCTGTACTACGCATGACTGCATCGTTCTGACAGTCTGTACTATGCATGACTGCATCGTTCTGGCAGTCTGTACTACGCTTGACTGCATCGTTCTGACAGTCTGTACTATGCATGACTGCATCGTTCTCACAGTCTGTACTGCACATGACTGCATCATTCTGGCAGTCTGTACTACGCATGACTGCATCGTTCTGACAGTCTGTACTACGCATGACTGCATCGTTCTGACAGTCTGTACTATGCATGACTGCATCGTTCTGGCAGTCTGTACTATGCATGACTGCATCGTTCTCACAGTCTGTACTGCACATGACTGCATCATTCTGGCAGTCTGTACTACGCATGACTGCATCGTTCTGACAGTCTGTAACTACGCATGACTGCATCGTTCTGGCAGTCTGTACTACGCATGACTGCATCGTTCTGGCAGTCTGTACTATGCAATGACTGCATCGTTCTCACAGTCTGTACTGCACATGACCTGCATCATTCTGGCAGTCTGTACTACGCATGACTGCATCGTTCTGACAGTCTGTACTACGCATGACTGCATCGTTCTGACAGATCTGTACTATGCATGACTGCATCGTTCCGGCAGTCTGTACTACACATGACTGCATCGTTCTGACAGTCTGTACTATGCATGACTGCATCGTTCTGACAGTCTGTACTACGCATGACTGCATCGTTCTGACAGTCTGTACTATGCATGACTGCATCGTTCTGGCAGTCTGTACTGCGCATGAATGCATCGTTCTGGCAGTCTCTACTGCACATGACTGCATCGTTCTGACAGTCTGTACTACGCATGACTGCATCGTTCTGACAGTCCTGTACTATGCATGACTGCATCGTTCTGGCAGTCTGTACTGCGCATGAATGCATCGTTCTGGCAGTCTGTACTACACATGACTGCATTGTTCTGACAGTCTGTACTACGCATGACTGCATCGTTCTGACAGTCTGTACTATGCATGACTGCATCGTTCTGACAGTCTGTACTGCGCATGACTGCATCGTTCTGGCAGTCTGTACTATGCATGACTGCATCGTTCTGGCAGTCTGTACTGCGCATGAATGCATCGTTCTGGCAGTCTCTACTGCACATGACTGCATCGTTCTGACAGTCTGTACTACGCATGACTGCATCGTTCTGACAGTCTGTACTATGCATGACTGCATCGTTCTGGCAGTTTGTACTACGCATGACTGCATCGTTCTGACAGTCTCTACTGCACATGACTGCATCGTTCTGACAGTCTGTACTATGCATGACTGCATCATTCTGACAGTCTCTACTGCACATGACTGCATCGTTCTGACAGTCTGTACTATGCATGACTGCCATCGTTCTGGCAGTCTGTACTGCGCATGAATGCATCGTTCTGGCAGTCTGTACTATGCATGACTGCATCATTCTGACAGTCTCTACTGCACATGACTGCATCGTTCTGACAGTCTGTACTATGCATGACTGCATCGTTCCGGCAGTCTGTACTGTACATGACTGCATCGTTCTGCAGTCTGTACTGCACATGACTGCATCGTTCTGACAGTCTGTACTATGCATGACTGCATCGTTCCGGCAGTCTGTACTGCACATGACTGCATCGTTCCGGCAGTCTGTACTGCACATGACTGCAATCGTTCTGACAGTCTGTACTATGCATGACTGCATAGTTCTGGCAGTCTGTACTGCACATGACTGCATCGTTCCGGCAGTCCTGTACTGCACATGACTGCATCGTTCCGGCAGTCTGTACTGCACATGACTGCATCGTTCTGACAGTCTGTACTACACATGACTGCATCGTTCTGACAGTCTGTACTATGCATGACTGCATCGTTCTCCGGCAGTCAGTACTGCACATGACTGCATCGTTCTGACAGTCTGTACTACGCATGACTGCATCGTTCTAACAGTCCTGTACTATGCATGACTGCATCGTTCTGGCAGTCTGTACTACACATGACTGCATCGTTCTGGCATTCTGTACTGCACATGACTGCATCGTTCCGGCAGTCTGTACTGCACATGACTGCATCGTTCTGACAGTCTGTACTATGCATGACTGCATCGTTCTGACAGTCTGTACTATGCATGACTGCATCGTTCTGGCAGTCTGTACTGCACATGACTGCATCGTTCTGACAGTCTGTACTACGCATGACTGCATCGTTCTGACAGTCTGTACTATGCATGACTGCATCGTTCTGGCAGTCTGTACTACGCATGACTGCATCATTCTGACAGTCTGTACTACACATGACTGCATCGTTCTGACAGTCTGTACTACACATGACTGCATCGTTCTGACAGTCTGTACTATGCATGACTGCATCGTTCCGGCAGTCTGTACTACACATGACTGCATCGTTCCGGCAGTCTGTACTGCACATGACTGCATCGTTCTAGGCAGTCTGTACTACACATGACTGCATCGTTCCGGCAGTCTGTACTGCACATGACTGCATCGTTCTGACAGTCTGTACTATGCATGACTGCATCTGTTCTGGCAGTCTGTACTGCACATGACTGCATCGTTCCGGCAGTCTGTACTGCACATGACTGCATCGTTCTGACAGTCTGTACTACACATGACTGCATCGTTCTGACAGTCTGTACTATGCATGACTGCAATCGTTCCGGCAGTCTGTACTACGCATGACTGCATCGTTCTGACAGTCTGTACTACGCATGACTGCATCGTTCTGACAGTCTGTACTATGCATGACTGCATCGTCTGGCAGTCTGTACTACGCATGACTGCATCGTTCTGACAGTCTGTACTATGCATGACTGCATCGTTCTCACAGTCTGTACTGCACATGACTGCATCATTCTGGCAGTCTGTACTACGCATGACTGCATCGTTCTGACAGTCTGTACTACGCATGACTGCATCGTTCTGACAGTCTGTACTATGCATGACTGCATCGTTCTGGCAGTCTGTACTATGCATGACTGCATCGTTCTCACAGTCTGTACTGCACATGACTGCATCATTCTGACAGTCTGTACTACGCATGACTGCATCGTTCTGACAGTCTGTACTACGCATGACTGCATCGTTCTGGCAGTCTGTACTACGCATGACTGCATCGTTCTGGCAGTCTGTACTATGCATGACTGCATCGTTCTCACAGTCTGTACTGCACATGACTGCATCATTCTGCAGTCTGTACTACGACATGACTGCATCGTTCTGACAGTCTGTACTACGCATGACTGCATCGTTCTGACAGTCTGTACTATGCATGACTGCATCGTTCCGGCAGTCTGTACTACACATGACTGCATCGTTCTGACAGTCTGTACTATGCATGACTGCATCGTTCTGACAGTCTGTACTACGCATGACTGCATCGTTCTGACAGTCTGTACTATGCATGACTGCATCGTTCTGGCAGTCTGTACTGCGCATGAATGCATCGTTCTGGCAGTCTCTACTGCACATGACTGCATCGTTCTGACAGTCTGTACTACGCATGACTGCATCGTTCTGACAGTCTGTACTATGCATGACTGCATCGTTCTGGCAGTCTGTACTGCGCATGAATGCATCGTTCTGGCAGTCTGTACTACACATGACTGCATTGTTCTGACAGTCTGTACTACGCATGACTGCATCGTTCTGACAGTCTGTACTATGCATGACTGCATCGTTCTGACAGTCTGTACTGCGCATGACTGCATCGTTCTGCAGTCTGTACTATGCATGACTGCATCGTTCTGGCAGTCTGTACTGCGCATGAATGCATCGTTCTGGCAGTCTCTACTGCACATGACTGCATCGTTCTGACAGTCTGTACTACGCATGACTGCATCGTTCTGACAGTCTGTACTATGCATGACTGCATCGTTCTGGCAGTCTGTACTACGCATGACTGCATCGTTCTGACAGTCTCTACTGCACATGACTGCATCGTTCTGACAGTCTGTACTATGCATGACTGCATCATTCTGACAGTCTCTACTGCACATGACTGCATCGTTCTGACAGTCTGTACTATGCATGACTGCATCGTTCTGGCAGTCTGTACTGCGCATGAATGCATCGTTCTGGCAGTCTGTACTATGCATGACTGCATCATTCTGACAGTCTCTACTGCACATGACTGCATCGTTCTGACAGTCTGTACTATGCATGACTGCATCGTTCCGGCAGTCTGTACTGTACATGACTGCATCGTTCTGGCAGTCTGTACTGCACATGACTGCATCGTTCTGACAGTCTGTACTATGCATGACTGCATCGTTCGGCAGTCTGTACTGCACATGACTGCATCGTTCCGGCAGTCTGTACTGCACATGACTGCATCGTTCTGACAGTCTGTACTATGCATGACTGCATCGTTCTGGCAGTCTGTACTGCACATGACTGCATCGTTCCGGCAGTCTGTACTGCACATGACTGCACGTTCCGGCAGTCTGTACTGCACATGACTGCATCGTTCTGACAGTCTGTACTACACATGACTGCATCGTTCTGACAGTCTGTACTATGCATGACTGCATCGTTCCGCAGTCTGTACTGCACATGACTGCATCGTTCTGACAGTTCTGTACTACGCATGACTGCATCGTTCTAACAGTCTGTACTATGCATGACTGCATCGTTCTGGCAGTCTGTACTGCACATGACTGCATCATTCTGGCAGTCTGTACTACGCATGACTGCAATCGTTCTGACAGTCTGTACTATGCATGACTGCAATCGTTCCGGCAGTCTGTACTGCACATGACTGCAATCGTTCTGACAGTCTGTACTATGCATGACTGCATCGTTCCGGCAGTCTGTACTGCACATGACTGCATCGTTCTGGCAGTCTGTACTGCACATGACTGCATCGTTCTGGCAGTCTGTACTGCACATGACTGCATCGTTCTGACAGTCCTGTACTATGCATGACTGCATCGTTCCGGCAGTCTGTACTGCACATGACTGCATCGTTCTGACAGTCTGTACTACGCATGACTGCATCGTTCTGACAGTCTGTACTATGCATGAGTGCATCGTTCTCACAGTCTGTACTACGCATGACTGCATCGTTCTGACAGTCTGTACTACGCATGACTGCATCGTTCTGGCAGTCTGTACTGCACATGACTGCATCGTTCTGACAGTCTGTACTATGCATGACTCATCGTTCTGGCAGTCTGTACTGCACATGACTCCATCGTTCCGGCAGTCTGTACTGCACATGACTGCATCGTTCCGGCAGTCTGTACTGTACATGACTGCATTCGTTCTGACAGTCTGTACTACACATGACTGCATCGTTCTGACAGTCTGTACTATGCATGACTGCATCGTCGGCAGTCTGTACTGCACATGACTGCATCGTTCTGACAGTCTGTACTGCACATGACTGCATCGTTCTGACAGTCTGTACTACGCATGACTGCATCGTTCTGACAGTCTGTACTATGCATGACTGCATCGTTCTGGCAGTCTGTACTGCACATGACTGCATCATTCTGGCAGTCTGTACTACGCATGACTGGCATCGTTCTGACAGTCTGTACTATGCATGACTGCATCGTTCCGGCAGTCTGTACTGCACATGACTGCATAATTCTGGCAGTCTGTACTGCACATGACTGCATCGTTCTGACAGTCTGTACTACACATGACTGCATCGTTCTGACAGTCTGTACTGCACATGACTGCATCGTTCTGACAGTCTGTACTACACATGACTACATCGTTCTGACAGTCTGTACTATGCATGACTGCATCGTTCTGACAGTCTGTACTACGCATGACTTCATCGTTCTGACAGTCTGTACTATGCATGACTGCATCGTTCTGGCAGTCTGTACTGCGCATGAATGCATCGTTCTGGCAGTCTCTACTGCACATGACTGCATCGTTCTGACAGTCTGTACTACGCATGACTGCATCGTTCTGACAGTCTGTACTATGCATGACTGCATCGTTCTGACAGTGTGTACTGCGCATGAATGCATCATTCTGGCAGTCTGTACTACGCATAACTGCATAGTTCTGACAGTCTCTACTGCACATGACTGCATCGTTCTGACAGTCTGTACTATGCATGACTGCATCGTTCTGGCAGTCTGTACTGCGCATGAATGCATCGTTCTGGCAGTCTGTACTATGCATGACTGCATCATTCTGACAGTCTCTACTGCACATGACTGCATCGTTCTGACAGTCTGTACTATGCATGACTGCATCGTTCTGGCAGTCTGTACTGCGCATGAATGCATCGTTCTGGCAGTCTCTACTGCACATGACTGCATCGTTCTGACAGTCTGTACTACGCATGACTGCATCGTTCTGACAGTCTGTACTATGCATGACTGCATCGTTCTGACAGTCTGTACTGCGCATGAATGCATCGTTCTGACAGTCTGTACTATGCATGACTGCATCGTTCTGACAGTCTCTACTGCACATGACTGCATCGTTCTGACAGTCTGTACTACGCATGACTGCATCGTTCTGACAGTCTGTACTATGCATGACTGCATCGTTCTGACAGTCTGTACTACGCATGACTGTATCGTTCTGACAGTCTGTACTATGCATGACTGCATCGTTCTGGCAGTCTGTACTACACATGACTGCATCGTTCTGACAGTCTGTACTTACGCATGACTGCATCGTTCTGACAGTCTGTACTATGGATGACTGCATCGTTCTGGCAGTCTGTACTACACATGACTGCATCGTTCGGCAGTCTGTACTATGCATGACTGCATCGTTCTGGCAGTCTGTACTGCACATGACTGCATCGTTCCGGCAGTCTGTACTGCACATGACTGCATCGATCTGACAGTCTGTACTACGCATGACTGCATCGTTCTGGCAGTCTGTACTACACATGAATGCATCGTTCCGGCAGTCTGTACTGCACATGACTGCATCGTTCTGACAGGTCTGTACTATGCATGACTGCATCGTTCTGACAGTCTGTACTGCACATGACTGCATCGTTCTGACAGTCTGTACTATGCATGACTGCATCGTTCTGGCAGTCTGTACTACGCATGACTGCATCGTTCTGACAGTCTGTACTGCACATGCTGCATCGTTCTGACAGTCTGTACTACGCATGACTAGCATCGTTCTGACAGTCTGTACTATGCATGACTGCATCGTTCTGGCAGTCTGTACTACACATGAATGCATCGTTCTGGCAGTCTGTACTACACATGACTGCATTGTTCTCACAGTCTGTACTACACATGACTGCATCGTTCTGGCAGTCTGTACTACGCATGACTGCATCGTTCTGGCAGTCTGTACTACGCATGACTGCATCGTTCTGGCAGTCTGTACTTGCACATGACTGCATCGTTCTCACAGTCTGTACTGAGCATGACTGCATCGTTCTGGCAGTCTGTACTACACATGACTGCATCGTTCTGGCAGTCTGTACTACGCATGACTGCATCGTTCCGGCAGTCTGTACTGCACATGACTGCATCGTTCTGGCAGTCTGTACTACGCATGACTGCATCGTTCTGGCAGTCTGTACTATGCATGACTGCATCATTCTGACAGTCTCTACTGCACATGACTGCATCGTTCTGACAGTCTGTACTATGCATGACTGCATCGTTCTGGCAGTCTGTACTGCGCATGAATGGCATCGTTCTGCAGTCTCTACTGCACATGAACTGCATCGTTCTGACAGTCTGTACTACGCATGACTGCATCGTTCTGACAGTCTGTACTATGCATGACTGCATCGTTCTGACAGTCTGTACTGCGCATGAATGCATCGTTCTGACAGTCTGTACTATGCATGACTGCATCGTTTCTGACAGTCTCTACTGCACATGACTGCATCGTTCTGACAGTCTGTACTACGCATGACTGCATCGTTCTGACAGTCTGTACTATGCATGACTGCATCGTTCTGACAGTCTGTACTGCGCATGACTGCATCGTTCTGACAGTCTGTACTATGCATGACTGCATCGTTCTGGCAGTCTGTACTGCGCATGAATGCATCATTCTGGCAGTCTCTACTGCACATGACTGCATCGTTCTGACAGTCTGTACTACGCATGACTGCATCGTTCTGACAGTCTGTACTACACATGACTGCATCGTTCTGACAGTCTGTACTACGCATGACTGCATCGTTCTGACAGTCTGTACTATGCATGACTGCATCGTTCTGGCAGTCTGTACTACACATGACTGCATCGTTCTGGCAGTCTGTACTATGCATGACTGCATCGTTCTGGCAGTCTGTACTGCACATGACTGCATCGTTCCGGCAGTCTGTACTGCACATGACTGCATCGTTCTGACAGTCTGTACTACGCATGACTGCATCGTTCTGACAGTCTGTACTACGCATGACTGCATCGTTCTGGCAGTCTGTACTACACATGAATGCATCATTCCGGCAGTCTATACTGCACATGACTGCATCGTTCTGACAGTCTTTACTATGCATGACTGCATCGTTCTGACAGTCTGTACTGCACATGACTGCATCGTTCTGACAGTCTGTACTATGCATGACTGCATCGTTCTGGCAGTCTGTACTACGCATGACTGCAATCGTTCTGACAGTCTGTACTGCACATGACTGCATCGTTCTGACAGTCTGTACTATGCATGACTGCATCGTTCTGACAGTCTGTACTACGCATGACTGCATCGTTCTGACAGTCTGTACTATGGATGACTGCATCGTTCTGGCAGTCTGTACTACACATGACTGCATCGTTCTGGCAGTCTGTACTATGCATGACTGCATCGTTCTGGCAGTCTGTACTGCACATGACTGCATCGTTCCGGCAGTCTGTACTGCACATGACTGCATCGTTCTGACAGTCTGTACTACGCATGACTGCATCGTTCTGGCAGTCTGTACTACACATGAATGCATCGTTCCGGCAGTCTGTACTGCACATGACTGCATCGTTCTGACAGTCTGTACTATGCATGACTGCATCGTTCTGACAGTCTGTACTGCACATGACTGCATCGTTCTGACAGTCTGTACTATGCATGACTGCATCGTTCTGGCAGTCCTGTACTACGCATGACTGCATCGTTCTGACAGTCTGTACTGCACATGACTGCATCGTTCTGACAGTCTGTACTACGCATGACTGCATCGTTCTGACAGTCTGTACTATGCATGACTGCATCGTTCTGGCAGTGTGTACTACGCATGACTGCATCGTTCTGGCAGTCTGTACTACACATGACTGCATTGTTCTCACAGTCTGTACTACACATGACTGCATCGTTCTGGCAGTCTGTACTACGCATGACTGCATCGTTCTGGCAGTCTGTACTACGCATGACTGCATCGTTCTGGCAGTCTGTACTGCACATGACTGCATCGTTCTCACAGTCTGTACTGAGCATGACTGCATCGTTCTGGCAGTCTGTACTTACACATGACTGCATCGTTCTGGCAGTCTGTACTACGCATGACTGCATCGTTCCGGCAGTCTGTAACTGCACATGACTGCATCGTTCTGGCAGTCTGTACTACGCATGACTGCATCGTTCTGGCAGTCTGTACTATGCATGGACTGCATCATTCTGACAGTCTCTACTGCACATGACTGCATCGTTCTGACAGTCTGTACTATGCATGACTGCATCGTTCTGGCAGTCTGTACTGCGCATGAATGCATCGTTCTGGCAGTCTCTACTGCACATGACTGCATCGTTCTGACAGTCTGTACTACGCATGACTGCATCGTTCTGACAGTCTGTACTATGCATGACTGCATCGTTCTGACAGTCTGTACTGCGCATGAATGCATCGTTCTGACAGTCTGTACTATGCATGACTGCATCGTTCTGACAGTCTCTACTCGCACATGACTGCATCGTTCTGACAGTCTGTACTACGCATGACTGCATCGTTCTGACAGTCTGTACTATGCATGACTGCATCGTTCTGACAGTCTGTACTGCGCATGACTGCATCGTTCTGACAGTCTGTACTATGCATGACTGCATCGTTCTGGCAGTCTGTACTGCGCATGAATGCATCATTCTGGCAGTCTCTACTGCACATGACTGCATCGTGCTGACAGTCTGTACTACGCATGACTGCATCGTTCTGACAGTCTGTACTACACATGACTGCATCGTTCTGACAGTCTGTACTACGCATGACTGCATCGTTCTGACAGTCTGTACTATGCATGACTGCATCGTTCTGGCAGTCTGTACTACACATGACTGCATCGTTCTGGCAGTCTGTACTATGCATGACTGCATCGTTCTGGCAGTCTGTACTGCACATGACTGCATCGTTCCGGCAGTCTGTACTGCACATGACTGCATCGTTCTGACAGTCTGTACTACGCATGACTGCATCGTTCTGACAGTCTGTACTACGCATGACTGCATCGTTCTGGCAGTCTGTACTACACATGAATGCATCGTTCCGGCAGTCTGTACTGCACATGACTGCATCGTTCTGACAGTCTGTACTATGCATGACTGCATCGTTCTGACAGTCTGTACTGCACATGACTGCATCGTTCTGACAGTCTGTACTATGCATGACTGCATCGTTCTGGCAGTCTGTACTACGCATGACTGCATCGTTCTGACAGTCTGTACTGCACATGACTGCATCGTTCTGACAGTCTGTACTATGCATGACTGCATCGTTCTGACAGTCTGTACTACACATGACTGCATCGTTCTCACAGTCTGTACTACACATGACTGCATCATTCTGGCAGTCTGTACTACGCATGACTGCATCGTTCTGGCAGTCTGTACTACGCATGACTGCATCGTTCTGGCAGTCTGTACTGCACATGACTGCATCGTTCTCACAGTCTGTACTGAGCATGACTGCATCGTTCTGGCAGTCTGTACTACACATGACTGCATCGTTCTGGCAGTCTGTACTACGCATGACTGCATCGTTCCGGCAGTCTGTACTGCACATGACTGCATCGTTCTGGCAGTCTGTACTACGCATGACTGCATCGTTCTGGCAGTCTGTACTATGCATGACTGCATCATTCCGGCAGTCTGTACTGCACATGACTGCATCGTTCTGACAGTCTGTACTACACATGACTGCATCGTTCTGACAGTCTGTACTGAGCATGACTGCATCGTTCTGACAGTCTGTACTACGCATGACTGCATCATTCCGGCAGTCTGTACTGCACATGACTGCATCGTTCTGACAGTCTGTACTACACATGACTGCATCGTTCTGACAGTCTGTACTGAGCATGACTGCATCGTTCTGGCAGTCTGTACTACACATGACTGCATCGTTCTGGCAGTCTGTACTGCACATGACTGCATCGTTCTCACAGTCTGTACTGAGCATGACTGCATCGTTCTGACAGTCTGTACTGCACATGACTGCATCGTTCTGGCAGTCTGTACTATGCATGACTGCATCGTTCTGGCAGTCTGTACTATACATGACTGCATCGTTCTGGCAGTCTGTACTACACATGACTGCATCGTTCTGGCAGTCTGTACTACGCATGACTGCATCGTTCTGGCAGTCTGTACTGCACATGACTGCATCATTCCGGCAGTCTGTACTACACATGACTGCATCGTTCTGACAGTCTGTACTGCACATGACTGCATCGTTCAGGCAGTCTGTACTACACATGACTGCATCGTTCTGGCAGTCTGTACTACACATGACTGCATCGTTCTGGCAGTCTGTACTGCACATGACTGCATCATTCCGGCAGTCTGTACTACACATGACTGCATCGTTCTGACAGTCTGTACTGCACATGACTGCATCGTTCAGGCAGTCTGTACTACACATGACTGCATCGTTCTGGCAGTCTGTACTACGCATGACTGCATCGTTCTGGCAGTCTGTACTACGCATGACTGCATCATTCCGGCAGTCTGTACTGCACATGACTGCATCGTTCTGACAGTCTGTACTACACATGACTGCATCGTTCTGGCAGTCTGTACTGCACATGACTGCATCGTTCTGACAGTCTGTACTACACATGACTGCATCGTTCTGGCAGTCTGTACTGCACATGACTGCATCGTTCTCACAGTCTGTACTGAGCATGACTACATCGTTCTGGCAGTCTGTACTACGCATGACTGCATCGTTCTGGCAGTCTGTACTGCACATGACTGCATCGTTCTGACAGTCTGTACTACACATGACTGCATCGTTCTGGCAGTCTGTACTGCACATGACTGCATCGTTCTGACAGTCTGTACTACACATGACTGCATCGTTCTGACAGTCTGTACTACGCATGACTGCATCGTTCTGGCAGTCTGTACTACGCATGACTGCATCGTTCTGGCAGTCTGTACTACACATGACTGCATCGTTCTGGCAGTCTGTACTACGCATGACTATATCGTTCTGGCAGTCTGTACTACGCATGACTGCATCATTCCGGCAGTCTGTACTGCACATGACTGTATCATTCTGGCAGTCTGTACTACACATGACTGTATCATTCTGGCAGTCTGTACTACGCATGACTGCATCGTTCTCACAGTCTGTACTGCACATGACTGCATCGTTCTCACAGTCTGTACTGCACATGACTGTATCATTCTGGCAGTCTGTACTACGCATGACTGCATCGTTCTCACAGTCTGTACTGAGCATGACTGCATCGTTCTGGCAGTCTGTACTACGCATGACTGCATCGTTCTGACAGTCTGTACTATGCATGACTGCATCGTTCTGGCAGTCTGTACTGCACATGACTGCATCGTTCTGACAGTCTGTACTGCACATGACTGCATCGTTCTGGCAGTCTGTACTACACATGACTACATCGTTCTGGCAGTCTGTACTACGCATGACTGCATCGTTCTGGCAGTCTGTACTACGCATGACTGCATCGTTCTCACAGTCTGTACTGAGCATGACTGCATCGTTCTGGCAGTCTGTACTACGCATGACTGCATCGTTCTGGCAGTCTGTACTACGCATGACTGCATCGTTCTGACAGTCTGTACTACACATGACTGCATCGTTCTGACAGTCTGTACTACACATGACTGCATCGTTCTGACAGTCTGTACTATGCATGACTGCATCGTTCTCACAGTCTGTACTACACATGACTGCATCGTTCTGGCAGTCTGTACTACGCATGACTGCATCGTTCTGACAGTCTGTACTACACATGACTGCATCGTTCTGACAGTCTGTACTACGCATGACTGCATCGTTCTGGCAGTCTGTACTATGCATGACTGCATCGTTCTCACAGTCTGTACTACACATGACTGCATCATTCTGGCAGTCTGTACTACGCATGACTGCATCGTTCTCACAGTCTGTACTGAGCATGACTGCATCGTTCTGGCAGTCTGTACTACGCATGACTGCATCGTTCTGGCAGTCTGTACTATGCATGACTGCATCGTTCTCACAGTCTGTACTACACATGACTGCATCATTCTGGCAGTCTGTACTACGCATGACTGCATCGTTCTCACAGTCTGTACTGAGCATGACTGCATCGTTCTGGCAGTCTGTACTACACATGACTGCATCGTTCTGACAGTCTGTACTACACATGACTGCATCGTTCTGGCAGTCTGTACTACGCATGACTGCATCGTTCTGACAGTTTGTACTATACATGACTGCATCGTTCTGGCAGTCTGTACTACACATGACTGCATCGTTCTGGCAGTCTGTACTGCGCATGACTGCATCGTTCTGGCAGTCTGTACTACACATGACTGCATCGTTCTGGCAGTCTGTACTACACATGACTACATCGTTCTGGCAGTCTGTACTACGCATGACTGCATCGTTCTGACAGTTTGTACTATACATGACTGCATCGTTCTGGCAGTCTGTACTACACATGACTGCATCGTTCTGGCAGTCTGTACTACGCATGACTGCATCGTTCTGACAGTTTGTACTATACATGACTGCATCGTTCTGGCAGTCTGTACTACACATGACTGCATCGTTCTGGCAGTCTGTACTGCGCATGACTGCATCGTTCTGGCAGTCTGTACTACACATGACTGCATCGTTCTGGCAGTCTGTACTATGCATGACTGCATCGTTCTGGCAGTCTGTACTGCACATGACTGCATCGTTCTCACAGTCTGTACTACACATGACTGCATCGTTCTGACAGTCTGTACTACACATGACTGCATCGTTCTGGCAGTCTGTACTACACATGACTGCATCGTTCTGACAGTCTGTACTACACATGACTGCATCGTTCTGACAGTCTGTACTGCACATGACTGTATCATTCTGGCAGTCTGTACTACACATGACTGTATCATTCTGGCAGTCTGTACTGCACATGACTGCATCGTTCTGGCAGTCTGTACTACACATGACTGCATCGTTCTGGCAGTCTGTACTACGCATGACTGCATCGTTCTGGCAGTCTGTACTACACATGACTGCATCGTTCTGGCAGTCTGTACTACACATGACTGCATCATTCTGGCAGTCTGTACTACACATGACTGCATCGTTCTGACAGTCTGTACTACGCATGACTGCATCGTTCTGGCAGTCTGTACTACACATGACTGCATCATTCTGGCAGTCTGTACTACACATGACTGCATCGTTCTGACAGTCTGTACTACGCATGACTGCATCGTTCTGGCAGTCTGTACTGCACATGACTGCATCGTTCTCACAGTCTGTACTACACATGACTGCATCGTTCTGACAGTCTGTACTACACATGACTGCATCGTTCTGGCAGTCTGTACTACACATGACTGCATCGTTCTGACAGTCTGTACTACACATGACTGCATCGTTCTGACAGTCTGTACTGCACATGACTGTATCATTCTGGCAGTCTGTACTACACATGACTGTATCATTCTGGCAGTCTGTACTGCACATGACTGCATCGTTCTGGCAGTCTGTACTACACATGACTGCATCGTTCTGGCAGTCTGTACTGCACATGACTGTATCATTCTGGCAGTCTGTACTACACATGACTGTATCATTCTGGCAGTCTGTACTGCACATGACTGCATCGTTCTGGCAGTCTGTACTACACATGACTGTATCATTCTGGCAGTCTGTACTGCACATGACTGCATCGTTCTGGCAGTCTGTACTACACATGACTGCATCGTTCTGGCAGTCTGTACTGAGCATGACTGCATCGTTCTGACAGTCTGTACTACACATGACTGCATCGTTCTGGCAGTCTGTACTGCACATGACTGCATCGTTCTGACAGTCTGTACTACGCATGACTGCATCGTTCTGGCAGTCTGTACTACACATGACTGCATCGTTCTGGCAGTCTGTACTACACATGACTGCATCATTCTGGCAGTCTGTACTACACATGACTGCATCGTTCTGACAGTCTGTACTACACATGACTGCATCGTTCTGACAGTCTGTACTACGCATGACTGTATCGTTCTGACAGTCTGTACTACACATGACTGCATCATTCTGGCAGTCTGTACTACACATGACTGCATCGTTCTGGCAGTCTGTACTACACATGACTGCATCATTCTGGCAGTCTGTACTACACATGACTGCATCGTTCTGGCAGTCTGTACTACACATGACTTCATCGTTCTGACAGTCTGTACTACGCATGACTGCATCGTTCTGGCAGTCTGTACTACGCATGACTGTATCGTTCTGACAGTCTGTACTACGCATGACTGTATCGTTCTGGCAGTCTGTACTACACATGACTGCATCGTTCTGGCAGTCTGTACTACGCATGACTGCATCGTTCTGGCAGTCTGTACTACACATGACTGCATCGTTCTGGCAGTCTGTACTATGCATGACTGCATCATTCTGGCAGTCTGTACTACGCATGACTGTATCGTTCTGACAGTCTGTACTACACATGACTGCATCATTCTGGCATTCTGTACTACACATGACTGCATCGTTCTGGCAGTCTGTACTATGCATGACTGCATCGTTCTGGCAGTCTGTACTACACATGACTGCATCATTCTGGCAGTCTGTACTACACATGACTGCATCATTCTGGCATTCTGTACTACGCATGACTGCATCATTCTGGCAGTCTGTACTACACATGACTGTATCATTCTGGCATTCTGTACTACGCATGACTGCATCATTCTGGCAGTCTGTACTACACATGACTGCATCATTCTGGCAGTCTCTACTACGCATGACTGCATCGTTCTGGCAGTCTGTACTATGCATGACTGCATCATTCTGGCAGTGTCTACTACGCATGTGCGGTTACGCACACAGGGAGCTTTGCAGCCTAGCACTTTATATTATTTATATATTTATATAGATAGGTATAGATATCTCAAGCCAAAGTGGATCGATTCTGGGGTGAATTGCACCATGGGGCCACTAAAATCCGAAATGATTTTAAATGGGGCTTTTAACCTTTTGAATCCTTGTAAGGTCTTAGAGCCTTTTCAATTATTCATTCAGTTAAAATCACCATTTAATTCAATTAGCTTTTTGGGAAATTTTATTCATTACTGATGTTGCAGTTGGTTTATCAAAAAATTGCTCAGCCATTTCCTTTGTGCTTAAATGCATTATACCTTTTAGTCACTTTTTTGATACTGTATTTGCAGCTGTAATATTGGTATATTAAAGCGATGTATTAGAATAGAAAGAAAGCTTTGCGTATGTCATGAAACAGTGATTGTACCATGTATGAAGTAGAGATTTAAAGCCGAGAGGGTTTCATTGGAGGGAAATGACATGGAATGAGTCACTTAGTGTTTCTATGTCACTAATCAATTGATGTGGTAGAGGAACTGCCTAAAGAGAGCTCGGGGGGAATCAAGGGCACACTCTAGTGAGAGATCAGAGAAACTGTCAGGGGCATCATTCTGCTCCTTCGCCACTTATCTATCAGATTCCCTTTTTATTCAAACACAGAGAATATGATTTAAGGAAAATATTTATAATATTTATCATTGAGCTGTCACACCTGAGGTTGATGTTCTAAAAAGAACTGGAACAATTCATGAGCAAACCAATCATTCTATAGAGACCAAAAAATTCACTTTAAGTCTCATTCATTTAAAAGGGGACTTTAATCCACTGAATGCTAGAAAGATCACCATTCTATTGTTTCTCAATTCACTGGAGACCTTGCTAGAATTCAAGAGATTTAAAGACCTATTTAAATCAATGTAAACGTTTTTCCCTACGAAGCAATTGGTTTGCCTAGGAATTGCTCCATTGATCCTTAGTAGGATGAGTTAAACATCTGTGATGTTTTATGAATCAATTTGGAGGAGATTGAAAAAAAATCCAGCGCCCATCAAACAGATCCGGTATTGTAGAGAGACTGATAGAAAGGGTACAGGGTGAGGGAATGGCAGGGCAGTGAGGGGAAAGGAGCATGGGGCAGCAGCGAGAGGGATATGGGGGCAGAAGTGTGAGTATAGACTAGGGGCGGGAGTGAATGCAGGCCAACAGGAGCAAAAGAGACAGGACCAAGGGAAGGAAAGGAAAGAGGGCGAAAGGGGTAAAAGGGAATGAGTCAAGAGAAGGGAAGTGGAATGGGACAAGGAGAACAAGCACAGGGGAGGAGAGGGCCACTGGAAGGAATTGCGAGTGAGCCAAGGGAAGGAAAGGGGAGCGGGGCTAAGAAAGGAAAGGGGTGTGGACCATAGGAAGGAAAATGGTGCAGGTAAAGAAGGGGAGAGGAGTGAGGGAGGGAAAAGGGAGTGGACCAAGGGAAGCAAGCCAAGGGGATGTGAGGGGAGAGGACCACTGGAAAGAAAGGAGAGTGGACCAAGAGAAGGAGAGGGAAGTAGGTCAAGTGAAGGAAAGAGGAGCAGTACAATGGATGGACATATAAGTTGATCAGAGGACGGAAAGGGGAGTAGGTCAAGCAAAGCCAAGGAGAAAATGCCAGGGGAAGAAAAGAGAAGAAGGCCAAGTGAAGGAAAGAGAAGCAGGTTAAGGAAAGGAAAAGGAAATGGGCCATGGGAAGCAAGCATAGGAGGGGAGGGGAGCGGACAATTTGAAAGAAAGGGAAATGAGCAAATATATGTTGGGAAGGGTGTGGGCAAAGGCAAGAAAACAGTAGCAGGACAAGGGAAAGAAGGGTAAGGGTAAGAAGTCCAAGGGAGATAAAGGGAAGTAGGGTAAGGGAAGTAATGGGGAGTAGACAAAGGGAATGAAAGGGAAGCTGACAAAGGGAAGGAAAGGAAAGCTGGCCACTGGGAGCAAGCCAAGGGGAGGAGAGGGGGTAGAGAGGGGGGCTGACCACTTGGAGGAAAGGGGGGGGCAGCCAAGATACAGAGAGGTCAATGGACAAGGGAAGGACAAGTAAGCAGGCCAAGGGAAGGAAAGGAGAGTAGGGGAAGAAATGAAAGGGAAGAAGGCCAAGGGGAGCAAGCCAAGGGGAGGAAAAGGGAGTGGACCACTGGAAGGAAAGTGGAGACAGCCAAGATACAGAGAGGGCAATGGTCAAGAGAAGGACATATAAGCAGGCCAAGGGAAGAAAATGAGAGTAGGGGAAGGAAAGAATGGGAAGAAGGTCAAAGGAAGGAAAAGAGAAGAAGGTAAAGGGGAGGGGAGGAAAAAGGAGTGGACCAATGAAAGAAAAGTGAAGTCGACCAAGGGAATCAAAGGGGAGGGAGACAAATGAAGGAGGCCAAGCAAAGTAAAGTTGAGCAGGCGAGGAGAAGGAAAGAAAAGCAAGGAGAAAATGACTGGAGAGGAGGGCAGAGAGTAGGGAGAAATTGTCAATGGAGCTGAAGTGTGGGAAAGAAAAGGCAGGAGGGAGAGAGGAAGTGGAGAGAGAAGACAGGAGGGAGGAAGGAAGTGGAGAGAGAAGGCAGGAGGGAAGGAGGAAGTGGAGAGAGAAGGCAGGAGGGAGGGAGGAAGTGGAGAGAGAAGGCAGGAGGGAGGGAGGAAGTGGAGAGAGAAGGCAGGAGGGAGGAAAGAAGTGGAGAGAGAAGGCAGGAGGGAGGGAGGAAGTGGAGAGAGAAGGCAGGAGGGAGGGAGGAAGTGGAGAGAGAAGGCAGGAGGGAGGGAGGAAGTGGAGAGAGACATCAGTCGGACCATGGAGAAGTTTGCTAGCTTGTTCAGAAGTCTGCCCTGGACATATTGTAATTGTTGTCTGAAGTTAAGTGAACTAGTTTTTGTTTTGTTTTTGTTTGTTTTTTCTCTTAAACCTTTAACAGCCCTTGACGGTCATAGTACATCAAGGGTCGATCTGAGTTAATGACCCATGACGTACTATGACCGTCATGGAATTCCAGGCTCCCCCCACGGCTGCACGCCGTTCAGGGAGTCCGGAACCGGAATTTATTTTAAAAAATGCTCTGTGGTCCTTCAGTGACCGAGAAGCGCCGATAGGCCGGTCATTAAGAGATTAAAGAGACCAGGGGGTTTTTACCCTTGAGGACTAGCGCCATTTTATTTGGAAAAGGAGGACAGTTTAGGAGGACATAACGCCGTGTATTACTTTTTTTTGTTTGTTTTACAAAATGTAGCAAGGAACTTTGTAAAAAAAAACAAATCTATAAAGAAATGTCGCTATTTCCGACAATTTCGCAATATAATTTTCTCCAAATATTTAAGGCGGTGTCTGACCTGTTCTTGTTCTTTACGGTCACCACACTTATAAATGTAACTAGAATACTTTCGAAATACCAAGACTCATAATAAGGAATAAGGGCATTTTAAGGATCCGTTCAAAAAAAGAACAAGAACACTTTTTATAAATCTTCCCCCACTGTTCTTAGTTCTCCGCTACCTGTTACATAATTTATGTAGTTGATACAACATGGCAGCCATCAACGTGTTTACTTATAAATCATCAGCGATGTTGAGTTTTTTGCTGCTCTAGAAAAACTCATGAGAAACTGTCAATCATCTGCAGAGAAACGTCATCTGTTTCCACTGTGGGAAAACCCTTCACTATTCGGAGGTTGATTTAACTCTCTGAGTGCCAGAGCATTGGATACCTCTCTGACACTGAAAGGGTTAGCATTGCGAACTGGAGCCGTTTTGGACCAAACAAACTTCATTACTGGGGGACACATAAAAACTGACAAGGATTTGAAAGGAGAATTTAAAGGAGCAGTAAACTTTTTTTTCATGAAAATACATATTTTATAGAGCATTTTCTGCTGAATAAAACAAGGTAACTCTCATCGCTGTCAGATGTTTTATTCAACATTTATAACAGTTCAAATAATCAGGAAGTAAATTTACTGTGGTTACTTCCTGATAGTTCTGACAGGAACTGAATTTACTGTGTTTACTTCCTGATAGTTCTAACTGACAGGAAGTGACTCAGCAGTTTCTATCACAGTCTATGGAGAACTGTAAGTCACTGACTTTCCTGTCCGTTAGAATCTAACAGAAAAACTAAACAGAATTTGACCACTAGAAGGCACTGCTAATGTAAAAAAAACATGGGTTTAAACTGCAATAACTCTGGAAATATAAATCTCTCGACAGTGGGAGTACCCTTATTTTACTCAATAGGAAAATCCTTACAATATATATTTTTTCATAAAAAAAGTTTACTGCTCCTTTAACCCCTTAAATGCAAGAGAGATCCCCAACGCATTAATTGCAAATTCTTTAGACATCTCTCTGGCATTCTAGGGTTTAAAAGCCCAATTTATATCATGTGAGATTTTGATATTTTCATTTCTTAGAGGTTGTTCGCTCCAGAATTGCTCCGTTCTGCTTAATAATTCAGTCTCTGGGGAGTCAATGTTCAAATCCCCCTCTGTTTTAGCGTCCAGTGCAAGAGGCTGGACATCGGTGCAGATGATTGCTGTATTTCATAGTACAACATTTAATGTCAGCGGGCCTCTTACTCCAACCCCATGGCCTGAACAGGAAAATGGAGAAAAGTGACACTATGTCCTTTGCGTCATGTTTACAACATGGGGTTAACACTTTGATGTCCAAAGGGGGTGTGCAATGCATACCCCTCTGGCATTCAAAGGCTTCAATGACGGGTAGCGAAATGGAATTCCCCAAAACATTAATAGACATCCCAATTACCCTCCCTTGGACTGAGCAGGGATAAGGGGTTCATAAATAGCTTAGAAAAGGCAGGGGTAGGACTAGAAGCTCAATTCAAGCACTTGGGTTTACATGGAATCTCATTTGTAATTCATCCCATGGACTTCAGGGAACCTTTACCACACATGAATATCGCACACTGAAAAATTAGTTACTGCAAGAAAATGTTTATTCCTTCTGTTCTTCAGTGATCTCCCTATAGCAACATGGTCCTATGAATTAGTTTCAGCAGAAACGGGCAGGTTCAGACTCTTCAAATGTGAGCTCTTTTCCATATTTCTGATCTATGTTAGTTTATTAGTATTTAGAGCTCCAAAACCAAGTACAAACCCCTGAATAAGGATTGTCTTTTTTCTAGGTTTTGGACAAGAGAATGAACAGCAAAGGGTGACTGGGTTGGGGGGGACTGAGGAAAGGAAAGAGAGATTGAGGGAGGGAGAGGCAGTTGAGAGAGGGAGAGAAAGAGGAGTTTAGGTAGAGGCTAAGAGATTGTAGGAGAGAGACAGATTGATGGGGAGAGAGATAGAGTGATAAAAAGCATGTCAAAAGAGATACACAGAGAGTCCCTGGGCTTTAGTATATATGCATTGAAAGTACAGGCCAATGCTTGCCAAGCCATATGAGCCATGACTAATTCTTATATTTACTAATATGTGATAAATAAATTCTATGTGGGTAAAAACTGAAAGAATAATTTATGGGAAAACCAGCATGAAATGGTAAATATCTAGAAAAAAAGCTACTATATAGGTGCAATGCTTCTGTTCATGAGGGACATTTTGTCAAAGATTTCGATTACAAAACAACAGGATTGCACAAATAGCCGACATGTAAAAATCTACACCTTGTTAATATGTCATTATTTTAGTGAATAGCAGAAGATAGAACAGTAAATATGTGAAACATGAAGGTAACTAAAATCTACTGGATTATGGGAAGAAATCTGAGGCTCAGCCTCTCCTGGAAAGTCTGGAGCAAGTTTGATTAATGAGTGCCAACAAAGACCTTATTTAGAGTTCAGGAGCAAGTTTAAAGCATGCATTTCACCAACAGAAGCTCTTGGAAGTTCTTGCGACAGGAAAGAAAGAGAGGAAAAGCAATTTGCTTGAAGGGAACTTCTACTTCGTGATTCATACTGACAGGTAACAATTTTAGTATCTGAGAGGTGTCTATCACATTTCTTTGGACTCCTCTCTCAAAGGATTAATAAAGAAAAGGAAAGAAGCTCAGTTGTGCTATTCTTATCTTAATGTCTGTCAGAGACCGTGTGTGATGATTTCAGCAGCTCTCAGCCAAGATGGGAAACTGGTTTGATTGTAAGAGGTCAAAGGATAGTGCAAAGTCCAATTACTTCTTTTGATTGAAGTATCCCAAAGTGATCCAAACAGGATAATCAGTTCAGCTGAGTTTTTGCCCCCTGCAGGTTTGGAATCTGATTTAAATCAAACCATTTTGACTCACTGACTGTTTACACTCTACCTTCCTCTAGACTGTAAGCTCTCACGAGCAGGGCCCTCTGATCCTCCTGTTCTACACATCTGATTGTACTATTTAATACCTCTGTATGTCTATTCCCAATTGTACAGCGCTGCGGAATTAGTTGGCGCTATATAAATAAAGAATAATAATAAAAAAAGTAGGATCAATTTGGACAGTGAAGAACATTTGAGAAATTCCTTTCTCTGACTCCTATTGAGCAACATTTTTCACTTGGTCATTTGATCTGTTTGAATTCCCTGTTTCAGTGAATCAGATTTTATCAGTTTTAGTGGAAATAATTGATTTTGAAATCTTCAGTTGTAGTTTTTTTGTTTTAATAGATTTAATTCAATTAAAGGGCAAATTGCATCGTGAATACAAATATTTTGCCTGTTCGCAGTTTTACAAGATTTATGTGCATAGCAAGAAAAGTATTTGGATAAGTGAGGAAACCTTTAACAATCAATAGGAAAGCATTTACAGGCAGGCATGTATAGAAATAATGACTTATACACTTAGAAGAACTGGAATAATTATTAATCAATGGGAATAACCAATCATCTAGGAATAGATACTAAGGAGGAATATGATTACTTAATACAAGAAAATCCTATAAGGGTAGTACTGTACATACTTCAGAAGTTATACAAAAACCCAGATAATTCTCCTAGAAAATCAATTATTTCAGCTACCAGTTATGCACCCTGTTTTAGAGTAAATTGATATGTTAACACAGACAAGCGTAGTACAAAACCTTCTTAAATATTTACAATACACTACACATTTTTGAGGTTGATACAACAAATGCAAATGGAGTCAAGTGAATTTTTGCTTGTTTCCCTATGAACTGATGCATTATGGCACACAGTCACAGGTGAGACTACAGGAAGATCATGTGATGCTGTTGTTTAACTTTGTGCCTAATAAAAATTATTTTAAATTTCATCAGAACCTTTGTCTGCAAGAAGAGTGACAGATATGGGGTTCAATACCGGAAATTTTGTTGAAGATACATTGACGACATATTCATCTTGTTTGCTGGAACAACAGAAGAACTGGAGGCCTTCATAGAAAATGTTAATAAGGTACCCTCTACCATTTAATTTACAGTGCAATTTGAGGAGTGCAGTATTAATTTTCTAGATGACACCTTATGTAAAAACAATGCAAAGTAAAGTATATGGTAAACCAACAATTACAAACTTGAGTTTCATTATAGATGTAATCATTTAAAAATGTAGTAAGATTATTTCCTAAATCACAGATGATTGGGGTAGCTAGTATAACAAGTGTTAGAAAATTGTAACTATTTAGGAAGACAGAACAAATTAAATCAGCAATTTCAGATTCCAATGAAAAGAATAATTAAGAATCAGTGGCTAATCATTAGGACAGATGGAAGATTGAAATTATAGGCAATGGTCAACCATGTTTCTCATATTCCAAAGATAAAACAATTGGTAACATTTTAAGAATTCCCAATGCAAAAATAAAATACTTGATGTCTGAAATATTTTGTAAAAATGTAGGAGGTCACAAAATGGAAATGTTACATAAATAGTAGTGATGATCGAGCACCCCAATGCTCGGCTGTTCGGGTGCTCTGGCCGAGCACCCCCGGAGGCTCGAGTGCTCGGCCGAGCACCCGAGCCCCATTGAAGTCAATGGGAGGACTCGAGCATTACACCAGGCACCCCCTGCTCTGATGAGGGGAGGGTGCCTGGTCCATAGGAAAAGGGCAGAAAATGATGGAAACACCACAGAAATGGTTCAGGGACAGCATAGGGAGGATGTCTGGATGCATCTTGGACTCCAACGTCGCTGCTGGGAACGATGTTTCGCCCGTAGTACGCCATTTTTACAGACTGACCGTAAAACACACAAAAAGGAAGATAAAAACTAATCTGCGGCTAGGCACACTAAACAATATGTGACGCTAATCTGCGGCTAGGCACACTAAACAATATGTGACGCTAATCTGCGGCTAGGCACACTAAACAATATGTGCCGCTAATCTGCGTCTAGGCACACTAAACAGAATGTGCTGCTAATCTGCGGCTAGGCACAGTGAACGGAATATGTGACGTTTATTTTTTAAACTTTGCACACTAAACAATATGTGCCGCTAATCTGCGTCTAGGCACACTAAACAGAATGTGCTGCTAATCTGTGGCTAGGCACAGTGAACGGAATATGTGACGTTTATTTTTTACACTTTGCACACTAAACAGAATGTGCTGCTAATCTGCAACTTTGCCCACTAAACAGAATGTGCTGCTAATCTGCGGCTAGGCACAGTGAACGGAATATGTGACGTTTATTTTTTACACTTTCCACACTAAACAGAATGTGCTGCTAATCTGCAACTTTGCACACTAAACAGAATGTGCTGCTAATCTGCAACTTTTCACACTAAACAGAATGTGCTGCTAATCTGCAACTTTGCACACTAAACAGAATGTGCTGCTAATCTGCGGCTAGGCACAGTGAACGGAATATGTGACGTTTTTTTTTTTAAATTTGTGCCCCCCCAAACAAAATATAACTGCTGCCCCCACACACAACAGTCCTAAAAAGGACTTTTGGGTCTTTATATGGTGTTCCAACACTTTTCTTCTCCCTACACTGACTTTCCCTTCCTATCCTCATCTCTCCCTGGCTAAGACTGAGCCGAACTCGCTGGTCAGGTGCTATACAGCACCCGATCACGGGTTCTGGCCAGCCAATCAGTGTAATGCCAGCAGCCAACATGGCTGCTGGCATTACACTGATGTCAGAGCCTCCCAGCACGTTTATTGGCTGCGCAGCAGCCGCGAAACGTGCGGGGAGGAGACCCGAACATGGCGGGCGAGCACATGCGGTACTCGTACGAGTACCGCCATGTGCCGAGCAGAGCGATGCTCGAGCTGAACCGAGCTTCGGCCGAGCATGCTCGCTCATCACTAATAAATAGCAATTTCCTTATATTGGGTGTCACATTTAGACATGCACATATAGGTTAACAATTTAAAATATGTCAATATCTGGATTTTGCATCTACCAGGTTTTATCTAATTTAACTAATATTCTGGTCTAATATATGTACATAAAACAGAAGGAGGTTGAAGAGACTGAATGTCCCTGCATCTTTCATGTAGTCACTTGAAAATAAGGATGCAGACTATTCAATAGCTAAACATTATCTGAATAATGTGCATACAGTAGCCTCCATAAGGTGTAGACCTATTAAACAAATTAATAGGCACACTGTGGGGTGGGGGGTTGTCTAGTCACCTATTAAATAGAAGTACTTTCTGTATCCATATGTTGAATGGTTAACCATGAAAAAGGTTTAAATACCCAGTTATCCTAGACAGATTTCTCTTTTGCTAAGATACAATAAATGGCATTATATAATTAACTGCAGAAGCTGATTACCGCTTTCCTTTATAAATGCCCTAAGATTGGTTGGCCCCGAAGATGCACAATGGAAAACTGAGAAGAAACTGGTATCAGTCTAAAAATTATTATTGAGTGCACTTCAAAATCCATATGAACACCTATTATAAGTTCCAACATGTGTGAGTGGGGGTGGGGTCCATATATTCTGTTTGAAAGAGAATATGTACATGAAATACCTTTTTTTTGGCAGTCTGGGATAATATAATCACTGTAATCTGAGTCACAAATGACATTGTGTAGGAACAGCTCTCAGTGAACCTGTTCTGCTCTTACTTACAGGTCTCTGGACACACCTTCTCTACTCCTTCCTGCTCTGGAATTCCCTATGACTTTGATTGCCTTTCTGGACACAACCCGAGGCCTATATCAATCAGACTTCTTTGGTGGTTCCTAATTTTGTAGTTCCTTTGAATTTTCTGCATTGCAGTAACTCCTCCTTTTGTCGTTGGTTCCCTGCTGCCTCCATTAAGTGTGACCATCCTGGCCCAGGTCAGGCTCAATCGGTCCTGGGTATTTGGCCTTGCATGTGAAAAACTTTACATGGATAGTAATGTTACACAAAAAAGCATCTACAATTAACCTTCATAGTATTTGGGCCACAGAGAGTGTTATTTCAGTTTGTCTCCATCACTTTTGCAGCTATTAATCTATGAGTTTATTCCTAGGAAATGAAAATTAGCATTTCCTGTTTCAATATAACATCAAACAAAGAAAACAATTCTCCAGCTCTAATTTGACCTCAGGCAGGATCAATGTGATATTTTACATTAGTGGGCCCAAAAAATTCTCACATGTATGGGAGTTCCAAGTAAGGCTAAATGGGACCAGATGAATAGTGGGTACTGTGACAAAGCCTCTCTTCTAGCTTTAAAGGGATATTAATATTTCATAATAAAAGCAGCTCTAATTAATCATCATAGTATTTGGACGCTGGAGAGTGTTATTTCAATTCTGTCAGAGTTGTAGTTCAAGAGTAATTCAATGACAAAGTATCCCCCTCCCACCCCTTTTACTGATGTCACGCTGCTCAGCCAGAGCAGAAGGGAGGTGCCCAGGTAGACTGCAGAGAGGGACAATCTTCAATTAAGATAAGGAAAAAACCTGAAAAACTTGTCAAGGGGGGCAGGGCTTTCATTGTTCTCATAGGAAGAAGATTGCCCCTGCTGTTACCTGTCTGGTCTATGGACTGCATTCCACATCTGAGAAGAGATGGCTTACACTAGGTAAAAGGGGCGGGAGGGGGAAACATTACTTGTGAATATCTCTCAAACCATAAAGGTTTGAGAGATAAGACTTACACGTTTTTCATGTTTTTTTAATGCCTACAAAATAAAATGAAGATAAAACAAAGTATTACTATCCCTTTGATACACATGAACAACAGGAAATTGTATATCACACACTTCCAGCTGCAGAAATCAAAAAAGTCCACGAGTAAAACCAATACTGTTTATTGAACAACGATAAGTATTCCTGTACAATGACTATGATCAATCTTAATGGTGGACAAGGTAGTGCAAAAAGCTATGGGTACAAGCAGTAAGATTTCGTCAAAGCATCTCAAACAGATCAACGCGTTTCGCATATACAACGCTTACTCATGATCCCTAAATGGGATCTAGGAATCATGAGTAATCATTGTATATGCGAAACACGTGGATCCATTTGAGATGCTTTGATGAACATCTGACTTCTTGTACCCATACGTTTTCACTCCTTTGTCTACCATTAAGATTGATCGTACTCATTGTACAGGTATGCTTATCATTCTTCAATAAACAGTATTAGTTTTACTCGTGGACTTTTTTAATTTCTTCAGTTGGAAGTGCGTGATATACAATTTTCCTGTTGTTCATCTGTTTCAATATGGTATTCCTAGAATCGTTGGACTATGCCTTGTGATAAATATTTCATGGGCCCCACAGAGCTTTTAGAAAACTTGAAATTATGCATTCTAGGAATTAAGAAGAACTGGACGCAAAAAAAATAAATTCATTGATACTTGTTCTTGTAGATTATCCTGTAAAACAGCTCATTCAATGATGTCAGCTTATGGTTCTGACATTTTTAACCCTGTGGATGCTGAAGACATTGAAGATATCACTAGAATCTGAAGGGGTTAATTAGAGAGACTTGTTAGATGAACATCTCCTGTTGCTGGTGCTAACTTGAGACATTCAAATACGTTCTGTGTGTTTATTTTTCTTAAAGGGATAGTAATGTTTTGCAATAAATGCAGCTCGAGTTCATCATCATAGTATTTGGACTTTGGAGAGTGTTATTTCAATTCTGTCAGAGTTGTAGTTCAAGAGTAATTCAATGACAAAGTATCCCCCTCCCACCCCTTTTACTGATGTAACACTGCTCAGCCAGAGCAGAAGGGAGGTGCCCAGGTAGACTGCAGAGAGGGACAATCTTCAATTAAGATAAGGGAAAAACCTGAAGAGCTTGTCGAGGGGGGTAGGGCTTTCATTGTTTTCATATAAAGAAGATTGTCCCCTTCTGTTATCTGTCCTGTCATACAACCAGATTCCACATCTGAGAATAGATGGCTTACACTAGGTAAAAGGGGCGGGAGGGGGATACTTTATCCTTCAATTACTCCTGAACTACAACTCTGACATTATTGAAATAACACTCTCTATGGCTCAAATACTATGAAGATTAACCCCATCGCGACGATGGACTTACCAGGTACGTCATACAAAAATGTCACTTAGTGACAGATGACGTACCTGGTAAGTCCAGGAAGTCATTCGCTAGAATAGGAAAAAAAAACAAAACCCAGGCGTTAAGTGCCGGCTGCGTGTGCGCGCGGCTGGTCAGTAAGGGGTTAAATGGAGCTGCTGTTTTTGTGAAACATTACTATCCCCTTAAGCTCTTACTGCATTCGGCACAGAGCTGCATTCATTAGCATTGATAGAATAAATTAGCAGAGGATTACAGAACCTTTCAGCTAATATGCTAATGGCAAATTCACGAAATCCTCCTGCCAGAACGGTTTCATCCACTAGTCATAGCAGTATAAAAAGGATGTGGCACTATCCTGGAAGTGGAACGCTGTGAAAGTGGAAGAAAGTTCATTTGCATTGTTAATTTGAGCTGAAAAGATATGTCATAAAAAAATATCTTTCTTTACCTTAAACAAATCAAATCAAAATGTTATAAAAGGCACAGGGCCTTATTCATCAGGCTAAACAACTGCAATTCTAGAGCAAACAAATGATTTTGTTTGAGAGTGGGAACCCCTACTACGCCTGTGATCACCATGTTACGGTAGTGAACAATCTCAATAAAGGAGCAATTTCATTGGGTGAGTGCATGCGTTTTGTCTTCTTCCTTCTTGTCTTCATCTATTACTTTGTATCATTTTTGTCTGAAGTCTGAACGCTGAGTGGCTGAGTTATTAAGTGGTTGAGTTATTAACCCCTTAAGGACCACTTTGGTCTTTCCAACGTGCCAGTACACGTGATCTTTTGCATGTATCAGCGTGCTGCATTGGGGACTGAGAGAGACCTCTCCAGTCTGGAGCAGTCAATTTCACTACCTGTTTTTACTTGCAGTACCCCCAGTGGATGGGCTATGGCCGTCACGGTAATTAAAGGAGTAGTAAACTTTTTTTATGAAAACACATATTTTATAGAGCATTTCCTGCTGAATAAAACAATCTCACTCCCATCATGTTCAGATGTTTTATTCAAACATTATAGCAGTTTAAATAATCAGGGAGTGAATTTACTGTGTTTACTTTCTGATAGTTCTAACTGACAGGAAGTGAATTTACTGTGTTTACTTCCTGATAGTTCTAACTGACAGGAAGTGACTCAGCAGTTTCTATCACATTCTATTGAGAACTGTATGTCTCGGAATTTCCTGACTTTCCTCTCCATTAGAATCTAACAGGAAATCTAATTAGAATTTGACCACTAGAGGGCACTGCTAATATAAAAAACATGGGTTTAAACTGTAATAACTCTGCAAATATAAATCTCTCTGCAGTGGGAGTACCCCTATTTTAGTCAATAGGAAAATCCCTACAATATGTATTTTTTCATAAAAAAAAGTTTACTGCTCCTTTAAAGCGGAACTACCACCTCCACTAAAGTCACCCTGGTGGCGACTAGCTTATTAATCATTATTTTACCTCTCAAAAGTGCCCACGAATAAAGTTATCCTTAAGCTTCCGACACCGGAAGACAGGTATCACTGCGGACATCTTGAATGCGTGCCTGTGCTGTCAGTCCTCTTCACCCTTCACAGGCATTGCAGTGGCCCAAACGGCCCCAGGAGAGACTGAAGGTGCAGGCGCACAGGCTGCAGTAACCTGGCTGTCAGTCTCGGAACCTTAAGGATTACTTTATTCGTGGGCACTTTTGAGAGGTAAAATAATGATTAGTAAGCTAGTTGCCACCTGCCTGAGTATTGCAGGGTGACTTTAGTGGAGGTGGTAGTTCTGCTTTAAGGCAAAAAACGTGTGATGTTCATAGCACGGCATGCAGTCTTTAAGGGGTTAAAGTGTACCTGTCACCATGATTCAAGTTTGCTTATTTGAAAACTACATTAAAATCTGCCTATGTACAGGAAATGTGCAGTAAAGGAGATACTTGGTACTGTTTTCTAATGTATGATAATTGCACTAACCATGCAGTACTAGAGATGTTTCATATGCTAATTAAGCACTGTGCTGCACCAGGATGCTTTCACTTTTCCTACAAATAAAAATGTGAGTATTTCCTAATTGATACATCTCCTGGACCTTTGGTCAACATGACACATAGGAAGTTTTGAATTAAGTTTTCAAATATGTAAAAAAAAGTTCAGGGTGATAGATCCACTTTAAAGGGATAGTAATACTTCGTTTTATCTTTATTTTATTTTGTAGGCATTAAAAAAACATGAAGAACGATATAAGTCCTATCTCTCAAACCTTTATGGTTTGAGAGATATTCACAAGCAAAGTTTCCCCTCCCGCCCCTTTTACCTAGTGTAAGCCATCTCTTCTCAGATGTGGAATCCAGTCCATAGACCAGACAGATAACAGCAGGGGACAATCTTCTTCCTATGAGAACAATGAAAGCCCTGCCCCCCTTGACAAGTTTTTCAGGTTTTTCCCTTATCTTAATTGAAGATTGTCCCTCTCTGCAGTCTACCTGGGCACCTCCCTTCTGATCTGGCTGAGCAGTGTTACATCAGTAAAAGGGGCGGGAGGGGGATACTTTGTCATTGAATTACTCTTGAACTACAACTCTGACAGAATTGAAATAACACTCTCCAAAGTCCAAATACTATGATGATTAATTAGAGCTGCTTTTATTATGAAACATTACTATCCCTTTAAGAGAAGACTGAATGATTTAACACCATGTATTGGAGTCTCTGTTCCCAGTTGGTGCTGCTGCAGTACCTCTTCTTTGGATGGATAAGTTCTACCTATATGTGTTGCCTGCCAGTCGCGTTTTCAACAATGGCATCATAAGGTTGAAATGAACAACAAATTACCATTACTTTAAATGGGATTTTGTTAACTGATAGGAGCTGCTTTGGCTCTGCTCAATGTAGTCTCATGCATTTTTCTAAGTCTGATCAGACTTAATAACATGATTAAATAAATTTACCTAACCCTTTGAGTGCCAGAGAGGTATCCAGCGTATTGCTTTGCAATGCGTTGGATACCTATCTGCCACTCAAACGGTTAAGCATTTAGCTAGCATTTAGCAGCATTTGATGTGACTTGAAAAAAATGTAAACAATTTTGGAGGCGAGTGACACCATAAAAAGCATTTTTGCAATGTGCTGTAGAATTATTTGGCATCCGAGTTAAACACTTACGGATCATGTTAGCATCTAAGGCAGGTATAGGTATAGGTAATTTTTTAATTTCCATTGCAGATGACTACAATTACAGTTATCTTTAAAGGGATAGTAATACTTCGTTTTAACTTTATTTTATTTTGTAGGCATTAAAAAAACATGAAGAACGATATAAGTTATCTCTCAAACCTTTATGGTTTGAGAGATATTCACAAGTAAAGTTTCCCCTCCCGCCCCTTTTACCTAGTGTAAGCCATCTCTTCTCAGATGTGGAATCCAGTCCATAGACCAGACAGATAACAGCAGGGGACAATCTTCTTCCTATGAGAACAATGAAAGCCCTGCCCCCCTTGACAAGCTTTTCAGGTTTTCCCCTTATCTTAATTGAAGATTGTCCCTCTCTGCAGTCTACCTGGGCACCTCCCTTCTGATCTGGCTGAGCAGTGTTACATCAGTAAAAGGGGAGGGAGGAGGATAGTTTGTCATTGAATTACTCTTGAACTATATCTCTGATAGTATTGAAATAACACTCTCCAAAGTCCAATTACTATGATGAATAATTAGAGCCGCTTTTATTATGAAACATTACTATCCCTTTAACTGGTTCATTGGCTGGTTGGCATTATGGGAGATGTAGTTTCTAACATCTGCTGTGTCACGTGTTGGACATACGCTGATTTAAGGAGTTATTTTTTATTTCAGGGGTATGGAGTATACTGTAAGACTAGAAGGCAGACCTTTGACCCGTTCCTCTCTGGCACTGCACTGAAGGTAGCTTCAGCAGGCTGGTCTGTAAGTCATTTTGAGATCCTGACAAGCAGATGTATTCACCCTTATACCAGTTATGAGAACAGGAGCATGCAGACCTCCTGGCTAACGTCCAGGCGCTTGGCCAGCTGAACTAATGGCTCAACTGAATGACATAAGTTTCCCCTAGTTAATTCCTTCCTCTGATTTGCTTCAAACCATCAGTAATCGGGATGTGCCAAGACACCTGTGGTTTTTTTCTCCGCATTTTGCTAAGGGGCAGTGGTATTAGGACAATGAGGAGAGTGCTGGCCTCACCCCAAGATTCTTGGACGGAGCTTAACAAGCAGATTTCAGGTGGCGGGACAGAGAACAGGACATAAGGCCATTGCTAAATTAAAAGAAGAAATTGACATGAGCAAAACCTGCACACAGGATTAATTAAGGCAGATTTCACAGTTTCAGTTATTCAGTTTACATAGCTTGTACATGAGGTCACTCATAGGTAGGATCGGATTTACATCCCAGGCTCATTTGGCAAAGCACTCTAGGTGCTCTTAACTTGCATCCAAGGGGTTAAATAATAGCGTTTAACGTTGTACAGGGACACTGAAATTGGGTATCCTTTTAAAACGTTGCATTTAAAACATTGTGCGGCTACACGCCTCATTAAGCATGTTGCTGTGAAGAAAAGGGAGACATGAGAATCTTGCCCTGCCAAGCATGAGATTCTCATGTAACGTACTTAAACGGTGCTTCAGCTCAATCCGCAGCTTTGCCTGCATACCTAAGGAATGGCAAGCAACACTGGACATTACAATTGTAGCATGGTCCACCCCTTCAGTGCCAGAGAGGTTCCCACTGAAAACCTCTCTGACACTCAAAGGGTTGAGCTACATATCAAATAAACATATCTAGGACTTTTAGTCCTTTGTTCGATCTGTAGCTTATCCCTTTGAGTGCCAGAGAGGTTCCCAATGATTGGGGACCACTCAGGCACTCAAAGGGTTAACTCCAATACAATTGTAATGTCTAATGTTGTTTGTTGTTCCTTAGGAATGAGGGCAATGCTGAGGGTTGAGTTGCAGCACCGTTTAAAGATGTGACATGAGAATCTTGCACTTTTATGCAGGGAGAGATTCTCATGTTAATCACGGCGACATGCTTAATACGGCGTGTATCTGAACAATGTTTTAAATGCAACATTTTAAAAGTAAACCCTGAAATTGTTCTGGCCACACCCACAGAGAATGTAGGTTCAGCCAGGACAGCAGGGGCACCTTCCCTCAACATTTGCAGCCCTAGCCAGTTTCCTGCTCTGCCTACTGGGAAATCCATCCCGGCTCGTAAAGTTCGGAGCATGTGAACAGAAAGCCATGTGTACAATTGTCGCAAGGGTTAAGGGAGATCCAATACCTTTCCAATAAATCACCACTTACCTTCCTATGGCCAGAAAAAAATCTTAATGAACCTTCTGAATTTTGCTCTTTCTCCTTGATTCAACATCTCCAATCCATCCTGGATGTCATTTTGATAGAGGCGGACATTTGCTGGCAGACTAGAGAACCACTGCATCATGGAGGCAAGCATGGGAGGCAGACATGAAACACCCATGAACCCCTGTATCACTTTAAGGACCAGAGGGATGTGTAATGTAATACTGCACAATGCATTGCTCACCCTTATGGTCCTGATAGGATTCCCTAGGTTTACGTTCTCTACCTGCTTCAGTAGGACGAAACTACCCACAACCGTCATGTCTGCCTCCATGGATATGACATCTAGGACTGAATAAATGGTTTATCTCTTAAAGGGATAGTAATGTTTCACAATAAAAGCAGCTCCAATTAATCTTCATAGTATGTGGGCCGTGGAGAGTGTTATTTCAGTACTGTCCGAGTTGTAGTTCAAGAGTAATTGAATGATAAAGTATACCCCTCCCGCCCTTTTTACTGATGTAACACTGCTCACCTCAGAGCAGCAAGACTGCCTGGATGGATCGCAGAGAGGGACAATCTTCAGTGATCCTAAGGAAAAACCTGAAAAACCTGTCAAGGGGGCAGGGTTTCCTTATTCTCACAGTAAGAATACCATCCCTTGCTGTGATCTGTCCGGTCAAGAGACCAGATTCCACATCTGATGGAGGCGGCTTACACTAGGTAAAAGGGGCGGGAGGGGGATACATTATCATTCAATTACTCTTGAACTACAACTCTGACAGTATTGGAATAACACTCTCCATGGCCCAAATACTATGAAGATTAACTGGAGCTGCTGTTTTTGTGAAACATTACTATACCTTTAAACACTGGCACAAGAGCAAATTTCAAAGTGTCCATTAGGATTGTATGGCAATAGTAAGGTAAGTGAGAGGTTATGGGTAAGATGCATCAGTTCTACTTTAATGGCAGCTTAAAAATATTAACTCCCCACTTACGTTACAGCGGCCAGAAATTTTGCCATTATGCTTTGGTTTAAGGGATAAAAAGGGCATGTAAAAAGAAAATTTCATACTGTGTACTGAGTAAGGATGAGCAAAATGCCTGCAATTCAGTGAAAAAAAGGAGATGATGAGAAAAAAGGTTCTGTAATTTGACTGTACAAATTGTGTACCAGTGTGCTTGTGAGTCCGCACAGAGTATGTGTATGCAGTGTGCAGAGTGTGTGTGTGTGCTTGCATGCACAGAGTTTGTTTGTTTGTGTGCATAGTGTTCAGTATCCCTATTTAGGAGGACAGTCCCTCTTTGATTCCCAAATACCTCTGTCCCTCTTTTCCACCCTGATGTCCCTGTGTTTAGGAGATCAGACTGTGTGGTGTGTATATAAGTGTATCACCCTGGTGTCCCTGTGTTTAGGAGATCAGACTGTGTGGTGTATATATAAGTGTATCACCCTGGTGTCCCTGTGTTTAGGAGATCAGACTGTGTGGTGTATATATAAGTGTATCACCCTGGTGTCCCTGTGTTTAGGAGATCAGACTATGTGGTGTGTGTATAGAAGTGTATCACCCTGGTGTCCCTGTGTTTAGGAGATCAGATTGTGTGGTGTGTATATAAGTGTATCACCCTGGTGTCCCTGTGTTTAGGAGATCAGACTGTGTGGTGTGTATATAAGTGTATCACCCTGGTGTCCCTGTGTTTAGGAGATCAGACTGTGTGGTGTGTATATAAGTGTATCACCCTGGTGTCCCTGTGTTTAGGAGATCAGACTGTGTGGTGTGTATATAAGTGTATCGCCTGGTGTCCCTGTGTTTAGGAGATCAGATTGTGTGGTGTGTATACAAGTGTATCACCCTGGTGTCCTGTGTTTAGGAGATCAGACTGTGTGATGTGTATAGAAGTGTATCACCCTGGTGTCCCTGTGTTTAGGAGATCAGACTGTGTGGTGTGTATATAAGTGTATCACCCTGATGTCCCTGTGTTTAGGAGATCAGACTGTATGGTGTGTATGTAAGTGTATCACCCTAGTGTCCCTGTGTTTAGGAGATCAGACCGTGTGGTGTGTATATATGTGTAAATACTTTGGTCTTGCATTAAATCATTTATTCTGTTACACAGAGAGGTGTCAGTAGGTCATAAAATAACCTAAAAATTCTCATTAATGCCCCGCCAACCAGCCATGCCCCCAACAACACCACCTAAAACAAAAGTGTCCCTTTTTAGAAATTTGAAATGTTGGGAGGTATGTGTGCATAGTGTGCATGTGTGTGTGTGCACTGTGTGTGTGTGAACAGTGTGCACAGTGTGTGTGCGAGAGCACAGTGAGTGTATGTTTGTGTGTGCAGACTGTGTGTGTGTGTGTGTGCGTGTGTATGTGTGTGTTTGTGCTTGTGTTCATTGTAGCCCCTGCATCTCCTTGCAGAGCCCTCCTGGCCAGTCCCATACTTACACCAGTAGCAGAGATTTGAATAACTCCTCCTTACTGCCTCCCCTGGCTGTGTTTTGCCATGCACACAGAAGTCTTCTTTTATATATATATATATATATATATATATATATATATATATATATATATATTACATTATTATTATTATTATTATTATCTTTATTTTCTGGAAATCCCTGAAAAAAATTGTCTCTCCGAGCAGTGTCTTTGAATGACCCTTTAGAACATTCCAGCACAAAGAAGCAGACATCAAGAAAGTAGATATACAAGTTAGTACAAATATTGATACATATTTATCAACCTCTCTGTCCCCCCCCGAGACCTTCTTCAGGATGGAGTGTGCATAAAATGAGATTTGCCTTACAAACCAATCAATACATGCTCAAGAACAATTGCTTCTGAGCAGACGTGCTGCTTATAGGGTGCAAAAAAAATCTATATTATTTCTGACAAATCATCTCATTTCTGTCTATATCGCCCTTATCACAGATTTCAATGTGAAGCCCTTCTGTACTCTTGTCTTATGAAGAGGTCAGTTAAAACAATATTTACAGCTGCAATAATGAATCTCGTTCTACTATGAACCACCAAAATATAATGATTTTCCCTACTTTCAGTCAAATCAAAATATCTCTATTTGGATAATATTTAAAGGAATTTCCACCATTTAAATTTTAGCGATTGTTACAAATTTTAATGCGGCAGTAAAACTCTTATTATGAAAACATAATGTAGGGGTAGTTTATTCATAAGAATGATTCCATTGCTGGGAATTGCTTCAGTGAAAACTTATTGCAGAATAAACTCATGTTTGTTTGTTTTTTTTAAAGGGATAGTAATGTTTCAAAATAAAAGCAGCTCCAATTAATCTTCATAGTATTTGGGCCATGGAGAGTGTTATTTCAATACTGTCAGACTTGTAGATCAAGAGTAATTGAATGATAAAGTATCCCTCTCCCGCCCCCTTTTACTGATGTAACACTGCTCACCTCAGAACAGAAAGGTGGTGTCCAGGTGGATCACAGAGAGGGGCAATCTTCAATTAATATCAGGGAAAAACCTGTCAAGGGGATCAGGGTTTTCATTCTTCTCACAGTAAGAAGATTGTGCCTTGCTGTGAGCTGTCTGGTCTTAAGACCATATTCCACATCTGATGGGAGGTGGCTTACACTAGGTAAAAGGGGTGATGCATCAGAACTGTAGAATGATATAGTGTATAAGAAATGATATCTCAGAACTGTAGAATGTTACACTGTTTAAGAAGTGATATCGGAACTGTAGAATGTTATAGTGTATAAGAAGTTATATCTCAGATCTGTAGAATGTTATAGTGTATAAGAAGTGATATCACAGAACTGTAGTATATTATTATGTAAAAGAAGTGATACCACAGAACTGTAGAATGTTATAGTGTATAAGAAGTGATACCACATAACTGTAGAATGTTATAGTGTATAGGAAGTGATATCAGAACTGTATCATGTTATAGTGTATAAGAAGTGATATATTAGAACTGTAGAATGTTATAGTGTATAAGAAGTGATACCACAGAACTGTAGAATGTTATAGCGTATAAGAAGTGATATCACAGAACTGTAGAATGTTATAGCGTATAAGAAGTGATATCACAGAACTGTAGAATGTTATAGTGTATAAGAAGTGATATATATCAGAACTGTATCATGTTATAGTGTATAAGAAGTGATATCACTGAACTGTAGAATGTTATAGCGTATAAGAAGTGATATATCAGAACTGTAGAATGTTATAGTGTATAAGAATGGATATCACAGTACCGTAGAATGTTATAGTGTATAAGAAGTGATATCACAGAACTGTATCATGTTATAGTGTATAAGAAGTGATATCACAGAACTGTAGAATGTTATAGTGTATAAGAAGTGATATCAGAACTGTAGAATGTTATAGTGTATAAGAAGTGATATCAGAACTGTATCATATTATAGTATATAAGAAGTGATATCACAGAACTGTAGAATGTTATAGTGTATAAGATGTGATATCAGAACTGTAGAATGTTATAGTGTATAAGAAGTGATATCACAGAACTGTAGAATGTTATAGTGTATAAGAAGTGATATCACAGAACTGTATAATGTTATAGTGTATAAGAAGTGATATCACAGAACTGTAGAATGTTATAGTGTATAAGAAGTGATATCACAGAACTGTAGAGTGTTATAGTGTATAAGAAGTGATATGTCAGAACTGTATCATGTTATAGTGTATAAGAAGTGATATCACAGAACTGTAGAATGTTATAGTGTATAAGAAGTGATATCAGAACTGTAGAATGTTATAGTGTATAAGAAGTGATATCACAGAACTGTAGAATGTTATAGTTTATAAGAAGTGATATCAGAACTGTAGCATGTTATAGTGTATAAGAAGTGATATATCAGAACTGTAACATGTTATACTGTATAAGAAGTGATATCAGAACTGTATAATGTTATAGTGTATAAGAAGTGACATCACAGAACTGTATCATGTTATAGTGTATAAGAAGTGATATATCAGAACTGTATCATGTTATAGTGTATGAGAACTGATATGACAGAACTAGTATGTTGAAGGTTAGTTGAGGTTTGGTTGGATCATCTCTGGGTTACATCATACATTGACATAACACCTAGAATCTTCTTTTATGGGAGCATTATGAATTAATAAGATCTCAGGGTGAGTTAATTTCAAAAGTTCACAGGTATGTACATAATGCATACATGCACACACACATATATAGAGAGACATACAGACATATACATAATACATACATACATACATACACACACATGTATTGTATATATGTCAGATCCCAGCCTAAAAGCCTTAAAAATGACTGCTTCTTTTTATCTAAAACAGTATGCAACTGTATATAATTTTTAGGATGTATGTTTGTGTGTGTATGTATATATATATATATATATATATATATATGTATATATATATATATATATATATATATATATATATATATATATATATATATGTAATGTTTCTCTATTTATGTAAATATGCAATTCTTTACTGTAAACTATCCAGAGCAGACTTTAAAACAATAGAAAATATATAAATAAATATATACACACAGCAATACACAAACATATACACAAAATACATGCGTACAGAAATGTAGATACACATATACACACACAGACACACAGATATACACACACACACTAATATGTGCACACACACACAAATACATACACATATGCAAATATACACTTACAGATATATTCACATACTTACACACATAAGCATAAACATACACACATGCAGAAGGCACATATACAAACACATACACACACACACACACACACATATACATATACATACATACACAAACGTAAGCACAACACACGTCTACGCATATACATACATACATTCACACACAGTCAAACACATTGATGTTACCCAAACTACTTTCCCACAATTTGGTAAACAATTTAGATAAGAAAATGAATTACTTAATTAACTAATATGTACATGGAAATCAGCAAATGACCTGCGACTTGGACTTTTGTACTTTACAGCTGAATATCACAGCTATTGACTAATCTCTTGTGGCTGAATGACACTTCTCCTTTAATAAATCAATTGAGATCACAGCAACAGCCACATGTCAGGAATTGTTTAAGGGCTGCATGAGGGTTTATGGAAATTAATGAATAATGTTGGTTTACATAGTCTTGGGGTCGTTTATCATTTTAATCTACTGGATGCTACAGAGGTTTACAACACATGCTGCACAATACTTGGAGACCTGTCTAGCACTTAAGGGGTTAAAAGTCCAATTTAAAGGTATAGTAAACCTTAGTATTGAGAACATTTATTGCTGAGTTTATCCTGTTTTGTAAAACAAGGATATTCAGTTATTGCAGCACAAACGTGCACTTTTTGTTTGCAGTACACCTCCATGGCCTGAAATGTTACAGTGGCGCTGCTGCTACCAGCTTCCTATAATGGGTTATTATCAACGGACCAGAGTTGTCAATAGCCTGCAATAGCAACAGCGCCGCCATAAAATTTCAAGCACATTATCTATTCACTCTTTAAGGACCATAGGGTTGGGTGCGTTTTCCACCCCTCTGATCATTTAAAGGGTTAAAAAGATAGTAATACTTAAAATGTAAAAAAAAAATATTGTAGGGTTTATCCCCTGAGTAAAACAAGGATACTCCTATTACTGAAAGGTGTTTTATTTGAAAGTTATTACAGCTCAAACTTTAATTTTTTTTATGTTCAGTATCACAGTGGCCTGAAACTGTACAGTGGTGCTATTGCTACACCATCCTATGGACAGCTCTGGTCAATTGACCATAAATCTCCATAGGATGGTGTAGCAACAGCACCACTGCACAATTTCAGGCCACTGTGATACTGCAGCTAAAAAAAAATACAAGTTTGAGCTGTAATAACTTTCAAATAAAACACCTTTAAGCAGTGGGAGTACGCTCATTTTACTCTGGGGGATAAACACTGCAATATACAATGTTTACCCCTTTAAAGTGGAACTGTCACTTTATAACAAATGTATGCTTTTGAAAGAGTATTCACAATCATTTATACTTATTTTATTTTTTAATTTCAAACAGTAAGTTAGGAGATATTTAACTTCAGTTATTTGTCAATTCATGCAAATGAGCAAGTACTGACTGGCAGGAAGTGGAAGTTGAGAGGGAGAGAGCAGTGTGGAATGTTAGTGTCTGTCTAATTTACATAAAATGACAGATAAATTAAGCTAAATACCTCATAAGCTATTGCGTTCAATAAAAAATTGATAACGTAACTTAGAGATGATTTTTAAAAGCTCTTTCCTACAAAGTCAGAGTTCCACTTTAATACTAGTTAGTCCATTTATTGGATACTATTGATTAATGTGTGTGTGTCATATGATACTGGGCTCTCAGCTCCTTTTAAATGTGTTTCTTAAGTGTGGGAAATGTATATGCCCATTCTTTTTTAAACTCAGTTATTGCTATCTGTATCGTAAAATAAAGATGAAGCCAGTGGCGTAATTAGAACCCATCGAATCCTGGTGCAGAAATTGCCGTCGGGCCCCCTCCCATCTTCACATTGCCCCATGTCCATCTCCTACCTCCATCACCCGCTCCCGCTCGGTTCTCAATTATGCAGAGAGCTGGGAGATGATGTAATCTCCTAGCGCTCTGTGTTACTAGAGCACAGGGAGATCAGCTGAGCTGCTGAGTCACGGGCTGCGGGCTAGTGGTGATGGGTTCGCAGGGGGCGGCCGGGCCCCTTGGAGTGACGGGAGCGATCGCAGGTGCGACCCTTCCGACCCCTATTGTTACGCCACTGGTTGAAACTCCCCAGCTATAACATACTTATCTTTAACATTATAGCATATATATTTAAAGGGATAGTAATACTTAAAGTGATAGTAATGTCTAAAAAAAACTTTTTTGCATTTAGAAGAGCTCAAAAAGCTGATCTAAATGCAAAAAAACGTATCTCTCAAACTGCTATTGTTTAAGAGATACGGGCGTTTGATTTTTCCTACTGACAGCTGTAAAGCTGTCAGCAGGAGATTCGTGTCGGTCGACACTGTGGCGCTTGAGAAGTGCCGGGATCTCGTTACTTACACAGAATCCCTTTATTGGAATGATCTAAAACGTGTGTCTGAACACTAGGCCTGAACACTAGGCATACATTTTAGACCATTCCATTGAAGGGATTCTGTGTAAGTAACGAGATCCCGGCACTTCTCAAGCGCCACAGTGTTGACCGACACGAATCTCCTGCTGACAGCTTTACAGCTGTCAGTAGGAGAAATCAAACTTCAAACGCCCATATCTCTTAAACCATAGCAGTTTGAGAGATACGTTTTTTTGCATTTAGATCAGCTTTTTGAGCTCTTCTAAATGCAAAAAGTTTTTTTTTAGACATTACTATCACTTTAAGTATTACTAATCCCTATAGTAAAGCCCTAGTAAAAAAAAAATGTATTGCCCCCAGTGTCATCTCTCAAACCTTTATGGTTTGAGAGATGATCGCTTCTAAAGTTGCCCTCTCCCTCCCCCTTCCCCGAAGTCAGCTTTGTAGCTGACCCAGGGAAATCTGGTCATAGATCATCAGGCGGCTCTGCAGCAGAGCCGTGATCGCGTTAACTAAAAAAAAAACTTTCACTAAAACGGTCTTCTACGTGTGCTTGCAAACCAAGCACACGTAGAAGACCATTTCAGTGACAGTTTTCTTTTTCAGTAACGCGATTGCGGCTGTGCTGGAGAGCCACCTGAAAGTCGTACGACTCTCTTCCCTGCAGTCAGCTAGAATACTGACTACGGGGAAGGGGGAGGGAGAGGGCAACTTTAGAAGCGATCATCTCTCAAACCATAAAGGTTTGAGAGATGACACAGGGGGCAATACATTTTTTGTACTGGGGCTTTAATATAGGGATTAGTAATACTTAAGTATTACTATCCCTTTAAAATGCAAATAGATATATTAAAAAGGATGTTTTTTAAAATATGACACATATAAATATCATATAACATAAAAAACAGAAATCTAAATATCAAAGTTCTAAATAATGTATGGCTGTTATTCTAATAAAGCATGCGTATTATCCAAACCATCTCATGGCCGACATACTAGAGAAACTAGAGAAATCTCAGTGTATTCTTCCTGGTAAAACATTTTCTGAATAAATAAGTAAAATACATCTGCTATACTCTTATATATTTATAAATCAAATCCATTTCCTCACCTCAAAAAGGATTCCCTTTTAGTAATGAAATTTTATGAGGAAATTGATTGGGTTTATAAATATATAAGAGTCTATATACTTTTTTAAGACCTTAAGGACTATGGACGTACATGTACATCATTTAGAAAAAGTGCATTAATGACCCATGATGTACATGTACCTTAACGAATTCAGGGGTCCCCGCATGGCTGCATGCCACCTGTGGACTTCTGATTCCGATTCCCCCAAAAATATACCCCGTGGTCCTTAAGTGCCAGCAACATGGCTGGTTCTTAAAGGGATAGTAACGTTTTATAATAAAAGCAACTCTAATTAATCATCATAGTATTTGGACTTTGGAGAGTGTGATTTCAATTCTGTCAGAGTTGTAGTTCAAGAGTAATCCAATGACAAAGTGTCCCCCTCCCGCCCCTTTTACTGATGTAACACTGCTCAGCCAGATCAGAAGGGAGGTGCCCAGGTAGACTGCAGAGAGGGACAATCTTCAATTAAGATAAGGGAAAAACCTGAAAAACTTGTCAAGGGGGGCAGGGCTTTCATTGTTCTCATAGGAAGAAGATTGCCCCCTGCTGTTATCTGTCTGGTCTATGGACTGAATTCCACATCTGAGAAAAGATGGCTTACACTAGGTAAAAGGGGCGGGAGGGGAAACTTTGCTTGTGAATATCTCTCAAACCATATAGGTTTGAGAGATAAGACTTATATCGTTCTTCATGTTTTTTTAACGCCTACAAAATAAAATAAAGATAAAAAAAAGTATTACTATCCCTTTAAGGGATTAACATTTTGGGGCGGACAAGTGGATATATTTATTTAATTGCTCTATGTTTGAAGCAGACAATCTTTTGCCCTACAGATGTAGGTTGGTTGGGAAAGATGAGGGTTTTAGTCCTCCATAGCTATTGCACCAAATATTGCCAACCTCAGGTCTAAGAGGAAATAGCAGCAAGAAGGGGTGCAATCCTTCAGTGACCCAAAGAGAGTGAGAAGCAGGCCTGCTGCTCACTCTCTACGGGTCACTGAAGGATTGCGCCCCTTCTCGCTGCTGTTTTCTGTTGTTTAGGGGTCCCGATTGAGGTCCTTCTACTTCTATTGGAGAGCTGCATCTTGGTCCATTGCGATAAACTGAATGCGGGCCGTTTGAGATCCTCACCCGTTCTGTTGACCACTGATAGTGGTTATTAAGATTATAAGTACGGTGGTGAATTGGTGATGGTGATACTTTACCTGTCTCTGTTACACTAGGAGCGCCCTCTTGTTCTTTCTTCTATGAGGAAATGGTTGGGAGGAACCATGAAATGCATCAGCTAAATGCCATTTTATAGTTTTAGTTTTAAATAAAACCTAGTCTTTTTTAACTCAATGAGTGCCAGAGAAGTAGCCAGTGCATAGTCATGAACTGATCATTGGAGTCAACAAATATCCAAGCCATAAAAGGTACCAATTGTTCTGCCTACGCCACTCTCAATTTTTTCAATGTATGTAAATAATGGCTTCCTTAAAACGAGAGTAGTATTTAAACCTTTAACGACCAGCGGTCCAGGGGTGTCTGGTCCCTTAAGGACCAGATAGGCGAGTTCGACGTGCCGTCCCACGTGACTGATCACGTGTGCCGGCACGTCGAACGAAGGACTGAAAGAGATCGCTCCGGTCTTGGAGCGATCAACTTCAGTCCCCGGTATTACTCACCAAGCTCCTGCAGGAGCGCAGTGAGTAAAGGACCAGCGTGCCGGACCAGCATGACGGTCCGGGTACGTCACAGGACGCGAAGGGGTTAAACATTACAGGTCAGAATAAGTGTATTTTTCCTCCTTATTTTCTCTTGTGCATTGCTAATGTCTATAATAATGTTTAGCTCTGAGACTTCTATATTGGTTTTATAACAGGTAGCGCTAAGTTTAATAACTTACTGTCCTGTCGTTCAAAAGATATTCAAGCTTAAATGATCCCCCTCCCGTCCCTTCTGACTGTGTCATGCTGCCTGTAAGGATGGTCTGGATGGAGAGAGGCGAGGGACAATCTTCAGTAAGTGAAAGTAAAATCCTGCCCTCCTTTGTCAAGTTGGGCAGGGCTTTCCTTATGCTTAGTGATTGAAGATTGTCCCTCGACAGGATTGCAGCTGTAATGGGAGGCGGCCAGAAGCGGCAGGTGGGGGATCATTTTAGCTGGAATTTCAAAGCTTAAAGGGATAGTAATGGTTAATTTTAAGTTGATTTAATATTGTAGACATTAAAAAAAGATTAACATCAATGTAAGTCTTATCTCTCAAACCTTTATGGTTTGAGAGATATAACTTGCTAAAGTTACCTTTTCCTGGCTGTTTTACTCAAGTCTGCCATCTAGCTGACAGCTGCAGATTCCAGTCATTTGACCAGACAGAGGCTCTTCAGCAGAGCTGAAATCATGCTATTTAGAAATAAATGCTTCATTGGAACGGTCTACAAAGTGTGCTTGCAAACAGGCACACTTTGTCGACCGTTTTAAATGAAGTATTTGTCTTTAGATATTGTTATATCAGCGCTGCTGAAGAGCCACATCTGGTCAAGCGACCAGAATCTGCTTCTGACAGCTTTACAGCTCGTCAAGCAGAAAGGGGAGGGACCAGAGAACTTTATTTTCCTATATCTCTCAAACTGTAACGGTCTGAGAGATACGAATAAGTGCAAGTACTCTCTTTTAACTGTATCTACCATATAGTTAATACTTTTTTTCTGACATTACTATCCCTTTAACTTTATTATAGACGTGACTATCCCTTTAACATCTCCTCTCCTCCGATTTCTTGACTAAAATCCAAAACGCGTGTTGTTCCCTTGGTAGTTGCTTCGCCATACCTATCAGGACAATCTCAAAACAAATCTCTTCAATAATAGATGTATTTTCAAAAAGCCCACACAGATAAAATATCAGCTGGCTAGAAGACAGGAATATTGGGCATGTTACACTGCTCATTTTATTGTGCCTGTTATATTTATTGCCTTACTCATTTATAGTCTGATGATTTAATGCCCCTTCTCTCTCTCGCTCTTTCGTTCTCTCTGTCTTCTGGTCTTTGCCTGGAGAATTAATTTTCTTGGTGTGATTAGGGAAACAAAACTAGACTTAATTTATTCTACTTGTATTATTGCTGTGTGTGTGTGTGCATTTCTTTTACTATTAAGCTCTAAATTAAAAATATGTACCGTAAAATCTCAGGTATGATATGCACCTGTGTATAACATGCAGGTGCATATTATACCAAAGATTTTAGGGGAAAACAAGAGTGCTTATGTATAATACACACCCTTGTTTTCCCCCGTGCTAAAATTTTTTTTTAAGCCAAAATGGCTGCCAAACCAAGACTTCCATTTGCCTCCCGCTTCCTCCAATGGGCTTTCAGGATCCTCCACCTCCATCCAATTGATTCGAGGTCAAAGGTCCTGAAAGCCCAGTGAAGGGAGTGTGAGGCAAATGGAAGCATGCCGCCAGCTGGGAAGCTTTGTATTTTGCCTTTCATCAATGCGAGAGATGCGGACTTCAGTGGGGAGTTAAATTTGAACCAAGTAAGTCTTGGTTTGGCAGCGGATTTGGCCCGAGGGAGGGAGGGAAGGTATCTGCCAACCCTAGCTTTTTTTTTTTTAAACTCTCGTGTATAATACGCACCTCCCACTTCACATAAGGTGAAGTGGGGTAAAATTGTGCGTATTATACCCGAGATTTTACGGTATAAATAAATGATAAGTTTTAGTCTATCCCTTAAAGGGATAGTAATGTTTCATAATAAAAACCGCCCTAATTAATCATCATAGTATTTGGACTTTGGAGAGTATTATTTCAGTTCTGTCAGTTGTAGTACAAGAGTAATTCAATGACAAAGTATCCCCCTCCCGCCCCTTTTACTGATGTAACACTGCTCAGCCAGATCAGAAGGGAGGTGCCCAGGTAGACTGCAGAGAGGGACAATCTTCAATTAAGATAAGGGAAAAACCTGAAAAACTTGTCAAGGGGGGCAGGGCTTTCATTGTTCTCATAGGAAGAAGATTGTCCCCTGCTGTTATCTGTCTGGTCTATGGACTGGATTCCACATCTGAGAAGAGATGGCTTACACTAGGTAAAAGGGGCGGGAGGGGAAACTTTGCTTGTGAATATCTCTCAAACCATAAAGGTTTGAGAGATAAGACTTATATCGTTCTTCATGTTTTTTTAATGCCTACAAAATAAAATAAAGTTAAAACAAAGTATTACTATCCCTTTAAGGTTATTTACACTATTTCTTGGAAATAAGGAAATCAGTCATAACACAGTGGTATGGTGCTGGAGGGAATTAGCCCATATTTAGTGAACTCTGTACGCAAAGGTACAACGAGGGAGATTTATAAAAGAATTCCTAGTACTTTTTAAGGAATGGTCCTTAAGTCCTCGCAACTGGAGATAAGGTAAAGCCCGATTTATAAATTATTTAAAGGGATAGTAATGTCCTATACCACTTTATGTGGTATTGTACATTTAAAAAAAATAATAATTATGTGCAGAAAATCCCATCTCTCAAACCTTTATGGTTTGAGAGATATTCACATCAAAACATCCCCCCTCCCTCCCCTTCTCCTGAAATCTGCGCTGTGCTGACTGCAGGAGATCCCGGTCTTGGGACAGGCCGACGGCTCTTCAGCAGAGACAAAATAGTGGTATTTAAAAATAATTACTTCACTGGAATGGTCTGCAAAGTGTACCTGGTTTGCAAGTTCACTTTGTAGACCTTTACAATGAAGTAGTTATTTTTAAATAGCGATATTTCAGCTCTGCTGAAGAGCCTCCTCATGTTGGCCGACTTGAATCTCCTTCTTTACAGCCGATGTCAGGAGAAGGGGAGGGAGGGGGGGAAGTTTCAATGCGAATATCTCTCAGACCATAAAGGTTTGAGAGATGGGATTTTCTACACATATTTTATTTTTTTTTAAATATACAATACCACATAAAGTTATTATAGGACATTACTATCACCTTAAGGTGTTTTTATAAATGTGGAGTTATTACTCTGATATTAACTCCGGAATGCTTAAAGGGGAACTATCACCCAAAATAAAGTCTACTTCCCCCCCAATTAGGCATCTAGTGATGCCTAATTATGCAGAAAAAAGACCGCATTAGTTAAAAACGCCTGCGCCATCAGTCCGGTCTCCTCTAGGAGGCGCTGCATTGTACCTTTAGGTACCAGAAGGAACTGACGGTGCAGACGTGCAGATGCCTCTAGAGCGATGTTGCCTGGCCGCCAGTGTCGGCTGAGGTAGGATTTTTGACTCTGCAAAACAGTTTCATTGGTAAGCTTATCGCTAGAGGCCTAATTAGGGGGGTGGACTTTATTTGGATTGATAGATCCCCTTTAAAGACAGCATATACCTGGCGTTAATGTTCTGGCGAAAATTCTGTCTCAAAATAATCGCAACTAGTGACATTTCTTTTTAAGTTCGCTGTGCAACTTTTTACAAACTGGTTACTCCATTTTTTTTAACATTCTTCATGGCATACAGCTCTTCGAAAGCAGCGTTCTTAGTTTAATAAATATCAGAAAGAAAAGACTAACCCAGCGCAAACGCGCCTCTAAGAGCGATCTCTGTTGACAATTAGACCCTTTTCACCCTTCCAAGCTCCTCCACCCCCTCTGGGCGGGTACTCACTAGTTATAGAGGCAACCAGCCTCTCGGTATAATAACACATAAAACAATTTGTTTTCCCGTCCTCTGTTCTCCTTCCCCTGCAACTGCCCCTCGAAGACAGGAAAAGTAGACTGGACTCCTTATGGCATACCTCCCAACATTTCAAGTGGCCAAAGAGGGACACTTTTGTTTGAGGTGGTGTTCCTGGGGGTGTGGCTAATGGGCGGGGCATTACTGAGAATGTGTAGGTCATTTCATGACCTATTAACACCTATATGGGTAACTGAATAAATGATTTAGGGCAAGACCAAAGTATTTTATTTACACAAATTAATTTGTAAACAACTATATTTATGTTTACATAAACATTAATGTGAGTTTTATTGCTATGGATCAATGGGATCCACTTATATGCCCACCATACAGTCTGATCTCCTAAAAAGAGGGACACCAGGGTGGGAAAGAGGGACAGAGGGATTTGGGTCTCAAAGAGGGACTGTCCCTCCTAAAGAGGGACACTTGGGAAGTATGCTTATGGTAAGTATATTTATTCTTAAAAATTATTTTAAAATATTTTTGTACAACAAGTGTACTGAAGTTAATTTCAAAAACACCTGACGCGTTTCATCATATATCAACTTCTTCAGAAGTGAATTATAATATTATGTCCAGTTGTGCCCCTTTTTGTAATATACATCCGACTTCTCACCTGTCCTCCCCATGCTTTACCTCCTCTTCCGCTCTTACCTTTCCCTTCTCTGATATCAAACAGTCCTAACTTCTGGAGCTCCATGATATCTTTCCGTTCCACCTACCAGTAGTACCAGTTACACATCTAACATCCGGTTTCACTGGAACGCGTGTCCATGTTAACCACTGTGTTTGTTTATTTTCATTTTGTAAATGTTCCTATCTTCCGATCGCCACAGATACATGAACTTTCTCCTTCCCCAACTAGATAATATCATAAAATACAAATCCCTTCTTCAACTTTATACATTAAATAAAGGCTGAAGTGGTAAGGAAACAGATACATGGTTACAGCCATTTTATCGCATCTTTTTGCGTAACTACATGTTTATAAATCTCCCTGAGTGTTTCTAGGGAACAAGCAACCCATCTACAGATATTCTGCCATGGAGACAAAGGTTGGGCATGCAGCTAGTACAGTTGTGACAGGGTTGGGCATCCATGAGTGGTCAATAGGCCTAGCGCCTAATAGGTTCTACTTACCCCCATAATAGAGTATGTGTTTGCACTGGGGCCATACAGTGATTAGTTACAAAACTGTATGTCTACGAAATTCTATTGCTAATGACTCTTGCCTTACACAGTCTGCTTTCCATTTCTTAATCTATGGAGACTGTTTTTTTTCCCATTAGAGAGATCTTATTGAATAGAATTCAAAGAATTATGTAGGGACTGGAGATATAATCTCTCCCCTTTATCTCACCTTACTGCATAGACTCCTACAGAATAAAACAGGCATTGGAGAATTTATCTCACTGGAGAGTTTATCTCACATTTACTCTCACATTAGTGCACCGGTTCAGTACAACAGTGACTTGATTGAGATCTCTTTCCTCTATCGAGAGAAAATGAAAACTCACCCTTTAGTAAATCCCAGACATTATGGTTAGAGTTGCGGAACTCCGGAGTGGATCTTTGTTTTTCTTTCATTTTGTTGATAGTAAGCGAAGTCATTTTTTATTTGTTTGTTATTTTCCCTACATTGATGAAATGTATTACAGACTGCTCTTTAAATCAAAGGGTCATTATTAAAGGGTTAGTAAGTTGATGCTATAAGTTAGGTTTTACAAAAATAACGTATTTGGTAAAAGCCATATCTCTCAAACCGCTATGGTTTGAGAGATATCCTCCGCTAAAGTTCCCCTCTCCCTGATGTCAGCTGTAAAGATGACAGAAGGAGATCTGTGTCGGCCGACACGAGTAGGCTCTTCAGCAGAGCCGCAATAGCACAATTTAAAAATACTTCTTTGGAACGGTCTAAAATGTGTGCTTGCAAACCAGGCACACTTTGTAGACCGTTCCAAAGAAGTATTTATTTTTAAATTGCACTATTGCGGCTCTGCTGAAGAGCAGATTTTCAGTCCTCAGACCAGGAACTCCTGCTGTCAGTTTTCAGCTGAGAAGGGGAGGGAGGGGGATCTTTAGCGGAGGATATCTCTCAAACCATGAAGGTCTGAGAGATAGGACTTTTCCCAAATACGTTATTTTTGTAAAATCGAACATATATCATCAACTTTATTTTGGACATTACTAACCCTTTAACAAAATAGAAATAAAGAGCTACCTATTAGCACCAGTACCCCTTCATATTACCAGAGGGGCCAGATTCTATTACAGGTGATAAATGTTAACTCCTGTTTTATTAAACATTTTCCTATTGAAGTCTATGGAGAAAAAATTAGCACCTGTAATAGAATCTAGCCCAGATGAGCAATATATTGGCAGAAAATATCCAAAAAAAGAGCAAAAATAAAATAAAACTTATCATTTATTAAATAAAAGCAATTCATAAAAACAATAAGTGAATTTGGTATAAAGTATACATTCAGACCATTTCTGAGAATTACACAACGCGATAGATATGTATACAGGAAGTAATAAGGTGATATAGTTGTATTAATCCTTTGAGTGCCAGAGGGGTACGGAACACATTGTTCCGTACCCCTCTGGCACTCAAAGGGTTAATGGTACAAAGGGGAATTAACTTCCCCTTATGTGATTGGCAAAAAGAAACCCCATTTCAGTTTGAATAAGCATCAGTGTTCATTATCCCAGTAATATCGTAGTCCCTCTGGGAATAGCGTAAGTCCTTATAAGACTGCAATGAGGCTGTTATATATGCCCCGCAGTGGTTTCGTTATAGCGTGTCAAAAAGGAACAGACACCTCTAATATCTATGTTAACTACTAAGAGATCAAAGTTACGATGGTAAGAATGCTAGCACCTAGAGGTCTGTCTCCATGTCTCAAAGGGGCATTAAAGGGATAGTAATGTTTCACAAAAGCAGCAGCTCCAATCAATCTTCATAGTATTTGGGCCATGGAGAGTGTTATTTCAGTACTGTCAGAGGTATAGTTCAAGAGTAATTGAATGATAAAGTATCCCCCTCCTGCCCCTTTTACCTAGTGTATGGCACCTCCTCTCAGACGTGGAATCTGGTATTTTGACCGGACAGATCACGGCAAGGGACAATCTTCTTACTGTGATCATAAGGAAAACCCTTCCCCCTTGACAGGTTTTTCAGGTTTTTCTTTATGCTGAAGATTGTCCCTCTCTGCGATCTATCCGTACAGTCTTGCTGCTCTGAGGTGAACAGTGTTACATTAGTAAAAGGGACGGGAGGGGGAATACTTTATCATTCAATTACCCTTGAACTACAGCTCTGACAGTATTGAAATAACAATCCCCATGGCCCAAATACTATGAAGATTAATTGGAGCTGCTTTTAATGGGTAACATTACTATCCCTTTAAGTGGGTCTTTAAGTCCATGAATACTATTTATATAATTGGGTTAATTTGTTTCCTATGGTGCACTTGTTGTGCTCCAGAACTGCTGTTTTTCAGCTCTTGCTTTGCAATGAATCTCGATCCCCTCTGGCACTCAAAGGGTTGAAGTTGGCGCAGTCAGCCTTCCATATTCCTTTTTTTCTGTCTGATTTAGTAACCTCTGCATGTTGGAAAGTTGTACTTGATATCTCGATACTTATTGTGGGAAGTTGAACGAGTCTAATACTTCCTGAGGGCCCGGGATTTGGCAGACGCCTCTCTCTGTGTTTGAAGAGAATGTGAGAATGAGGAAAGATGTACTGTAATCAAGCTGTGATCCTTCTGTGCGCTGCAGATGTTAGGAGAGTAATGGAAGACAAGCACGTCTGACCATTAGGAGACGCTTCTGCGCCGACTTGATGTCCCACTACAAAGCTCAAAAAAAAGGGAGCCGGATAATGAGAATATATTATTATATTTATGGTTATTATCCAAGAGGAGCCATTATTTCCCAATTAACCCCTTAAATGCCAGAGATGGCTACGGTGCATTGCTTTGTAAGACTGAGAACAAATAAATAGTCTCATTTATTTAAAGGGATAGTAGTACTTAAGATGTAAAAGAAATATGTTGTAGTGTTTGCCCCCTTGAGTAAAACAAGCATACTTCAGCTGCTAAAAGGTGTTATATTCAAAAGTTATTACAGCACAAACCTGATTTTTTTTAGATGCAGTATGTCGGCGGCCTGAAACTGTACAGCAGCGCTGTTGCTACACCATCCTATGGAGACTTATGGTCAACTGACCAGAGCTGTCCATAGGATGGTGTAGCAACAGCGCTACTGTACAGTTTCAGGCCATTGTGGTACTGAATCTAAAATAATTCAAGTTTGAGCTATAATAACTTTTGAATAAAACACCTCTCAGCAGTGGGAAATCCCTTGTTTTACTCCAGGGATAAGCCCTACAACATATTTTCTTTTTTACTTATTAAGTATTGCTGTTACTATAAATGGCAGTTTAAAGGAGCAGTAAACTTTTTTTTTATGAAAACATATATGTTATAGAGCTTTTCCTGCTGAGTAAAACAAGGTCACTCCCACCACTGTTTTATTCAAATGTTATGACAGTTCAAATAACCAGGAAGTGAATTTACTGTGTTTACTTCCTGATTGTTCTAACTGACAGGAAGTGAATTTACTGTGTTTACTTCCTGATAGTTCTGACAGGAAGTGACTCAGCAGTTTATATCACATTCTGCGGAGAATTGTATGTCACTGACTTTCCTCTCCATTAGAATGTCACTGAAAAACTAGAGGGCACTGCTAATATAAAAAAAACACGGGCTTAAACAGTAATTCTGGGAATATGCATCTCTTAGCAGTAAGAGTACCATCATTTTACTCAACAGGAAACAACCTACAATATATATTTTTTTCATAAAAAAGTTTACTGCTCCTTTAAACCCATGAAGAACTATCTAGCATTGAAGGAGACCTCTCTAATACTCAAGGGATTAACCCACTGAGTGCAAGAGGTAGCCACTGAATGCATTGAATATCTCTCACTCAAAGGGTTACAGGCCCCTTTTAAATCAATGGCAAGTTTGGAAGTTGTTTAAGCAATTGGTTTACTCTAGAATCGTTCCACTTTTCTTTGTGCACATGGCCACAGATCTATTTTGACGAAACAGTAAAATAAAAAACAGGAGCGCATTCCAAGTCAGGTCAGTTTATTCCTTAACCCTTTGAGTGCCAGAAGGGTACGCAACGCATTGCAGAGAAATGCGTTGCGTGCCCCTCTGGAATTCAAAGGTTTAGGATACATAATTTTGTGCAGAATTAGACAGGACACATCTATTTTTTGGATACTAGAACTAAAGGAGAACTAACATCTCTTAATATTAAACCCTCACTTATATTATTATGGCCAGTAAATCCTAATGTTCCCTGTACACTTACTCAAGAGATAACCACTTCAGTCAGTCCTGGATGTCATGAAATGGAGGTAGAAATGACAGTCGGCAGTTCTTCTTCAAACTGAAACAGGCAATGTGCATGCACCTATTAAACCTTTTAAAAGCCAGAGGAATGGGCAGTGCATTGTACATAGCTCCAAAATGATTACATGTCGTCTTACTAAATCAGCCTTTCTCTGTTTTTTTTTTTTTTTTTAATTGTTCATGATAACCTAAAGGCTTTAAAAAGCAATTCTTCTATAACTAGTTGAAGAGCCCGTGTACACGGGCCACAGTGCCAGGCAGCAACGGCCGCGGTACAGTCATGTACCGTACAGACTGCTCGCCCCGCGGCTGATAACTGAGCGGGGGGCTCCGAATTCAGACCTTCGGTGCGCAGAGAGGACTCTGGGTAGTCTGTACTGCGCATGACTGCAGCGCGCGCAGCAGTTTCTACTGCGCATGACGGCTTCTGACAAACACGCACTTAGCAAATTATTATATAGGATACACCAGGCTGGATTTCCCATTAGGCAAACTAGGCATCTGCTTACTGCACCAAGTTCTATTGGGGAAACTCAGCTGTGCTGGCCACACCCACATTCTGAGTTGTAGGTGTGGCCAGTGCTAGTGGTTTAGGGTACCCACGTATTTACTTGTTTACAGACCCCTTTACTGATCATAATTTAGGTGTTAAAACAGGTCTCCATTGCAATTGCTTCACAGTTCATTGGAGACAAGGGGTTAAGAACATTCTGTGTGCTTATGTGTTATAGATTAAAATACTTTGTGTGACAGGCAAAAGTGGGTAGGCTAGAGGGTGGAGTCTTATGTGTGAGGGGGGCGTGGCCATGTGTGAAACAAAGAGTGCTTTAGGATCTTTTGCATAGGGGTTCATTCATCAGATGTAAATCCAGTCCTGCTATTACTACTGAAGTCAACCCAGTTAAAGACTATAGTGTGCTGTGTATCCCCAAAATAGCTCCTGTCAGAAATTTGAAAGCTCAGAAAATGGACCCCCTCAGCAGGTAGGGGTGCTGCACATAACTAGGAAGTTATTGGCTCAGACCCACAGGGATTAATGGTAATGGCCACACCGCACAATGATGCAGGGTCAATATGCAGTAACATACGTGTAAAAATCCATTGTTTACTGCAATTCTTCCATTAAAGCACCAAGATATGTCACATCATCCCACAAAATAAAATAATGTTGGTTCCTTTGGATGCTGTGGGGCTGCACGTCTCATTGTAAGTGATGGGTTGTGCATTTGGAAGGTTAAATCATACAATCTTTAGAGCTAGCCATCTCTGGTCGATTTCACTTGAGCATGAAACAGATAATTAATCATATTTGCATTTTCTAGTCCACTTTATAGAGCTGTAACATATCCTAGAGTATAATTTATGGACCACGGTGGGAAAAAAATATTCTGCTAATGGAATTTGACCCATTGGGTGCCACAGAGTTGTCCAAATTATTTTTTGCTCTCTCAGATCTGGTCCAACACCTAGTTTCATCATCACTGTTGAAGGGACTGACATTCATTCTTTCAAATCAGCATGTTAAACATGGGCCATACTTGATTCTTCCCGTTCCCTCTCCACTCATATTAAAGGAGCAGTAAACTTTTTTTATGAAAAAATATATATTGTAGGGATTTTCCTACTGAGTAAAATAACGGTACTCCCACTGCCGAGAGATTTATATTTCCAGAGTTATTACAGTTTAAACCCATGTTTTTTTACATTAGCAGTGCCCTCTAGTGGTCAAATTCTAATTAGATTTCCTGTTAGATTCTAATGGAAAGGAAAGTCAGAAAAGTCAGAGACATACAGTTCTCCATAGAATGTGATAGAAACTGCTGAGTCACTTCCTGTCAGTTAGAACTATCAGGAAGTAAACACAGTAAATTCACTTCCTGTCAGTTAGAACTATCAGGAAGTAAACACAATAAATTCACTTACTGATTATTTAAACTGCTATAATTTTTGAATAAAACATCTGACAGCAGTGGGAGTGACATTTTTTTTTTCAGCAGGAAAAGACCTATAAAATATGTGCTTTCATAAAAAAAGTTTACTGCTCCTTTAACTCATTTTCTAGAATCTGTCACTTCCTTCTTTTGTTAATGTTAAAATGCACTCATTTTTCTCTTGTGCATGGACTCATTCTATCTCACCTAGACTATTGCAAACTACTACTAACTGGCCTTCCTGCTTCCCCTCTCTCCCTTAGGCAATTTATGCTAAACTCGGCTGCATGAATCACCATGCTCTCTCTCATAAGTGAACCAGCTCATGGTTAAGGCAAGCAACGCATCACCATTCACCAACTAAGTCCTTCTTCTTCTGTTGCAAAGTGTTGGATACCCCCTTGGCACCCATATGGTTAAAGCCCTTGACTCAGCTGATACCCCCTTATATTTATTCCCTCATCTTCAATTATATGACTGATTGCTTCCTACACTGAGAACACATCTACCTTCATTGTCAGATTATCCACTCACACTGCACACACTGCCCTCTCCCATCTCAAACCTTTCTCACTTGCTGTTCCTTTCCACTGGAACTCCATATCCCTCACCATCATCTAGACCTGTCCCACTCCATCTTTAAAACTACCCTCAAATCCCATCTTTAGAACCCTACCATCATCATGCCCAGCCAATAGACAAGATCATCACTGTAATTCACAGCACGTCACACCCTCACATCTGTTTACTGGTGACTATCCAATTAGACTGTAAGCTCCTGTGAGCAGGGACCTCTTTTTTATTGCTTCAATGACTGCAACACTTAATAGAAAGAATCCGGATAATTGAGTTTATTGCAACACTTATTTTATTTACCGTATTCATTATGTGACGCAGTATATAAATGCAGTTATACATACATGTTACCATTATTATAAATTATTATTTAGCCATATCTATTTATACATATTTTGGTGATAGGAAATTTATCTCTGGAAATCCTATGTTTGCCCCTGTTCCCCTAAGTGAAAAAACACAAAATAAAAACACCTTCAGCTCGTTGAATCTTTTAACTCTTCCAGTGCCAGCGGGATGCGCAACATACCGGCACTGAAAGGGTGAAGGGCCTGTGGGTTGTGCAATGCAGTGCTTGGCCTATTGTCCAGAAAGGGTTAAACACTTCCTTCATTTGTGTTAAAATCAGACTGTTTTTTATTATCGGATATAAAATCAATCAGTCATCTAATGGGTTTGCCACAAAGCTTTAATTAGCTATTAAAGCAGATTGCAGACCGAGAGCATCGTCAACATAATGATATAAAAACTAACATGGATGTGATCTGTGCTTACGCATGTTTAGTGTGTGTGTGTTTGTGTTTGTATGTGTGTATGTGTGTGTGTGTACTGAATGCACGTATAACTCTCAATGTCTTTTATTTTCTAAGAAAACACAGAAAGGTATAGGGAAAAGAAAGAGATTTCTCTACTCTTGTTTAACCTATGCCTGAAGAAGGGGCCTTAATGGATAGTAATACTTCATTTTAACCCTTTGAGTGCCAGAGGGATACGGAAAGCATTGCTTTGCAATGCATTCCGTACCCCTCTGGCACTCAAAGGGTTAACTTTATTTTATTTTGTAGGCATTAAAAAAACATGAAGAATGATATGTCTTATCTCTCAAACCTTTATGGTTTAAGAGATATTCACAAGCAAAGTTTCCCCCTCCCTCCCCTTTTACCTAGTGTAAGCCATCTCTTCTTAGATGTGGAATGCAGTCCATAGACCAGACAGATAACAGCAGGGGACAATCTTCTTCCTATGAGAACAATGAAATCCTTGGCCCCCTTGACAAGTTTTTCAGCTTTTTCCCTTATCTTAATTGAAGATTGTCCCTCTCTGCAGTCTACCTGGGCACCTCCCTTCTGATCTGCCTGAACGGGGGGGGGGGGGTACTTTGCTTGTGAATATCTCTTAAACCATAAAGGTTTGAGAGATAAGACTTGTATCGTTCTTCATGTTTTTTTAATGGCTACAAAATAAAATAAAGACAAAACAAAGTATTACTATCCCTTTAGTGTCCTGAAAGCTTGCAATCTCTGTGTCCTCAGTTAGCCATTAAAAGGTATCACCTTTATACCACTCTTGTGAGTTTTTTGCTACACTGTATCCTATCTACTCCACTGTCTGACACTGTACCATCTTTTTTTCTACTCCCTTCCAAAAGAGGTCTGATAATGGAGGAACTCAACAGACACAAAATATGCAAAAGTATCAAAATTCTTTATTAATGCAAAATTCAGATAATCTAAAAACAATTAAAAACACATAAGGGTAACACAATCCCTCCAGGAACACTCTATAAATATCGAGTGGGAAAACATACATCCAATTGAAAAATAAAAATTATTAAATATAGTCAATACTTCACTCAATAAATAGGTAATTCTATATATCCATTGCTAAATAAACAAGTATATATAAATGAGCCCAGATAATGACAATAGCCAAATAAGAAAGTATACAAAAGTGATCAGCCAATTATGGCTTAAAGGGATAGTAATACTTAAAATGTAAAAAAATATATGTTGTAGGGTTTATCCCCCTGAGTAAAACAAGGGTACTCCCACTGCTGAGAGATATTTTATTAAAAAATTATAACAGCTCAAACTTGAATTTTTTAGGTGCAATATCACAGTGGCCTGAAAATTTACAGTGGCGCTGTTGCTACACCATCCTATGGACAGCTCTGGTCTGTAGACCATAAATCTTCATACGATGGTGTAGCAACAGCGCCACTGTAAATTTTCAGGCCACTTTAATATTGCACCTAAAAAAATAAAGTCTGAGCTGTTACAATATTTTAATATAATATCTCTCAGCAGTAGGATTACACTTGTTTTATTCAGGGACATAAACCCTACAACATATATTTTTTTACATCTTAAGTATTACTATCACTTTAAGTAATGTACACACCTTTAACTCTGTAAAAAAAAATATATATATCCTATATAATAATTCTCTAGGATGTTTGTCACGATGCAGTTATGCACAGTAGAGACTGCCCGCGTTCGGACACTCTCTACTGCACATGACTGCTTCGAATGAGTGAGGCAACGCAAGACTGCATCGCGTGGAGCAGTGAGGTAGCAGCCTTTGCAATGCGTTGTGTGCCCCTCTGGCACTCAAATGGTTAACATTACCCAGACCTTGTCCCGTGTACACAGGCTTTTACACTAGTATATACATAATAAAATTTGTCAAAATACAAAACTGACCCACATGAATAGGTGAAAAAAGAAACATTTATCTTAATTGACATTATAAAGAGCTCATCATGAAAAGCAATAGAAAGGATTGGTGTACCGGAGACCAGCTTCCCACTAACCGTTCATCACTACGCGTATCGCCATATCCGGCTTAGTCAGGGGATCTTTTATTTTCTATGATATCTTAAAGGGATAGTAATACTTCCTTTTAACTTTATTTTATTTTGTAGGCATTAAAAAAACATGAAGAATGATATGTCTTATCTCTCAAACCTTTATGGTTTAAGAGATATTCACAAACAAAGTATCCCCCCCTGTTCAACCAGATCAGAAGGGAGGTGCCCAGTTAGACTGCAGAGAGGGACAATCTTCAATTAAGATAAGGGAAAAACCTGAAAAACTTGTCAAGGGGGGCAGGGCTTTCATTGTTCTCATAGGAAAAAGATTATCCCCTTCTGTTATCTGTCTGGTCATACAACCAGATTCACATCTGAGAAGAGATGGCTTACACTAGGAAAAAGGGGCGGGAGGGGAAACTTTGCTTGTGAATATCTCTTAAACCATAAAGGTTTGAGAGATGAGACTTATTTCATTCTTCATGTTTTTTTAATGTCTACAAAATAAAATAAAGATAAAACAAAGTATTACTATCCCTTTAAGGTCAATTAATTTAACGGAAGCAAAGTTCTTGTAAATCTGATACATCATTAGAAAATTATTTTGGGATCCAATGAATCGGGTCTAACATTTTAGGATTCATGTTAACCCTTTGATTCCGGAGGGGTATGAAAAGCAGAGAATTTAAATCTGACAATATGTTGTATTACCCATTTTTCTGTAAATGGGTAAATGAACCTTTATGTTTTAGTGGCACAGTGTGGACGTTTAGGCTAATTCCCTGCAAAGTATTCTGTAAGAGGAAAAATGCATCACGCGCTATGCGCTAAGAAATGCCCCCAGCATCTGAGCTCTGCCTAGATTTATCCATAACAAATTGGAGTAAATGTAGAAATTGACCGTTGTAGCTGCACTACAGGGTATGCACTAGAGAGTATGACCACTGTAGCACTTACTATTATGAGTGGTCAGTCTCTGCCATCATTAGAACTTTAATGTCAGCAAGCCTCTCACCATTTTCTTTACGCCTTGTATAGTACATTGCTTAAAGGGATACTAATACTTCATTTTTTCTTTATTTTATTTTGTAGGCATTAAAAAAACATGAAGAACGATATAAGTCTTATCTCTCAAACCTTTATGGTCTGAGAGATATTCACAAGCAAAGTTTCCCCTCCTGCCCCTTTTACCTAGTGTAAGCTATCTCTTCTCAGATGTGGAATCCAGTCCATAGACCAGACAGATAACAGCAGGGGACAATCTTCTTCCTATGAGAACAATGAAAGCCCTGCCCCCCTTGACAAGCTTTTCAGATTGTTCCCTTATCTTAATTGAAGATTGTCCCTCTCTGCAGTCTATCTGGGCACCTCCCTTCTGCTCTGGCTGAGCAGTGCTACATCAGTAAAAGGGGTGGGAGGGGGATACTTTGTCATTGAATTACTCTTGAACTACAACTCTGACAGAATTGAAATAACACTCTCCAAAGTCCAAATACTATGATGATTAATTAAAACAATGCATGGAGTAAAGGAGCTCTCCTAAAACACTATTAGACTACCCATTGTCATCCCATTGGCAGAAACAGCTTTAAGAGGAGGAATTTTGACATACATTGAGTAGTAATTTGATTTTAACCAGATATAGGTGAAAAATGTGATTCTATCACCCGATTTAGCGTGAAATCACCATTGTACATTTGACCAAATGTGTGCTAATTTTAGACTAGCACACAAATGAATTAACATAAAGTTCAAGAATGTGCCACCAACAAATAATGGTTAATTTCACAAAATCTATTTATGTTACCCAGAAATGGCTAGGGCAACATACAGGCACCTTTTAATTCACTTTAAATTTAAAGGAATAGTAATAGTTAATTTTTAGTTGATTTAATATTGTAGACATTAAAAAAGATTAACATCAATGCAAGTCTTATCTCTCAAACCTTTATGGTTTGAGAGATATAACTTGCTAAAGTTACCTTTTCCTGGCTGTTTTACTCAAGTCTGCCATCTAGCTGACAGCTGCAGATTCCAGTCATTTGACCAGACAGAGGCTCTTCAGCAGAGCTGAAATCACGCTAATTATAAATAAATACTTCATTGGAACGGTCTTGCAAGCCAGGCACACTTTGTAGATTGTTCCAAATTAAGTATTTATCTTTAGATTTCGTTATTCCGGCGCTGCTGAAGAGCCACAGCTGGTCAAACTACCAGAATCTGCTTCTGACAGCTTTACAGCTCTTCAAGCAGAAAGGGGAGGGACCAGAGAACTTTATTTTCCTATATCTCTCAAACCATAACGGTTAGAGCGATACGAATAAGTGCAAGTACTCTCTTTAATTGTATCTACCATATAGTTAATACTATTTTTCTGACATTACTATCCCTATAATTAAATTTATCTTAATGTGACAGACCCACATCTATATATATAAAAAGAAGACTTTGTGCCTGCCAAAACACACCCAGGGGAGGCATAAAGCAGGAGTTACTACTCCTATTGGGTGATTCAGTCATGCAGGGAGTTGGCCCGCCCCCCACTATGCAGCCGCCCCCACCACTATCAAGTCAGAAAAAAACAATATGGCCGCCACTTGCTCCTACACCACAGACAAACACACATGCCCCACTCACACACACAGACCACCACACACACATGCCCCACTCACACAGCACCACACAAACACACACACATGCCCCACTTACACAGCACCAAACAGACATGCCCCCACTCACACACACAGCACCACATACACACAGCAAAGCCAGAAATACATATGGCTGACACACACACACAGTCCACTCACCCTGACTCCCAGAGGCCTCAGCAGGACCTGTAGTGCAGCACCAGAGGAACACAATTGCACTCAAAGGGTTAAGGTAGGTCCTCATTGCTCAATTATTTCTTCACTGTCATCATTTGCCATGCAAGACACAGGACAGACAGCCATCAGATTCACACTTAACCCACTGACTGCCACAGGGTTGTGTATCAAGTTTTACCCCTCAGGGGAGTGTGTTCAAACCCCTCACACTGTAAACTTGCATTTCTCTCCCACTTCTCCTCCTTCCCCAGCCTATTACTAACACTTTTCCACATTTATGTTAAGCCCCGCCCCCTACTCACGATTAAGCCCCACCCCCTTTTAACCCAGATTGCCCCATTGCTCTCTCCACATCAGCACCACATGAGGGACTCCACAAGTCAAAGTTCACAGGTATAACACACACATACACACTCACACAGCACCACCACACACACAAAGCCAGAAAGAAAGATGGCTGACACACAGTCACACACCTTGACTCCCAGTGGCCTCAACAGGACCTGTAGTAAAGCCATCTGAACGGTTGCTGCATCACCAGGGGAACAAAATGGCACTCAAAGGATTAAGGTAGGCCCTCATTGCTGAATTACTTCTTCACTGTCACCATTTGCCATGCAAGACACAGGACAGACAGCCATCAGGTACACACTTAACCCACTGACTACCACAGGGTTCTGTATCAAGTTTTACCCCTCATGGAGTGTGTTAAAACCCTCACACTGTAAACTTGCATTTCCCTCCCACTTCTCCTCCTTCCCCAGCCTATTACTAACACTTTTTCACATTTATGTTAAGCCCCGCCCCCTACTCGTGATTAAGCCCCGCCCCCTTTTAACCCAGATTGCCCCATTGCTCTCTCCACATCAGCACCACATGAGGGACTCCACAAGTAAAAGTTCACAGGTATTACACACTCATGCCCCACTCACACAGCACCAAACACCCATACACACACACAAAGCCAGAAAGAAAGATGGCTGACACACAGTCACTCACCTTGACTCCCAGTGGCCTCAGCAGGACCTGTAGTAAAGCCACTGAATGGTGCTGCATCACCAGGGGAACAAAATGGCACTCAAAGGGTTAAGGTAGGCCCTCATTGCTGAATTACTTCTTCACTGTCACCATTTGCCATGCAAGACACAGGACAGACAGCCATCAGATTCACACTTAACCCACTGACTGCCACAGGGTTCTGTATCAAGTTTTACCCCTCATGGAGTGTGTTAAAACCCCTCACACTGTAAACTTGCATTTCCCTCCCACTTCTCCTCCTTCACCCAGCCTAATTACTAACACTTTTTCACATTTATGTTAAGCCCCGCCCCCTACTCGTGATTAAGCCCCAGCCCACTTTAACCCAGATTGCCCCATTTGTCTCTCCACATCAGCACACATCAGTCCCCTCTAGGGACTCCACAAGTCAAAGTTCCCAGGTATGAACACACTTCCCACTGCTATTTAACTCTGACATGCCTCTCTATACCTTAACCCTTTGAGTGCCAGAGGGGTACACAACTCATGAGCACATGTGTTTCTGCTCATATGTGTTGCGTGTCTGTGTGTGTACATCTCTGTACATATGTGTGTCCATGTGTGCATCTCCAGTGTGTCTGTGTGTACATGTGTTTTGCATGTTTCTGCTGCTCACTGTGTGTATGTGCATACCTCCCAACATTTCACAGGGCCAAAGAGGGACACGTTAGTTTTAGGTGATATTATTGGGGGTGTGGCTGGGTGAGCGGGGGCATTAGTAAGAATTTTTAGGTTATTTCATGACCTATTACTGGCTATTTATGTAACTGAATAAATGATTTAGTTCAAGACCAAAGTATTTTATTTGCACAGACTAATGTATAAACACATATACTGAAGTTTATTGCTGTAGAGCAAAGTAATACACACCACACAGTCAGGGCTGGTGCAAGGATTTTTGCCACACCTAGGCAAAACCTAATTTTGCCGCCCATTTCGCTCCGCCCCTTGTGTCCCACCCCTTTATACCCTGCCTACTTATACACAACCTCTTTTCATGATTGTCCTCTCTCTGCCCCCTGAGCCACTCTGCCCCTGTTCTGGAGATGCCTGTAAGAGATGCCCCCCACCAGCTCCAACTTGCCCCTTATCAGCTTCACTTGGCCCACCAGTTCCACTTTGCCCCTATCAACTCCAACTTGCCCCATCAGCTCCAACGTGCCCCCACCAGCTCCATTTTGCCCCTCAGCTCCACTTTGCCCCTCAGCTCCAACTTACCCCCATCAGCCTCCACTTTGCCCCCCCATCCTCTCCAACTTACCCCCATCAGCTCCACTTTGCCCCCCATCCGCTCAACTTGCCCCCACCAGCTCCACTATGCCCTCTCAGCTCCAACTTCCACTATCAGCTCCACTATGCCCCAGCAGCTCCAACTTGCCCCCATCCGCTCCAACTTGCCCACCAGCTCCACTTGCCCCCCTCAGCTCCACTTGCCCCCCCTCAGCTCCAACTTGCCCCCCCTCAGCTCCACTTTGACCTCATCAGCTCCACTTTGACCCTCATCAGCTCCAACTTGCCCCCATCATCTCCAACTTGCCCCCACCAGCTCCACTATGCCCCCTCAGCTCCAGCTTTCCCCTAACAGCTCCAACTTGCCCCCATCGTCTCCACTTTGCCCACATCTGCTCCAACTTGCCCCTCAGCTCCACTATGCCCCCTCAGCTCCAACTTGCCCCCCATCACATACCTGTATCTCCCGCGCAGTCTTCTCTTCAGTAATGCAGAGCGAGGCAGGAGATCATGACTCC